>VWZO01004180.1:55346-117664 GCA_013396975.1 Bucco capensis
CCCTGACATACTGGAATACTGTGCTGGGGGACTGTTCCTGAGCTTCTTTATCCCCTGATTGCTCAACACAAGATGTAGCAGAAGCAGGAATGAGGGTCTAGGCTCTTCCTGTCCTGCTGAGAGCCCCCATGCCTCCCTCGTGGCATCACACTCCTGCCCCGCTTTCCTCCTCCAGCATCCCAGGCTCTTTGCTACCTCTGCTGTACCTTTAGAAGGACACCATGAGAACCTCTTGCTTTGTCCACATGCCAGCTGTGCACCTGAACACAGTGTCTGCCGTGGTCTGCCTCAACTCCCTGTGAGTGGGGTTTGTCAGAGGAGTTATGAGGACATTTCTTGGGCTGCTCCTGCAGTAGATGTCAGTGACACTGCCTATGCCAGCAGAAAGGCACAGGGCTCCAGGGCTGCCCCACCAGCACAGCTGCTGGTTCTGACTTGAAGAGCAAAGGCAGAAAATCCTGTGCTAGAACCAGGTACCCCTGAATTTTGTGAATGAATGAATTGGTTGGTTGTTTTTTTTTGCTTTCCAGCACTTACTTATAAAAACCTTTATGATATCCATAAAACACCATGGCAGCTTTAGTTTGTCCTGCCTTCCTCTCTGTGCTTCTACTTTGCCTCTTTTTGCTGCCTTCAACCTTTTATGTGTACAACAGTAACTCTTCTCAAAGCTTCTCAAGGTCAAGAAAGTCCCTAAACAAGGCACATTAGGGCAGTTATTGATCTTCTCTCTGTCTTTCCCAGAGCAGCTCTGAACTGTGAAACCTCAGTCAGGAGATGGAAAGTTACTCAGGCCCTTCCCAGGTTGGTGAATTTTAATATTCCTGGCACCCAACCCATGAGAATATCAAATTCTCTTTCAGTGATAGCCTTGTATGTCTGCCTTCACATCCCTGCTGCAAGGTCACCATTCCCCCTGTCTACTTGAGGATGGCTTCAGCAGCTTTCTGAAGAAGTCTGTGCCATGAAGGTTTCATGGACAGAATACCATCATCCCTTAGAAACAGATTTGCAGCACCTACCAAAATAATTGGCTGCAGGGAAAAGCAATCAAAGCTTAGAGGCAACAGAAGTGGCATGAAGACTTATCCATGCTATATAGGCTAAAAGCAGTTCCCATAACTATTCCTTAGCACCTTCTAGGAAACACCATAATCAATACCACACAGATGAAGTTTCATCATCAAATAAATCCATACAGCTGCCTAGTGGAGCAATACTAGTTGCCCTTCACATTCCCAGCCTGAACAGTGGCAGGGACCTCCCTTCCTAAGGCTTCTCATTGGTGTCCTAGCTCAGGGCAGCCAGAGCAGCTCCCCTGCACTCAGGACTTGCAGGCAGTGCCTTGTGCCCAAGACATTGCTGCCTCCTGTAGGAGCCACAGGTGCTGGTTTGCCACCAACAGCAGTGAGCAATGCTGCTACAGTCCACAGCAAGACAGCAGGTCTTGCAGGTTTACCCACTGTACTCTCTTAGAGAACATGGGCCCACGGGTCTTGTTCACCCCAGGTGGTTGTTAGGAGCAGGTGGCCATGCCCAAGCAGCAGCTGGCAGCTGTGGGACCCAAGGTAGTGTGGCTCTGGGAGCTGGCATGGCAGCTGCCTGCACTCTCACAGGCTGTTGAGACTCATAGAATCCTAGAATGGTTTGGGTTGGAAGGGACCTCTGGAGCTCATCTAGTCCAACCCCCCTGCAGTGGCCAGGGACATCCCCATCTACATCAGCTTGCCCAGAGCCCTGGCAAGCCTCACCTGGAATGCCTCCAGGGATGGGAACTCAANCCCAAGTCCTTTTCTGCAGGGCAGAAGAGAAGAGCACCTATGGTGGAGGTTCAGCTATCATATCTGCTCTGGTATCCACCTGACCTCCAAGCACCACAGGCTGGCTCACAGCAGCAATACTGATGCCTCAAAAGCCAAGGGAACCCCAGGTTTACACTTGAATCTTTGCAGTGCCTGATCCACAGTGAGCACTTGGGCTTTGCTCTTGACACACTTGCTTACCTTCACAGCAAGACAGCTCAGGAGAACACCTTGGCACTGCTGGCCTAGGCAGCTTGCTAGTCCAGGAGCACAGCCATAAAACAGGCAGCAGCTCCAAGTCCTAGGGCACAGCAAATATTCTCTGGAAAACCAGCCTGGCATTGGGGAAGAATCATTCACTTCAACTACATCTTCATTTAGAAGGGAGGAAGGCAGAAATCCCTTACCTCGCTCAGCCACTGTGACTCCTCTGGTTTTGTGAACCACCAAAACCAATCTGCAGGCCCAGGCAAGAGCTTCCTGCAAAGCACTACTCAGCAGGCTCACAGACCACTGATGCTTGTCCATTAAGAATATAATTGTATCTAAAGGAGGAAAGGAGTCTGGAGCTCTGGGTTTGGCTTTTTTCTTTTTTCCCTGATTAAAGAAAGGAGCAATGATTCTTCAGATAATTTTCAAAGTGGCCAGAAGCTGAGAGCAGGCTCAGCAAGGCAAACCCCAGCATTTGGAGCACTCCTAAAGTCTCCAAAGACACGACCAGCAGAAGACAAGTTTGTAGCAGACACAGAGGTAACATAGAATCACAGAATTGTTTGGGTTGGAAAAGACCCTTAAGATCATCAAGTCCAACTGTGGATACTGCCAAGTTCACCACTAAACCACATCCCTCAGCATCACATCTGTATGTCTTCAATCCCTCCAGGGATGGTGACTCCACCACTGCCCTGGGCAGCATGTGCCAGGGACTGACAACTCTTTTTGCAAAGCTATTTTTCTTAATATCCAACTTAAACCTTCCCTGGGACAACTTGAGGCCATTTGCTTTTGTCCTGTCACTTGTTACTGGGGAGAAGAGACCAACCTCCACCTCGCTCCAACCTCCTTTCAGGGAGTTGTAGAGAGCAAAAAGGTCTCCCCTGAGCCTNACTACTTGGGAGAAGAGACCAACCTCCACCTCACTCCAACCTCCTTTCAGGGAGTTGTAGAGAGCAAAAAGGTCTCCCCTGAGCCTCCTTTTCTCCAGACTAAACAACCTCAGTTCCCTCAGCCACATCTTGCTCTAGATCCTTTATGCTCCAACACCTCAATGTCTGTCTTGCAGTGAGTAGCCCAAAACTGAACCCAGCATTTGAGTCGTGGCCTCCCCAGTGCCCAGTACAGGAGGATGATCTCTGCCCTAGTCCTGCTGGCCACACTAGTGCTGATCCAAGCTAGGATGCTGCTGTTAGCCTTCTTGGCACACTGCTGGCTCATCTTCAGCTGCTCTTGACCAACATAACTAATGGGATTCTGCAGAACAAACAGCAGCAGGGTACTTAGGGGCTGCAGCAGTTACAGAAACATTGAGTGCATGGTGGGAGATCCATGGATGCTGTGCCTNTGCAAAGCTATTTTTCTTAATATCCAACTTAAACCTTCCCTGGGACAACTTGAGGCCATTTGCTTTTGTCCTGTCACTTGTTACTGGGGAGAAGAGACCAACCTCCACCTCGCTCCAACCTCCTTTCAGGGAGTTGTAGAGAGCAAAAAGGTCTCCCCTGAGCCTCCTTTTCTCCAGACTAAACAACCTCAGTTCCCTTAGCCACTCCTTGCTCTAGATCCTTTATGCTCCAACACCTCAATGTCTGTCTTGCAGTGAGTAGCCCAAAACTGAACCCAGCATTTGAGTCGTGGCCTCCCCAGTGCCCAGTACAGGAGGATGATCTCTGCCCTAGTCCTGCTGGCCACACTAGTGCTGATCCAAGCTAGGATGCTGCTGTTAGCCTTCTTGGCACACTGCTGGCTCATCTTCAGCTGCTCTTGACCAACATAACTAATGGGATTCTGCAGAACAAACAGCAGCAGGGTACTTAGGGGCTGCAGCAGTTACAGAAACATTGAGTGCATGGTGGGAGATCCATGGATGCTGTGCCTCAGCCATCTGATGGGACTGCACCCCTAGCTGAGATGAGTCTGCCACGTCACACATCACCACTGACCCCCAGCCCACCTCAGCCCCTCATGCTTGCCAGAGAAGCTGGCATTGCCCAGCCCAGTGGCAGAAGCAGGCTTAATTACCGCAGGTTAAGCAGCACAGCAAACTCCTGAGTCACAGCCAGCTGTTAATTACCAATCCATAACAGGATTTGAGGGCTCAGGTCGGCCAAGGCAACTTCATCCTGCACTGTCATATGCAGAGCTCTTGGTCTGACAAATTTCTGTGGCTGATCTGAATATTTATACCCCTGGGGCTGGGGTGTTTTTTTAAAAAATCATTCCTACATAAAAATTCAGGAGAAATCCAGTAATTGCTGCACTCTGTGGCCTGCATCCCTGGTTTCCTCTTCCTCCTGCAGGCAACTCCAGGGTCTGACTCCCTGTCCACCCTTCAGGGTTGCACCTTGGTCTTTCTCCTGTCCTTGGATCAGGGACCAGACCACCATCTCAGTGTCCAACTGAGCTCTGGGGACCCTGCCAAGCTGTCAGCACAGGGGACACCATTTCAGGGGAAACAACCCCAAAGGACTGACTGACAACAGCTGCTCCCTGCTACATCAGGGGCCACAGAGTGAGATACCCTTTGGCCTTCTGAGCCTGGTAGGAATAACTGGACCCAGATTCCTATGGAAAAATGATGCCTGCAAATTTTAAGTGCCTGTCCCATTTTGTCACCCACCTGCCCCATCACCAGGTAGCTTTCTGGGAAGGGGTTCACATGTAGAGCATCACATGAAGAACAGACACTAGACTCTCCAGGGCAGGGAGCTGCCAGATCCTCACCACAGACACTGCCTGTGCTCCAGAGGGCAGGAGGCAGGTTATTCTTAGGGCACCTATATCCTGCTTTTCCCCCTGGCAGGAGGCAGTGGGGCTGCCTAGGAGCCATTGGTGGCCTCAAATGCCAGACTAGGGCTGGGATTTCCACACTGGGACAGTGCTGAGCTGGAGGGACTCTCTTAACCCAGCTAATCCTCTTTGGCCAGGAGCTACCAGCTAATCACATTCCCAGTGAGAGCACAGACCCTTGGGGAAGGGGGCAGGGAGGCACGGCACATTGGGACTGAACACGGGCTCCTGGCTGCTAGCTCCCACCTGCAGCCAGGGCATCAAGGCAGGAGCCAAACAGTCCTCCCCACTTTGATTTTACCTCTTCTATGAAATCTATGTGCTGACACCACATTAATTTAGGCACAAAACCTTTCCCACCCCAGCTCCCCATCTCCAACCCCTCCCCCAGCTGCCAGCAGTGACACCCTGCTCTCCATGAGGGCTGAGCCCATGGAATTTTTTCCATCTAACTGAACTCCCTTCCTCAGAGGCATTCCTCCCTGCAGCCTAGTGCAGGCAGGAGCTGCTGCAGTGGCTTCCACAAGTAGGGCAGGCTTGGCCCCATCCTCAGCGTTTCAAACCTGCAGCATCGTGCCCTGGGGAGGTGTTCTCCTTGAGGCCCACTTTTGCCCTGTGGGAGATCTTGGAGTATGATGGAAAAAGAGGCCCAGGGCTTTCCAGAATATGTGATGCAGTGATTCTCAAGCTTTTTGCAAGAAACCCATCTGAACAGGCTTATCTGTACCTGGCTGCAGGTACAAGGGGAGCAGCAGAAGGGGAACACGTCCCACAAAGCAAATATGCTGCTCCTGCACCTTATTGACATGTGATATCACATCCAGGATAACCACAGAACCCCAGAATAGTGAGGGTTGGAAGGGACCTCTGAAGATCACAGAATCACCAAGGCTGGAAAAGACCCCCAGGATCATCAATCAAGTCCAGCCTATGACCCAATACACCAAAACATCTAAACCTAAGATCATCTAGTCCAGCTCCTCTGCTAGAGCAGGTTGCCCAGGATCATGTCCAGGTGGGTCTGGAACCTCTCCAGAGAAGGAGACTTCACAACCTCTCTGGACAGCCTGGGCCAGTGCTGTGGCACCCTCATTACATATTAAAATATATGCATGTGATATGCATAATATATCTGCATATACTAAGGAACCTAACAACACTGACTGGTGACAGAGAGAGAGAGATGCAGCAGCAATCTCATGACCACACAAGTGCTTTAAGATGGTTTTTATAATGCCTAGGGAAGGCAAGAAAACAAATGCAATTTTAGGATCTAGATGTGGTATGGTGAGTAGCACAGACCAGTAAGAGGACCCCTCCTGAGGGTAAGGCACCCATTGGAGGCAATGGCCTGGCACCCAGGGATCAGCAGAGTTCTTCACCAGAACTTGCCACTGCTCCTGTTTCAGGCTGGTTAATTAGGCCAAGGGGCATCCTGCCATCTGATTTAGTGACACAACATGCATAGTTCATTTGTTCCTTAATACAAAACCCCTGGAGTCAATTGGGGTCAATCAGGGAGAGCACTGTGCAAGCCCAGGGCAATCACTCAAGCCAGCCCTTGCTGCCTTAGCAGACTCTGCCACAAGCAGGTGTGATTGCTCCAGTCCCCAGTGCAATAGCCCAGCACTTGCTCTTCCCACAACAGGAACCTCTTTCTTGCCTGCAAGGCACCAGGCTGAGGCTGTAGAGAATTTGGGAGAGCCCCAAGCACTAGCTCTGACTTGGTGGGAACAGCTCATGGTGCCATTGCCAGGAGCCAGCTCCTGGAGGAGGTGTGAGGAAGTGGGAGGAAGATCCAAGCACCTGTGCTTCTGGTAATTCACATAAACAACTTATTTAAAGCTGGGTAATGTGTATCATGGCCAGCAAGCAAAAGAAGCAGGGGTCAGGCACACTGCTGAGTGTCTTCTCTCTGCTGGTCACTCACAGCTTGCCAAGCCACAGGCCACCACAGCCCACACACATCTCCTGAGATGCACTGCCAAATGCCATGCTTGTAGCTGAACTCCTCAAGTGCCCTAGGCTCCCTGTCTTCACCATCATCATCTGACCACATCCACCAAGACCCAGAGCCAAAGGAAAGCCAGCCTTGCTGGTGGATCTCGGGGAAGCTCTGGGCTTGGAGGCACACTACCCAGCTGCCCACAGGCAGCATGCACTCGGAGCAACATTCACCTGAACTGGACTACAGGAGGACTCAGCCCACAGCAGTGCAAAGGCAAGGAGGGATGTGCAAGTCACTCTTTTCTTTTGGTGGCATGACACCTACGCAACTTAGCCAGTGAGGCCACAGAAAAAAAGCACTTTTAGTATTTTCTTTTTTTGCTAGGTTTGAGTGCACTTGGCTGAATGAAGTGCTGGGGAGGAGGCAGCTCCTTGGATACCTCCCCAGGAGACTGTAGAGGGTGGGAGGGGACAAGAGGGACCTAGAGCCTCCAACTCCTTCTTTAGATCAGGAGTGGGATGGGGATGAAAATACCACAGGTAAAAAACAACGTGTCTTTCCAGGGAAATCAGAAGTTTTAGGGGGCTGCAGAGAGGGGCAAAAGCCTTCCCCCACTTGCTGTATTTCACAACTCAATTTTCTTCTCCTTGTTTCATAATGGTGATTTTGTCAGACAGCAACAGCTCCCACACCCCCCCTGCTGCAGACATTGGCCCAGAGTTTGGCCCAGTTGTCCCTCCTGATGCTGTGTCCAGCAAGCATCCTGGGCTGCATTAAAAGAGGCACGGCCAGCAGATCCAGAGAGGTGATTCTGCCACTGCACTCTGCTCTGCTCACACCTCATCTGGAATACTGGGTCCAGTTCTGGAGCCCTCAANTGACTTTTCACATCCTGCTGGTTGCCCATCCACATGGCAGAACCACACACACCAACATGCAGCAGGAGATCTGCTACCAGCAGTGTGCAGCAGCCTCCCCTCCACCAGCAGGCCACAATATCTCATGGGGTCTCTCTCCAAGCATGCAACTCCTCCATGCCTCCTTGTCCCCTTCCCAAAGATCTGCTCTGGCCACATGCTCCCTCCAAGATCCACCTCAGCCACTTATGGGGAATATTCCTCAGCAGCCATGATGAATCTGGAAGCCAGCACACGCTGAAGCACTAGGGTTAGTGGGTGTTAGGATACTTGTCACCCTCAGCACTATGCATGATGCCACCAAAGGAGCTGCAGTGCCCAGGGGAGGGGTGCTGCTAGTGTGTCCTCTGGCTCCCATCATACCACTGGGATCATCCAGCCACCCAACAAGTACCAGTCGGAGTGATGTTTCCCACCAAGCTGCAACCACCCACACCAACATGGGGAGAACAGTCTCCCTCAGTGCATGTTCATCAGTTCCTCCCTGGCAGAGGACCTAGCTAGTGAAAATACTTGTCCTGCATGGGGATACAACCAGGATTTAGGAGTTTTCCCCCTCCCAAGATGGTTGCATGTTTTTTCTATGAAACATGCAGCCCACTGACACCACTGTGACAAAGCCTCAACTGCTTGCAGTGATGATGCAAATTTATATGCAGAAAACTCACTCTTTTAGCACTGTTTTGCTGCAGAACTCCATCCTTCCTCCAAAACCCAGGCCACCATGACCCATGTCCTTTCCCTCCCTGTGACTCATACTATCTGAAGCTAAGAGGGAGGACTTAGAATCATAGAATCAACCTTAAAGATCGAGTTCAACTGTTAACCCAGCACTGCCAGGTCTGCCACTAAACCATGTTCCTCAGCATCACATTTACATGTCTTACATCCCTCCAGGGATGGTGACTCCACCACTGCCCTGGGCAGCATGTGCCAACCCTTGTAGAGAAGGGAGTTTTCCCAATATCCAACTTAAACCTCCTCTAGTGTAGCTTGAGGCCATTTCCTCTTAGTACTTGTTTCCTGGGAGAAGAGACCAACCCCCCCACCTCACTCCAACCTCCCTAAAAGGAGTTGTAGAGAGCAAGGTCTCCCCTGAGCCTCCCCCACAATCAGCAACCTCAGTTCCCTCAGCCATTCCTCATAAGGCTTGTACTCCAAACCCCACACCAGCTTTGCCCAAGCTCCAGTGGTAGATCCAGAGGGTGCTGCCCACCTCACCTACAGCTCACACTCCTCTGCACATACTAGACCCAAGCTCAAATCTCCTCCTCCTCCGTTAAGTTTTCACACAACTTTCCAGGGCAGCTTACAGTCAAGGTGCTAATTCATAAAGCAATTAATGGATCAAGCCTCACAACTTCAAAGAGTGAGTTCTGGTATTTGTGCCAATCTCAGGGCTTGGGACAAGCTCATGTAAGCTGCAGGCAAAAAGAGGATCAGATCAGAGTGATTTTCTCAGAAGATCAAGCCAACCTAAAGCCCAACAGATCTTGCAATCTCTTCCTCTCCTCAAAGTTTTTGTTAAGAACATTCGCAGCTTAAATGCTGCATTTCTTTCTTAACTCTAAAGGAAATAAATCCCATAAACCAACCCAGCCATTCTGAGCCAGAGAAAGGAAAACCCAAGGCATCACAAAGCCCATCTGGGACCTCACTGTGGGTCTTCTCTTTGTGTGAGGGAATGGAGATACTGCAGTGATGAGCAGCAGCAAGAAACCCTAAGACAGACACAGGTACAAAGGGTGAGCTTGCCAAGAGTGTCTGAAGACATTTACTGAAGAGCTGAGGGACTCAAGACAGGGTCCAGCCTTCAAAACCTGAAATTTAATCCCAGGTGTCAGCTAGAGACCCTGGGGAGAGATCAACTTTCCATGGTACCTGCAGAGAGCACCATGTTATCAGGTACAATCCAACCCCAAATTAATTCTCTAGTTAATTAATTAGCAGTCAGGTGCCAAGGGGAGCATGTTAGAGCCACTGAACCAACCCATGAGCTTTCTGAAGCCTGGCAACACATCATTGCCCAAGGGCACACCAACACAGGGCTTCAGCCCCACACATGGCACTGAACACCTGGACACCTCCTTTTCTCACCCAGGCCCTCAACGTAGAAAAGCAGCAGTGCTAGGAGCAATGAGCAGAGCATTTCCACCAAAACCAGTGTTATGGAGGAGGAGGAGGAGGCCATCTGATAAGCTGACACCTCCACAGACATGCTGTGCCACTGTGCTTTCCAACACAAATGTGACCATGAACAGCAGCAGCTTGAGGAACAGGAGAAAATTAGTTGGGTGTAATTGAAACTGCAGGGAGGAGCTAGGGACATAAAAGGTAATTATCCACCAGGGAACAGAGCCAAGATTAGCAATCTTACTTCTGGTCATTTGAAGTTCCCATTAACTTTTCCATGATGATACCAGGTTTGTGTCTTATTGGCTGTGAGATGCAGCACTTCCAGAAGAAAGCCCTGGGCCTTATCTTGTAAAGGTCTCAAAACACCTTTGAAGGAGGGAGTGAGGATCTGGACTTTAACAGAGGCCTTCTCCAAGGGTCTGGAAGATCTTCCTCCCTAGCTACCAAGGTAGAAAGGGTAGGAGGATGCTCCAGCTGAGCCCTAGTTCACCATTCTCCAGGCATCCATGGCTAGAGCCATGACTAACATGATGGTGCTTGGGAATATGATCTGGGTGGGCAACTCAACAACCCAGAGTTCTCCTCAACTACAGTTGGTGAGATCAGGCAGATCTTGGACCACCTTAACCTCACTTCTCCTGTCTTTGCACTCAGCTGATTTGAAATCTTCTTGCTGAGTTCCTGCCACTTTCTTCCCCATACCATTTTCCTTGCACCCTCACCATCTGAGGATGCAGGAGCTGCAGAACATCCTACACAAGCCTCATTCCAAGCCTGACCAAGGCATCCATCCACAGCACCAGGAGGAGGATGGTTGTTGGCAACTCTGGCACCTGCATGACCTGTTTCAATTTCCTCACCCTTGGACACCTTTGGGGAGCAGTAGGCACTATTAGGGTGCCCCAAACACCCCCTTTTTCTGTTCCTTGCATGAGAACAGCGTGAGATCTGTGCACACATATGAAATCCATGTCTCTGTCAAGAGGTGGAAGACCATGGCCTCCATCCCTGGGGCTTCTCCCAGGAGGAAGTTGGCTTCAGCACCTTCTTAAAGGCTTTTTTAAACCCCTGAAGGAAAACACGCTCTTTTTTCTCTGTTTTAAGCGAGGAGAGAGCACTGACCCTCAAACTGGAAGGTGCCCACCCCCACCAGCCCACCTACCTCCACCAGATGAGGCGTGGGGTTGAAGCCACACATGTTGCAGACCTGCTGGTGGCAGGTGGTGCAGGTGTTGTAGTTGGGGGGTTCACTGGAGCCCACGTTGATCTCTGCCTTGCAAAGGGGGCACAAGACCCTCGCTTTCGGCACTTCCTTTGGCTTGACACCCTGCTCCGGCTTGCCCGGCTTGGTGGCTGGAGTGGCACCAGCCCGGCCCTGTGCCCCCGGGGCTTTGGGACCAGCTTCTTTGCTGGCATCACTGAAGACAATTTTTGGAGGCACTTTGCCAGGAGATGGCTGGCTCGGAGGTGGGGCCTCTGGCTGGACGGACATGAGCGTGCTCGCCTGGGTCAGGAGGGATGCCCCAAAGCCAAAGAGCTTCCCTGTGAGTCCTTCCTGGGGCTGCTCTTGTGCTCCAGCCCCAGGGGCTGGGGCAGCTGGCTTTGCCCCTGCATCTCCTGTCGTCTTTCTCTGCTCAGAGGGGGAAGGCTTGGCTTGCTGATGCTGTGGGGAGGACCTGGCCACGTCCTGAGGTTTTGGCTGGCCTTGGCCATATGGGTCCTTCTGCGGTGTGGTGGGTTGAGGTTTGGGTGGCTCGGGTGGCAGGGTGCGGGCAGCCTGCGGGGACTTATCGGTGGCTGCGGGCGGTGGGTGCTTGGCTGGGGAGTGAGAGGGGGATGGCGAGGGAGAGTGCAGCTGCTGCTGGCTCTTGGAGCGAGGAGCAGTGGTCATGTCCATCCCCAGTGCCCGCTGCATCTGGCAGTTCAAGCACAACCATTCCTTCACCTGCAAGACAAGGAGAGGAGACAGGCAGTGAGAGACAGGTGGGCAGCCCCAGCACATCCTTAGGTTCTCCGAAAAGGACTCTAAGTAGGAACAAACCATCAACCCCCAAAAAACATTCCGGTGCCACGTTCTAGAGGAGAAGTCTCTCGTCAGGGCGGACAGAGCCCATCTGTCACAGGTACCCATGGCACAACACATCGGTGTGAAAGTGAGCTTTAATTAGTGTTGGGTTGCTTCCAAGGCTTCTGCTGTACAGCTCCTGCTAGCCACGAGGCTCTGCCTGCAATCAGCATGTTTCGTGCCTCTCCCAGAAGAGAGGGACCTTTCTTAGGGCTCCTGACCCCATCACCTTCCTAAAGCTCATTTCTTTTCCCCCCATGACCAGAACCATGGAATCATTATGTGGTACTTAGGGACATGGTTTAGTGGCATGTTAGTGACAGGTAGATGGTTGGACTTGATGATCTTAGCAGTCTCTTCCAACCTTAATGATTCTGTGATTATGGTTGGAAAAGACCTCTGAGATCATAGAGTCCAACTGTCCACCTGACACTACCATGTCCCCACAGCCAGGACCAGATGGCTGGCAGAAGGTCCTGTGCAGCTCTCCTGAGGGATGCTGCCATAACACACATGTACAACTGCCTGGCTCCCCAGTGCCAGCACACTGCCTGCTGCCCCCAGGCACCACTGTGACATGCCCAATGCTTCCTTGGGTCCAGCAGACATGGCTTTTCTGGAACTGGTGAGGTAGTTTTGATATCCCGCCCCAAATTCAGGCATTGCAGCCCATAAGGGACACTGAGGAGTGAGTTCTCCTTGCCCAAGGCATCTATGCTGGTGGGCAGGCAAAGTGCTGCCTGGGGAGTCAGTGGTTAATTGTCACTCTTGTCACGATCAACCTCGGGATGCAAATGGAAAATAAAATGCTCCCTGGCTAAGTGGTGGTAAATGAAAGATTTCCCCCCGAGAGACATTCCCTGTGACACATTAATGTCTGAATTAAGTTAATTAAAGAGGTTGTATGAAAGCTATGAGCCTTCCCATACGAGAAATCCCCAGGATGCTCAGCAGCTGTGCAAATATTAATGTATAGCAGTCAGCAGGACAACTGGGTCTGCCTGCAAAAGATTTCTCTAAGGCCAGCAACTAAGGTGGCAAAAAGGGCCAGAGCATTCCCAAAAACCAGAGTAGCATCCAGGACAAGTGGACCCAGAGCCTGGCATGGGCTGCTGCATGCACAGCACCCAACAGCTCCCAGCCCCTGCCCTCTCCTGGGGCTGCAGGTCCCATGGCCATGACCTGCAGGTTTTCCTGCCTTTCATCATTTCAGAAGCCATCTCCTCATCCCAGTGCAACAGATCACCTCTAAAGCTTGGCTTAATCCTCACTGCAGAGACATTAACCATCCCATTGCCTTGTCCAGCTCCACATCTCCAGGTCTGCATGGCCTTTTGGTCCTGCAGTTGGAGGTATGGGTGCTGCACCACCCGTTCCTAACCTGGGCACAGGATTTTTCCCCTCTAAGCTCCCACCACAGGCACATTTAAGCTTTTTCTTCATCAGAGATGCAGTCAGGTGTTTTGGCAGGTCCTGTGATAGGACAGGACTGTGAGACCCTGGGAAGTGAGGCAAATGCACCCTGATCCTCTCCTGACAAGTACCCTGCTCAAGAGGGCTCTCATCAAGCTCAGACTTCAAATAATAAACTTTTTAAAAGAAAGGAAATCCAGATCAATTAGGAGAGACTGAAATCAAAGGAGGGTGCATGGACAAGAGCTCTGCAGTGCCTCTCAGTCTCCAGCAAAGCTCTTCCCATCAGCTTACAAGCTTGGTTGCTCTGTGCTCTTCTCAGCCTTCACTGTGCTCGCTGAGCTCCCACACCACCATCCCCAGCAGCCTCTGCCTGAGGATTTCACGTGGAGCTGAGTGAGAAACCATCCTCAGTGTTTCCCCAGCAATTCTGCATGACATCGTTTTTTCTCCAAGCCATTGCAAACGACCCATGTTATATTTAGTTCCTGAAGGTATTGCTTTACTTTTGATAATTTCTTATGGTCTCTCTTCTGACATACAGAATTCCTCACGTTATTTTTGCTTTCACACCCCCTGGAATTTCTTCCCACTCTTCTATTTCAGAAGAGCGTCTCCCAAAATCCCATCAGCTTTGCCTGCCATCCCCATCAGCTCTGATTAAGGGAGAACCAATCCTTTCTATTCAGGGTCTCTCTCCCTGCAAAGTTCCCAGCATCTGAGAAATGCAGACCTTCCCTCTCTCCACATAACCTCCTCACTCACACTTCCAGACCCTCCAACGAGGTGGAAATTGGGGGAAGAGGAGATCTCCCTAGACTCATGTGGGGACTGTTTGCATTGAGATTTGAAGGGACCATGACTGCAAGGTCCACAGCAAAGGACGTGCTCCACACCCCTGATGTCCTATAGTCTTTACTTATTGTAGCCTGGCACAGGATTTAGCTTATTTTAGGGAATAGGAGAAATACTTTGCCACTCCCCTGCATCAACTTCCAAACAATCAAGCAAAATATTGAGGGAATTCAACTGATTGCTCTTGACTGTCTGCCAGTATTAATGAGAAGCAAGTGCTGCTGGTGAATACCAAACAGCCCTGGCTGTGCTAGTTCACCCCCTACCCATGCTACATGTGGTGCTTGCTTTGCCCCTGGCCAAGGCTTGTGCAGAAGAATTGCTCCCTGGGCACCAGGAGGTGCAGTCCTCAGATCCCTTGGCCATGCAAGCTTCATATGGCTCATGGACAAGTCCACCAGGATCTTCCCACACTCAGGGCTGGGGAACACCACAATCATTGCACATTTCTCACTGTCCACAATAAAACTGACTTATGCAACCAAGATAGGGGCTTTCAAATGGAACAGGAACCATGAAATCGCTCCTGGTGACTTGGTGAGCAACTGCTGAGGAACATTTGTCCTGAGGAGTAGGGGAAGGCTGCAGGGAATACAGTGGGGCTGTGTGCTGCCAGAGCAAGCATTTGAAATGTAAATTTAGTTGGGATTATCACAAATTGCCTAACAAGGCCTCTGCAGATGCAACCAACTACACAATGCATGGATTACAGAGATCAAAGATAATTTAAAGGATCCTGGAGGGAAGATAGTAAAGAGGAAGGTCTAAGTTGTCTTGCTAAAGATCCTTCCCCCAAGAAAGAGAAAGGAAGACAGAAAAGCCTGGATCTAAATCTTTACTAATCCAATCCCTGAAAGTTTTGATTTGGTGGAGAACTGGGCAAAAAAAGACAGAAATAGATTAAACACTAGACTATTCTGCTGGCTTGCATCACTGTCCTCTAAACACTCCTCTTGTTACTTGCAGACTTGTCACGTGGGGAAGATGCTCAGGTATCAGTAGAGAAACAGTGGGCAAGAATATGAAAACAATAATTTATCCTACTACTTCTTCATCACTATTAACTGTCTGGGCAACTTCTCAGCCCAATATTATTGAAAAAATGGAGTTCCAGCTCACCTTGTGCAAATGCTGAAGTCACTGTTACACCCTAAAATCAGGGGAGGTAAAACTGTGCTCTCTTGAGACTGGCCACACTAATCTCCTTCACCCCAGGAAATTTGACTGGGAGGAATACTGAAAAGTACAAAGAAAATGGAGGAGGAGATGATAGCTCTGAACCCAAGCTGATGCCTCAATGAAGAGCAAACAAAGCTGGCTAGAAGTGAAGGTGGCTGCTGTACAAAATGGAAAGTAGCAGCAACCATCAGAGCTCAGCACAGCCTCCTCAGCTGAGGAGCTCTCAAGTGCTTAAACCATATGAAAACAAAAGAGCTTCAGGAAGAAGTCTCTTGGGGAGCAGAAGGAAGGATTGATGGAAGGCATGAGTGACAAAGGCCATCCTAGAAAGGACAAGGGTCCATTGCTGGGTGGAGATGGTAAAGCTGTTAATGAGACAGATATGGCAGACGTGCTGTAATTACTGTCATCCAACAGTCAGGAAGAAGCAGGATAACACTCATTATGAAGATGAAGCTTTTCCAACTTATTAGCAATCTAGAAGAACATTCCACAACATCTCCCAGCACCAGAAGATATTTCAATTTGGCAGGTCTGAATAATTTTGCATCCAAGAGATCTAAGAAAACTGCTGCATGCTGATGTTCATTTTTAAGAGGCAATTTTAGAAGACTGGAAGTGTCTTCTGCTTGAATATCCAAGAAGGCAAAGGTATAGCCTGAAGGGGACAGCTAGCCAGACACCTGTCCAAGACAAAGACAGGACTGGATCCACACAGCAGAGAACTGAAGGGCATGTATAATATGCCAGTCAATGTGGCTTTAGGAAAAAATAGGTCATGACAAGCAAACCCAATTTTATCCTCTGCACATTTGATATTAGTAATGCACAGAAGCAATATCCTTGATGTCCAAAAGGTGTTTTGACCTAGTTATGCATGACATGCTGACAACACGCTAAATGGATTTTGGACTAGCTACCTGGGAGACAACAAGGATTCACCACCACTGCTTTGGTATTGCTAGCAAGGTCTTCATCTCACTATGGCTGACACCACTCACAGATGGCAGTTTTTGGTGAAATGATAAATACTGATGAAGATAAGCCTCTGCTGCCTGGCAAACCTGTGCTCTCTCTGTGTGGGAAGCCCAGAGCTGGAGGCAGGAGCAAGAAGGTGGCTCAGCCTCCTCTCCCAGCACCAAGGGACTCCTTCCAGGGCCCTCAAGCATTCCACACTGACATTTAAAGGAGATTAGTAAAACAATGAGGAAGATAGAGACCGGATCTGTAAGAGTGGTTCCAGGGATGCAGAAAATGTCTGCAATGAGAGAATTACAGAGGTTGATCTTTTTCGTTTATCAAAGAGAAGATTAAGAAGTGACTTGATTACAACACAGCAGCATATTCAGGGGAAACAATATCAGGTACTAAAAGGTTCTTAATTAGGCAGAAAAAGGCATAAAAAGAACTAATGACTGGAAATGGAAGCCAAATATCTTAAGCATCACTTTTAACAGCAGATGTTTCTAACCATTAAAGCAAATTATACACATGCTGTTGGGCTCAGCAGAAGACTTAGGGAGGTAAAGCTTGCAGGCCTTTCATCTATAGGGTTATTTTATATCTGTACTGATCTCAAAAGCTTTGAAAGGTTGAACCATCCTGTCTTTACTGACACTTGGAATGGCTGCAATCCAACACCTGATCAGCCCCAGCCCTGCATGTAGCACCAAACACACCCATGACCACCACCCTTACCTCTCCCTCCACAGACCCCTGCAACATCCCAGACTATTCCTCTAACCCCCATCCCAAATCCTGCTGTTCCCCAAATCCACAGATGGGGCTGCAACTTGCAGCACTTGTGGGGTCACTGCTGCAGATGTGCCTCCCCCTCTCCATACAAGCACCAACCATCTGCAAATCCCATTAGGAATGAAAACTTCCCAAACAGTGTTTCCTTGCCAAATCCATAGCAGGAATGTGTACAGTGCATGGTAGCAGTGCCCAGGGCAGATTCAATCACCAGTAAGAATTACAGAAGGGTACAAGCATGGCTGGGCCAGATCCTGCCCCATGGTTTGCATGGGTACACAGAGGGGACCAAAAATCACCCAGCCCTTGAGAAAAAGACCAAGAGAAGCACCCAGTTAAAAATGATCTGAAACAGTAGCAAGAGCTTGAGTTTACAAAGCTTCTAAAGTTAGTCTAACACCAACTATTTCAGGAAACTATGTGGAAACAGCTAGTCCCCTCCATTTGTTACCAGGAGATGCAAGAGAGCACTGGTAACGTGCAGGTTGTTTTGTTCTCCTGAGGTAAGACAATACAGCTCTAAAAGTATCTCAAGTGTAGAATTCAGCCTTTGCAGTAGACAGCAGCTTTAAAATTAGCTGTAAGCAGAAAGACTTCTTAACTGAGCATCCAAGATCTCTTCAAGCCAAAATTTAGGATTATAAATGAAGAATAATTCTGGCTTTGCTGAGGGTTGGTTATTTTGGGCCACTTGGAGGTCACCCTAGATACTATCTGTAAAAATGACAAACCCAAGAAGAATAGGAGATCATTAAATGACTACATTGAAGACTTTAGAGACTTAAGAATGAATGGCTCCTCACCAACTCTACTCTGAGGCCAAAGCTTTTGACCTTGCTAGCTACACAACCCTTATCAGAGGAAGCTGTTGGGCATTCCAGGAGCACAGTCCATCTGACTTATTTTAAATGATTATTTTTAGGCTGTGAAGAACAGCTCCCAAGTCACCTTGAGCCAAGCATGGTCAATCCCATCCAAGGTGGGGCCACTATGAACAGGACAGAGCAAAGGAGCTTTGTTCAGCAGAAGACAGAACAACTGGCTGAAAAACAAGAAGCCACGTTCATGGGAAATCAGAAGAGAAAAGGAGCGTGGGTTTTCTCTGAGTTACTCAAAACCATGTATTTAGTATTCCACAGAACTGGAAATCCTGAGAAAAAACCCCATGCTTGGGAAGAGCAAGACAGCAAGCCTTCAGCAGGAGCTCTATGACTCTGAGAGCCCCAAGCAGACACCTGCCTCAGACTCAACCACTTACAAAGCCAACTCCCAGGAGATGCACCCTGAGGCCACGGTCACAGCTCCATCCTCTGCCTTTTGCAGCCACCAGTAGAGCCAGAACTAGAGGAGTATAAAAATAACCAAAGCTGGAATTGGGTAACGAAGGTACTGTGTTAATCAGGCTAATAGGGAGGCTCAACGCCAAGGATCACTGACTGGATGAAGAAGGGCTTCATTAATGGGTGCTACTGGCTTATCCTGGAGGAACTCTGCAACAGCCTGGCCTCGCCCAGGAGATGTGAGAGCTGCCAGTGACCTGCCTAAGAGTGTCCTTACGTGCCTTCAACTCCTCAGCAATGCCTGCAGCTGAAGAACCGTCGTGTCTCATGAAATCAGCCACTCAGTGAAACGTCCCTTCCCCTCCGTGCCTCCAGGATCTGCTCTAGAGGAGCTCTCCAGGGGGCACATCTTGCCTTCTACACTGTCACGCTGAAATCTGCCAAAGCCACGTTCCCTGCAATTAGAGCAACATCCTGATCCAAGAGAGGAGGCAGTGCTAGAAGGCAGCCCTGGGCTAGAGAACAGAGGGAACAGCAAGCTGCAGCCAGGAGCTGGGAAGCTGCTGCTGGGAAGGCAGGAGGTGGGGATGGGTGTAGGAGAGCAGAGGGAAAGCTCAGCAGATCTTGGAAGAGCTGCTGATGCATGGAAAAAGCTAAAAGGTACTGCGTGGAGAAGGCTTCCCACACCATCTCAGACTGGCTGGTGGAGCATATGACAAATACCAATATCTGTCTTACTCTGAAGTTTTGGGTTTGTTTTTTAAAGCAGAACTATTGCTGGTTTCTCCTCCAGCAGCACAGGGACAGCTTGCCATGAGGCTCACACACTGAGGGTAGGAAAAGCAGTCCCTGTTGTTTGGATCAGCACACAGCCTGCGTGCAAATGGAATGAGAAGCCTGCAGAGCATCCCGTGGGAGGCTGCAATGTGGTGCAGCAGCCAGGGTCTGACCCGCAGGGAGGGGACAACTCACCCCAGGAGAGGAAGTCTTCTGGGGCACCTCTGGAGAACCATGAGCAGCCCAGGATGCCAGAGTTCTCACATATCTGTGGCCATGATGTGTGTCAGGACAGCACCAAAATTCAGGCGTGCATCCAGGTGGAGAGGAGGCGGATGCAAACATGCAGGCAGTGTGGGCTGAAGCTTCCTGGTCCAAATCTAAAGCACAGTTTGAGGAGAACTCAGGGCTCCAGAGCAACTGTGCAGTTAGGGATGTTTGGCACTTAATTGACAGGGGAATGGGTCACCAAGGCACTTCTGGAAAAGGCCACCTTATGCTCATCTTTATCTTCAAACATCTCAATACAAATAAAATGTAGTCCTTAGCACTCCTGCCCAGAAGGGGAAGCCACTGAAGCCATCACTAATAATCCTGCTAAAGCCTGCCAGGAGATAATCAACTTGCTCGCTTGCTGGTGAGCGAGAGGAACCAACCCCCAAACTCATCTCCTTCACTGCAAATAACAGATGGGAAGCCACATTTGTCCAGAGCACTGAGCTGTGGAACAAGACAGTGCCATTTCATCTTATTAGTCACTTCTTAACCAGTTCCCTTCTTCCTAGTTAGCACTCCCTGGACTGAGAGCTGCTAGAGCAAGTCTTCTCCTCTCCCCAGCGGGTAGCAGGAGGCATGAACCCACACAAGGCTCTGCAGACCCTCTGCAAGTTTTCAAGGCAACCTCCAGCTCTTAGGATGATCTCTATCCTGACCACGCAGCCACCGACGCAGAGACGAAGCAAAGGTTCAGAGGAAATGATTGCCCTCTGCAGAGCTTTGTGACTCACCTGGATCTGCCATCACATGCAGGACAGGATGGTGCTCCCCCAGGAGCATTCCCCATGGCTAAGGCTCCAATTGAGCTGCTAGCTCCTGATATGTGCAAGTATCCCCTTCTTTGCTGCTCACCCTTGCTGGCAGAGAGAAGCAGATGGGCAGGAGGAAAGCTTTCCAGTGCCAGAGCCAGCACTGCTCCTCTGCCCTCCCAGAGCGGGGTCCCCCTGCCTAGCTAAGCATGCCAGCAGTGCTGCTGCCCGAGGCGAAGGGACAAGTCCTTCCAGTTCATTAGGGAAGGTTTCTTGTGCAATTTGCTGCCTCACTAGCTCCTGTTTAGACAGTCTTTGTTCCCTGTTCCATGAAAGGTTTGGACGTCTGTATGTGCTCAGAGGATGCTGTCCCCCCTGGGCTTGGCCAGGGAGGATGGCGAAGAGCTCACCCCAGGTTTTAACCTCTTGAGCTCTGCAGGCTGATGTGCTTTAAGTGCAGCCCCAAGCCCCTCCTGCTTCCTGATGCAGGACTTGCACACGAGCCCCCTCGGCCAAGGGAAGCTTAATGGTTTCTTGTGCCTTTTTCTGCTGCTGTTCTCGTAGCCTGCCGCCAGCCAAAGGACAGACAGACATCCAGAGTAACAGAAGCCTCCAGTCCTGCTCACTTATTGTCCTCATTGTCCTCTGCAGAACTAAAATAGCAGCCTGGGAGGGAGCTGAGGAGCTCAGAACTTTCAATTCACTGGTACCTCCTGCCCAAAGCAAAGAAATACATCAGGCCATGGAGTTTCTCTGGGAGCAAAGTGGGTACTACGTACAGCAGGGATGCAACTCACAGCTCTGATGCTATGAAGAGCATAGCCTGCTCTTGATACATAGACTTGTAACAGATTAATTTAAAAGCAGCCCAGTTTCCTACTGGGAATAAATATCCCAACAAATCATAATTTGCAGAATAAACTCATCATTCATTTACTGCATGGCTCCACATTTACTCATTTACTGCACAGCTCCACATTTATTCAGCTATGAGAGGTCCCTGCTGCAGCCTTGCTCATGAGTTTCTGCCTCCTCTGGGAATCCTCCTGGACAATTACAGCAATAGGAGATAATGGCTGTGGCTCAGGGACTAAATTAAACACACTTGAGTATTTGAAGGTCCTTTTATGTCCCAAACTTTGCATTACCTTGGCAGCATCAACATCTGAGCAGGGCACAGCAGCAGGCAGGGCAGAGAGGATCAGAGGATCATGATCCTCTGACCCAGGGAAGAGCATCTGGGACTGAAGCTTTAAACAGTAAAGACAACCCTGGTGCTAGTGCAAATAGTCTGAATTATTTTCAGAGATAGAGTGACACACCAGGTGTCATGGCCTCACATTTTCTCCAGATTGAAGGAGCTAAGGCAGAGGTCTCATTTATCCTGGACCAATACGTATTGATGAGTGAAGCCACTGGAATGAAAACCTTTTGCAAATGAACACATTGGAGTGGAGCAATGCATCAAAACAGAATGTATTTTCTGCCTTTTTATTATTATTTTTATTATGGATTTAATAAATACTAAATGCTCTTGCAAAATGTAAGGCCTGAAGATAGACAAGCTATTGCACAATCTTTTTACATACCTAAACAGATTTAATTGCTCAATTATTCCAGATAAGCACGATAAGTTCCCTGCCATGAATAATTTATAATCCAGCTAGCCACACAATCTATAAAGCACAAATCTATGGCTGTGGTGAAGGAAAAGCAAGCAGGATCCCCAGACACCTCAGCTTCTTACCAAAGGAAGTACAGCATGGGCTGCCCAGGGCAGGTCTGGCCTTGCCTGAAATCACTGGGACAGCTTGCACCTTTCATTTAGGTTGTTGTGGTGCTCAAAGGATGCAAATACTGAACAAATTAAATAGGCACAAAGTTCAGATGTGCACCCAGGAGGAGACAAGCACAGTGCATCTCCCCTTCTGCTCATGGTCTGGACACTGCTGGGTGTCCTGCACAGCCCTCCTCAGGAGCTGGCTGTAATGGTTTCTCCAGGAATTCCACTAGATGAGTGAGCTTAACAGCTGCAGTGAAGCCCAGTGGAATGCAGTGCACTGGAGGGGGAGCTATCACAAGGGACAGCACTCAGGCAAGGGAAAGAAAGGTCCTGTCCAGCCAGGACTCCATACACTTAGATAGGAGAGACCCAAGAGAAGGACCTGGAAGGTGTCCAGAAGAAGGATTAATCCTCAACCCATGACAAAGCTGTACCAGGCAGCCCCATCCCCATGGCAGAGGGGTAAGGAACTGAGTGCTGCCCTGGGAAAACTCTTGCACCAGCCTCCCATCACTGGGTAGGAGGAGCAGGTACCACCCCAGGCTCCAGTGACCTTGGACAAGTGCAGGAGGCTTTCCCACAGGGCTTGGGGCTCTGTCATAAACCTTGAGAATCTCTGTGACTCTTCAAGCAGCAGAGGAGAGACTTACTGGGTGAGCAGCAAGAAAGGGAATAAAGGGCCTTCATCTCATCCATCCTCACTGCTGAAACACACAGTATCACAGTATGTCAGGGGTTGGAAGAGCCCTAGAAAGATCTAGTCCAACTCCCCTGCCAGAGCAGGATCACCTAGACCAGGTCACACAGCAATGTGTCCAGGCAGCTCTGCAATGTCTCCAGAGAAGGAGACTCCACAGCCTCCTGGGCAGCCTGGTCCAGTGCTCTGTCATCCTTACTGTAAAAACACCTTTCCCAAATACTAACCTAAATCTTCTTTGTGGTCTAACTCCATTACTTGCCATTCTACATACCACAAACACTAAAGAGCTGCTATTTTATTCACTGAAAAGTCTGCCAACAGTTTCTCTGCTGAACGCATCCATTGGGGAAGCACATCCTGGCACCAAGGCCACAAGGTGTAAAGTGTCTCCTAAAGGCAACCAGCCAGCACCTTCAAGCTGCAGAACTCTTGGTCTTGATCTCTCCAGGGCTCCATAGCACCTCCATGGCCTTCAGATCCAGTTAGTGTTTTTTGCATTTCCAAGTACAATTTCTGTGCATTTTGAGGATGATTCCAAGCTTGGAGGAATGGCTGGCACCCCAGAAGGCTGTGCTGCCATCCAGAGTGACCTGGACAGGTTAGAGAGATGGGCAGGGAGAAACTTAATGCACTTTAACAAGGGGAAGTGTAAAGTACTGCATCTGGGAAAGAACAACCCCATGGATCAGTACAGACTGGGAACTGATGTGTTGGAGAACAGCCCTGGGGAAAAAGCTCTAGGAGTGCTGGTGGCTAGGAGGATGCCCATGAGGCAGCAATGTGCCCTTGTGGCCAAGAGGCCAATGGCATCCTAGGATACATTAAGAGGAGCGTGGCCAGCAGAGCCAGAGAGGTTCTTCTCCCCTNCTATGGAAGGAACTCAGCCTTGCATGATCCCATCAAAGCAGCCAACAGACCAATAGCCTCCAGACTCACCTTCTTCTAGAGAGACTCACTTTGGTGGCCCTGGCACCTGAAAGAGGCTTACAAGTAGAGCCATAAACACCAGGAACAGCTTGTCCAGTCACCAGCCACCTACTTTAATAAATGAGAACAGGCTTTCTGCCTGGGAATGCCTATCCTCATCCAAATGCACCTGGAGCCAGCTCATAAGTCATCATCTACTACACAAAATACACCCATTCTAACACAAAAATCTGCAATTAGAAGTTTAACAGATACCTGTAAAACCACATCACTGTTAATAGATGTTTTTTACAGCCATTATACATGCTCTAAGAAGGAGCTACTTAATTGCAAGGCAACCTACAATAACTATCACTCTATCTTCAGGAAAAAAGGTAGTAGCAAAGCAAGAATAAAATTGGTCACTCAAATCCTGATTTTTTTGCTTGCTGACCTAAAGTCATTATTGCCATGGAGATCTGAACTGATACACCCCAGAAAGGAGAATAACCTCTTAATAAGAAAGATTCCTGCTATTGAAAGGCTGCCTTTTCTACCATCACCCAAACCAGAATGTGAACTACCCAATTCAGGGAGCAGCCTGCCACCTTCCTGATGGGGAGGCTCAAAGGATCACCACAAAGCAACCTGCCTGGGGCCCCTCAAGCCCAACAGGAAACCCTAGGCAAGCTTACAATGAAGGCTAGCTTCATCCTGCTCAAATGAAGGGACTGCAAAATGACAAACTGGTACAGAAGAGAAAAAAATTCAAATAGAAATCACTCAGTTTAAAACTGTTGGGCCAGCTTGTCTAGATTGTGCTTTTCCCAAGAAAGGTTGGACCAGATGATCCTTGAAGTCCCTTTCCACCTAAGATTATATGAAAGCATTAAAGAGCTCCTCAATGAGGGCATCCATCCACACCAGCACAGCAGACAACTTGGTCTGCAGGACAGGACCAGTGTTTAATGAAATCTCATATCAACTTGTCAGGCTAAGGAAATAATAATAAAGCAAGCTCCTTTTACTTGTAAATACTGTGTTTTTGATTAAAGCATCAGAGCTGTGGCAGATAGCTATCTCCAGACAGCCATCCTACGCCTTTAGCAGGACAGTTTCTACAGAAGCATTTCTGAGCCAAGCCCTGCAGCTCTCTACACATTGTCTGTGGGTGCTGAATGCACTCAGCACCTCAGTGTCAGGTGCCCTCCATTGCCAAGGAGCAGGCTGGGCTGAGTGATAGGCAATGCAAGCTGCTGGGCTCCAGGAACAGAACTGCTCCGTGTCCATCCAGGCAGAAAGGAAACTACAGAGGAACAAACTGCACAGTTCGAACTGATTTCATCCCTCTTTGATTTGCTTCAATGCCAATTAGAAATTGCTTTGGGAGGGAAACAATAGATCTTGTCACTATGCCCTGGCCTCAAACCCAGGTGACTCGAGGGCAATTACCAGGAGGCTGACACTGATCTCCAGCACATTTCTCACAGGCAACACAGCCAGAATGATCACTGCTCCCTCCATCTCTGGGGGTTCAGCTGGAGAGGTCTCACTCATTTTCAAGCAGCCTGCATCAAACCCTCCAACTGAACAGTGGGAGCCACACCGACCGTGAGCAATCAGACTCAAACTGCCTTAAATTGGGCAGAGAAGGGATGAATTGGCTGGCAAGAGGGAAGCAGCAAGATCTGTGCACAGTGGGGGAGGGGGAAACATTTTACATCCAAGCAAATACCACCTTCCCAGAAGCTTTTATCTGCCCAGAGCTTGTCTGTTGGTGTTAACCCCCTGCCTGGCTGGGCTGGCTCCTGGCACTCTGCAGAGGGAGGAAAGGAGGAGAAGGTCTGAGCCACAGTGTGCAGCAGGTGTTGGGATGCCAAATGGCACACCATGCATGGCCAACATCACCTTGGAGGATGCTGCTCCTTGGCAGACAGCAACCCACTTGCCCAGGGAGAAGTGAGATCTTTGCTTCCTGCTGGGATACAGGCTGAGTGGTAGGAGGCAACTGCCTGCAGCTGGAGGACATGGGAAAAGGGTTGGCTGGAGGACAGGGGGGCTTGGGGCAGTAACTTGAGCTGGCCAAAACCGTCAGGAAGGGCAAGGAAGCCTTCCCTTTTGACAAAGAGTAACACAGCACCCAACGTTGGTTCTTGTCTGAGCTGTTCAGAGCCCTCCAAGTGACATCTCCTTCACAACTATCAGATGGTGGGACTTCCCTGGTTAGACTGGCAAAAACTTTGCACCCAGCATCTGCATAAAGCATTATTTCAACACATGCCCTGGATCTCCATGAGAACTTAGCACCTGGAATTAGTAATGGAAACACTGTTTCAGAAGTCTTTGGATTTTTTCCTTCCTAATTCAATGAAGCCATAACAAACCTCTGCTGAGAGCAAGTAATGGGATCCCCAAAGCTGCTCAAAGACAGATGGCAGCAGCAGCATGCCTGTTTAGGGATGTTTCTCAAAGCACTCTCCAATTTGAAAGCCACAATCAAATCATCTGGAAAATTAATATAGCAGGCCAGAACATAAGGTAGAGTTTGTAAAAACTCATTTCAGGGCATTAGCTGGCCTGGCCCAGCATCTTAGTAGCCCCAATCTGCCAAAGCTTCCTTGAGCAGGTTGCTCACAGCTAGATGAATGAAGGACAAGGGCTCAGTTTAACTGGGGTTCACCTTTTGGCTGGGGGGAAGGCTCCTTTGCCCTAGTACTGTTGGTCTTGAATTAGCATATTGTGCTCTACCAGACACCAAAGATACTTGATTTTCTTGCAGCTTGAAAGGTTTTATCATAGGTAGAGTATGACTTGCCCATTGCAGGCAAAACAGAGGCAGGTGTGCTCAAGGGCAAGCCTCTCCCCACAACGAATATGCTCATTATTTCTGAGGAATCCAGAAATTCAGGTAATTCAACTCTACCTCAGGTCTCCAGGGTAATTTTAGCACAGACCACTATTTTTTAGCCAGACCTGTCCACTAGACCTGGTATTTTAATCTCCTGGGCATCACAGTCCATTCACAGCAGGAAGGAGCAGCAAGCAATGCCTTTCAGAAGATTAGGAGAAACATGGGATGTCCCCTGGGGAAGAAAGATGTGGTAACATCTGAGAGCACAGGAGGAGCTGAATAGAACCAACTTGCAGCCCAGAGCCACGACGAAGCTGGGTTTGGAGAAACCCCACACTCAAGCAGCTGCAGAGTCACTGCCTTTCCAGCTTCCTATTCCTTCAGCCATTGGGGTACTCCGCAATTAAAAGACAGGGGGAGGAGGAAAAAAACTCCAATCCAAAGCTCAGATGCCAAGCCAGGGTTCCCATTTCTAGAACCAAGCCTAGCAGTGCCCCACTCCTGCCTGCCCAGCGGGTTGCTGCACTATGCGTGCACCCCTGTATGCCTGCATCCTTAGCAGCCTTGGAAGGGGCAACGCTTGCTGAGCCTGCGTTTCCTGCCAAGGTGAGTGACAGGCAGCCAGAAGCTCCTTTGCTCTCAGGGGACAGAGCTTCCAAGAGCTGCTGGCTCGTGGCAATGCAAAGGGGCAGCGCGCTGCCACTGACTCGGCGAGCCCGCGCTGTGACTGATGCCAGCAGCGTCTGCAGCGCTCCGATAAGGAGAGCAGATGATTCACAGTAATCTGGGCTTTGCTCAACACAGGAGCCTGAGTGTCTGTGCTTCTCTTGCCGTCTGTCGGGAATACTGTGTCGTGCTCGTTGGAAGGGGGAGGGGGCAGCTGGAGGGAGGTGGGTACCAAAACTGCCTCTCCATCATGGGCACATCTGTCCTGCCCACCCACTCGTGTGTCTTCCACAGAGGTTTCCAGCGCAAGGGTCTATCTAGTCTAAGCCTATGACTTGGGCAGAGCAATGCAGTGTCAGAGCAGGTAGGGAGGGAACAAAAAGTCAGTGTTAAGCCTTCTTTCCATCTCATGAGATTTTTGTGAGCTGTGACCCAGTGGCAGGGCTGCTGCACAAGTATTTGGGGCTTGATTAAGATGCAGGAGATAGGCATCAAGAGGGGGTGGGGGGGGTCAGGCAAGGGAGGAAGGAGAGAGAGACACTGGCTCTTCAATCTTCAGAACTGACTTCCAGCTGATTTGGTGTCATGGTATGTCCATGCCCAAACTCATTTTTACAAACCTGTAATCCCACAGACCTGCTGCATAGTTTACTCTCATCCCATCAAGACCACATCTCCCTGCTGATATTTCCCTGTTGAGCCATCTCACCAGCCTGGCTTTGACTTCACCCAGAACAGAAAGCCAAGCCAGCAGCACAGCCTATTTACAGCAGGAACTGAATCCAGAACTGAAACATTTCACCCTTGGGCTATCCTTGATCAAAAGGTTTACAGCCTGGATGAAAGACTATTTCAATCAGAGTTAAAATAACCAGTCTTCATAGTCCAATTAGCACCACAATCCCTCAGATAAAGGCTGCCCAGGAGCATAGCTGCTTTTTACATCTGTAAGATGAGGAACTGGGTATGACAGGGGGGTGAGGTCTGGGAGCAAGGCTGTACAAGCTTGAATTAAGGTGGTGAGGAACACCTCTGGAGTCATAAACTGCTGTCCCATAAACATATTTCTGCATTGACAGGGCTGCTTTCAGACATCTCTGCTACACTATCTAAATCCCTTTTTAGCACCTAAACATGACCATGGCCAAGAGACAGACAGGAGACAGGGTTAGGAAGAAGCAAGATGGTTTCTGGTGATGCGAGTCCACATAGTTCTATAAATAGCAACAGTGACTGGCTAAAATTCAGGTCAAAAGGATTGCTTCTGAGATGTCCCACCTCTGCCAAGCAATGCTATCTTTAAGGAACAGAGGGACCTCCTTATGCCCTTACCAGCCATATCATGGCATCTCCTCCCATGCAGGAGCTCTCACATCGGGCACCCCTCTGCCACACCAGAGACCTGGCCCCCCGAGACCACACCACAGCAGGTGTGGAGCCTGACACCATCCACTATATCCATCCTGCTCCCTGCTGCTTGTAGAAAGACAGTAAACAGAATTCATTCAGCTGGTGTTAATCCCTGTGGAGGCACTGAAAGCACTTGAAGTTTCCTCCCAAGTGCTTGCAGCACATACTGCAAACAAGAGCATGCCAGGGAGGGCTCTAAAGCCCTGTGCCACTGCTGCTCTCTGGCATATTTTGTGTGCAGTAAGCAGGATGCAGAGGGACACTCAACCACACGTGAGATTTCATGTGCTGCTCGTCTGGTAGGAAAACATTAAGCAGCATCTGCATAAGCAAAACTGCTCCATCCACTGCAGCTGTAAGGGGAAGCAGAGGGGCAGGCACTGACCTCTTCAATCCTGTGGACAGTGAGAGGACTAGAGGAAATGGAATGAAGTTGAGTCAGGAGAGGTTTAGGCTAGATATAAGGAAAAGGTTTTACTTCCAGAGGGCTGTAGGGGTCTGGAACAGCCTCCCTAGGGAAGTGGTCATGGCACCAAGCCTGACTGAGTTCAAGAAGCACTTGGATAGTGCTCTCAGGCATATGGTGTGATTCTTGGGGGGTCCAGTGTAGGACCAGGAGTTGGACTCAATGATCCTTGTGGGTCCCTTTCATTCTGATCTTGCTCCTTCTGCTTGGAGCCATCCAGAGGAGGGAACTGAAAGCAAGCAGTAGACACAGTGAAGCTTTCAAAAACATGGGGAGCCTCTGACTTGGTACCCTGCTCTGCTTAGCAGCAGCTGCT
Organism: Bucco capensis; assembly: GCA_013396975.1. Taxonomy (NCBI): domain Eukaryota; kingdom Metazoa; phylum Chordata; class Aves; order Piciformes; family Bucconidae; genus Bucco; species Bucco capensis. The sequence continues at coordinate 84,603 of VWZO01004180.1, forward strand.
TCTGATCCTCAGCTTGCTTTCCTCTTTACTGATAAAGTGACATGAGAGTTGAAAGCTGGAGGAAAACCACGTCTTGTCCAAGAAAACAGCTTGTCACAACTTAATGTACTGAGGGAAGGACAACACAGGGCCGTGGGGGCTCAGCGTGTGCAGCTCGCTGGGTTTGGTATTCATCAAATGGCAGAAGATGCCAAGAAGAAGGCAGGCCCCTTCCCTGTCTCTCAGGAGTATTCATCTTTACTTGCAGTTGTTCTTACTCCTCCTCTCCACCACAGCATCTCCCCAGTGTGTGGGAAACTCCCACCCTCTCTGAACAACTAGACACATCACCATGGACACTTCTGGGTCCCCGTCCGTCCTCCCCCAGCTCACCAGAGCTAGCCATTAGCAGAGGTGAGCCACTGTGAGCAACCCCAGCCCCATCAGTCACTGGGGACAGTTGAGCCAAGAAGCTGTTTGACATTTCCCACAAGTGATTTTGGCATTATTTGAATCATCTATGCCAGGCACAGCGAAAGGTGGCACACCAGGAGGAACAGCCAGGATTACTCAGGAGCTTTTCCTTTTTTATTTTTTTGTTGGTTCTAACTTAAAGTGCAATCTGTTGAGCAGCCAAGTCACTGCAGATGGCTGGGAGAAGCCCCTGCTCAGGCTGCAGCAGAGGCCAAGGAGGCAAACAAGTCATTTAGATGTAGAAAGCCTCAGTATGTACAAGCATGCTACTCTCCAGCTTCATATGAGTTTAGTCAGTGCTTAAAAAAGAAATAAGTCTAACCTAGAGATAACAGACACATCCTTCACTGCAACAGGGCAGACACAGGATAAAAATGAGGACTGGGATATCTGGTGTAGCAATATGGGGATTAAGAGGTGAAGGGTGATGGTGAGGAAGCACTGAAGTGCAGGAGATACACACACACAGCCTGTTGGTCCATGGCAATAAACTCAAGGTTCCTATCAATGTTTTCTCACCACAGAGAAGTACAGACTATCCACTGCAATCCCACAGAGCACATTTTTAGTGCCTGGCTCATGAGAGCTTCTTCAGGTGGGTCCATCCCCACTGCTGACTGAAGCTCTGCTAAAAACAAACAATAAATTGGACTAAAACTCTCATCTCTCTCCTATTTTGCAGCCTGATCCAATGGAAAAAATTTCTCCCAGATCTGCAACATAGAGCTAACAACAGATTTACTCTTACAGCTATATCATGAAGAAGGATGATCTCAAAAGAGAAAACATCCTGAAATGGGCAACTTGACTCAGCAGCTGGTGGTCTTGACAGATACAGGGTGCAATGCTGCCACAAATAGATGCAAAAGAGCTGCCTAGCACCAGAGCAGCACACAAATCCTGCCTGCCTAAAGGCTTCCTGAGTTTTGATCTGATCACAAGAGGAAAAAAAACACATACTCCTGGACTTGCTGAAAGGTGTGCAGAAGAGAGGATCACTGCTTACAGAGCTAGTCTTACACTCTTACCTCCCCAGCTACCTGCTCCACAATGCCTTGAGGTGAAATCCCCTGGGGGATGCCAGACCACAGAAACACTTCTCATTAAATATTGTCCCACTACAGGATCTGCTTTTTGAGATCCAGCATTTTTCAGGCCATGCTTTAAGAGAAGGGAGAAGGATAATCTCTAAATCCAGCCTGGCACAGCACCACACCTTGGAGACACAGTGCTCCATGCCTGCCAGTGGCTGAACCTGGAGGCTGCTCCACAGCTGGAAGCTCTCAAGGGCAGGAGAAAACCCTGTTGGCTTTGCTGTTCAGTAAGAGGAGAGACCATGTAAAGGTGATCTTGTGGCTCCTCCTCTGCCCTCACTCCCACACCAAAGAGCAAAAGCAAACATGCAGCTGAGGCACCCAGAGAAAATTTGTCCATTTAGGAGATGCCACGCTGGCATCACCCTGCAGTTTCTCCATGAAGAGCCAAGGAGAAGGACCCCTGTGGCTGTTTGGTAAGGCAGAGAGGCAGGGGAGATTAAATCTTTCATAAAAAACATGTTTCATTATCTATCAGCAAGTAGATACCCTTTGTCATTCAATCCTCCAGTGCTCACCTCTTGGTGCCCCTCCAGCTCACTGGACACAGAAACCACCAGATTAATACCCAGGAATGATGAGGCAGCAGGTCAGAGCACAACATATTGTAAAACATGGCTTCAAGCCACAAAATTACAGCAACATAAATCACAGTCATGCTGCAAAGCCTTCAGTGCTACCCAGACCCAGCTACTCCCCACCAAATAGTTTCAGCATCTAGTAGAGCCCAGGGTAAAACCACCAATGGCAACAGGGATTTTGCCTGTGCTTACACAGCAGGCAGCAGAGACCTATAAGTGTTAGGAGTTCAGTGAATCACCAAATTCCAGCATGGGGGGCGGGGGGGTTGGAAGGGATCTGTGAGGATCATCTAGTCCAAGCCCTCTGCTAAAGCAGAGTCTACACAGAGCAGCTTGCCCAAGATCATCTCCAGGTGGGTTTGGAATCTCTCCAGAGAAGGAGACTCCACAACATCTCTGGACACCCTGGGCCAGTGCTCTGGCACCCTCCCAGCAAAGAAGTTTTTCCTCATGTTCAGATGGATCTTCCTGTGTTCCAGGTTGTGCCCATTGCCACTGGGCACCACTGAAAAGAGTTTGGTCCCATCCTCTGGACCCTCACCCTTGGGATATTGCTAAGCATTGAGCAGATACCTTCTCAGTCTATTCTTTTCCAGACTAACCAGCCCCAAGGCTCTTAGCCTTTCCTCCTCCCAGAGATGCTCCAGTCCCCTCAGCATCTCTGTAGCCTCTGCTGGAGCTCTGCAGTAGTTCCTGGTCTCTCTTCAGTTGGGGAGCCCAGAAATGGACACAGTACTGCAGTTGTGGCCTGACTAGGGCAGAGAACAGGGGGAGAAGAACCTCCCCTCAACTTGCTGGTCACACTGAATGACAGGCAGAAGATGAGATGGATGAGAGGAAGAGATCAGGGATTCACTGTGATTAAGAGCCCTTGTTTTATCCCAGAACTGATAACCCCCCTGGCACCTCCAAGCACAGCCCCTGGCTTGCAGGGCTGCTGAACCAGCAGTCAGGAGTCAAGCCAAAGCCTCCTGAAGCATAAATACTTCAGACTGGGCATTCACAAAAATGGCAGGTTTTACTGAAAATGGGACACTAACACGCTGCAAGGTATGAAATTGAGACAACCAACCAAATGAGAAATGGGCTCTTAAGAGAAGCAGCATATGAACACGATTTCTGTGACATTTAGTCCTTATTGGGTTTTTGACTCATTTGTGAAATGAATGAGGTGATGCTGTGGGCAGGCTCTGTGCCTGCTGGTGGAGCTGGGCTGGGGAAAGCTTTGGGCCATCCCTCCCATGCTGACAAGCCCTGCTGGGCATTCCACCATCCCTCTGCTTCCCCTAACTCCTCCTCTGCCCCACTTTACCTACACCATTGAACCATCTACTATTATGTTATGATGAGGTAACTACAGCTCCACACTCTTTGTACTTACACTGTTTCATTCTCATCTTCCCATCTGATGGTCTGGTTTCCATTAATGCAATTTAAACATCTACCTGAATACCTGAAATTATTTATTTGGATATCTCCTTCCACTACAGATAACTCAAGAGCTGCTGAGAGATTTCCCTCTCCTGACAAACAACCCTGACCACTGATGGGAAACCAAGCAGCAAGTTCTTAATCCTCCCTGAGACTTTTTATATTTCACTTGCTGCAGGTCTGTGATCAAAGGTTGGTGATGATCTTACATGGCATGGAGCACGTAGGGAACTGATTTTTCTCTCAAATATTCTAAATATTTCATATTATATTCTATTCATAATGTAAAAAGTACAAAGGATCTCTTCAATCTCCCTAAGCAGAGCTAAAAACATGGGCCAGAACTGAAGTATAACACACATCACCCACTGCATGCAGTCACAAATCCAACAAAATGGCTCGGGGACAAAAGCAGGGACTTCAAAAAAAGTGATTTGGTGAGGAACATACATATATAAACATGCTCCTTTTAGTCAGGGTGGGGAGAAAAACATCTCTTGCATGCACCTGAATAGTTATGAAACTGCATCTGAGGAACACGATTTCAGATTGAAAAAAAAAAGCCCAGTAGAAACATCAGGAAGAATGTAAAAAAAGTGCTGTACTTCCAAAGGGTTCCAAGGAAACCTGTCAGGCAGCTGGACATTTTGAGTTTCATTCCAGCACTAGCTGAAGCACGTATTTTAATGCTCTGCTGCTGCTCTTGATTAAAATCAAACCCAAGTGCTACATTTCTTGGGTTTAGCACTTTGGATGGGGTGGGGGCAAAATGAATCAGAAAAAAATCCCAACCATTTTTAAGAGAACACCGAAGAAGAAATTAATTTATCAAATTAGCACTGTGCAGTGGCACTTCAAAACCCCAGAGAAACAGAAAGGATGCCTGCAGGTTATTCCTTATGATACCAAACAGAGCAAATCCAATCAGATGAACATGCTGCAGGATCAGTCAGGCGAAAGCCACAGGAGCAGCATTACAAAGTGAAAGATGTAGAAAAAGAGGATTTTCTAAACCTATTGTACTGGCTTGAAATGGAGCTATTCCCCCCACCAGAGGAGATGACAGCTTTGCCAGCAAGGCCCTGCAGAAAAAGATGTCCAAAAAAAGCCCTCAAAGGACAACATAGAGGAACACTAGGAAAAAAAAAGTTTTAATGAGGAATTAAAAGTCCTCCTCAAACATTAGGGCTGCAGCATTGCATCTCCAAATAACACATCTCCAGTCTAACCACTACCACCTACACCTGAGTGTAAGCAATCTGGGACTTTCTACCAAGCCTTGTCTTGTCCTCAATGGTGCCATCATAGCTCCCTGCTTCACATTTCCCCTTGCTTAAAGTAGCCCTCTACGGTAAGAGCACTGACCTTCAGGAATAAGTGAATGAATGAGAGAAGTGGCACACCAGCACATCACCAAACTGAGACCAATGACAGCAGATAGCTTGGAGATCAACAGAAGGGAGCAGCATTATCTGCACGTAAAATTCTGAGTGACACCACAGCAGACAGGAACTTCTGTTTGCCCAGTCTTGTGAAACAAGAATGAGCTGGTGCTCAAAGGAATAAAAAGACAGCAAACAAAAAAAACACCCCAAAAATTCCCCCCCCCCGCCCCGCTCAGCAAGTGATCAGCTCAAGACACCAGAGGCCAACTGCTTCGTCATGATGGAAATTCATTACTTGCCTTTAAGATGAAATGACCATCAAGCTGCACAAAAAGGAATAAAATAAAAAAAGACAAAGGAAAAAAACACTTCCATGGAATTGCATATGCTTCTGAGCAGAAGGTATCACCTAATTATCAAGTTCAAGTGCTTTGCTAGGAGGTACAGTTAACCCTCCTCTGAAAAATCTGTTCTTGGTATTTCTAAGTGGCAGGATGCAGGGTGATGGGCTAGAGCTCATATACTGTTGTTATTTTATTTATATATATATATAAGCTATTTTGTAGCATATATATATATAAACACAAAACACATCAAGCTTATATAAAAACTGTTTTCATAACCAGGCTCTCAAAATGGTTTCAGAAACCTTCCTGCCAAACAAGCACTGGAGTTGCCACCTCACCACACTGGCAGCCCCACAGATTATGTAGGAGAGGATGTACCAAGAAACACACAATTTTGGTTTTCTTAGAAAATGTGGTATTTTTGACAATTTAATCCTGTTAGAGTGCCTTGAAAGCAGAGAGTTACAAATCCATATCTACTGCAGCACAAAGTAGAACCATCAGCTACTCACACGAAAATACATTTAGGAAGAAGAGCAAATGGCAAACAAAGCCTCCCAGATCACCTCAGCAGTGCTGTGCAGCCACCCTGCAGCTCCTGCTGGGTCTGAGGGACCAGACTGGATGGATGTTTTCCCTGTGAGGACAGTGAAGCAGTGTAGCAGTTGGGACCACGACCACCACATCCACCCTTAGGAGTTTCTGAGACCCAACTGGATAAAGCCCAGAGCTCGCTCATCTGACCTCTGATTTGAACAGAATTTGGACCACATGACCTCTGGAGGTCCTTTCCAACCTGGCTCCTACCATCAAGAAAGAACAACCTCCAAAGCTGCCTCCCATTAACCCTTTTTAAGGCCACCAGACTGCTTCAGATGCCTTTCTATGGGACTCTAGAAGAGCAGCACAAGTGATTATGCTGAGGAAAGCGAGTCACACTTCAACCACTGCTGCTCTCTCAGCCAACTCATCACACAGGCTGCCAACACAAGCTGCAAACACTTCTCCTGGACAACTGTTTTCATCCCCCAGCTCCCTCAGTGACCTACTTACAAATCATAAGGTTGCTTGCTATTGAAATGCATATTAAACGCAGAACAAACAAAAAATCCCCGCATCTTTTTTCATCCCAGGTCCAAATTTTTGATTCAGTGTTTAAAAATGCTCCATGATCAACCACATTTCAGAGGGCATAGAGACCTAGAGATGCTAAGAGATGGCCTTGAGGTGCTCAGCAGAAGCTCTTGTGCACACACAAACATTTTAATGTGGGTGTCTACAAGAGCAACTCAGGATTGAGCCTGCTGTGGGAAAGCTTCTGGTGCAAGGTAGAAGAGGCAAGGTCCAAGCTGAGCAGAAACTGAGCAATTGGTGCATTTTTGTTTGCTTGTTTGCTGGTTAACTGATACTATTCAGATTTTCAGTGCAATGTTTGGACAACAAAATAAATGTTTGGCAAATCTATTTAACAGTGAAACAGAAAAGTGACCCAGGCATTTCCTTACAGGAGTCTCAGTTTCCACCTCGGGGCCCTCAATGAAGATCTAACAACTTTCTACCTGCCCTTCACAGAGGTAAATACCTCTTTACAGGGGTACAAAAGCAGTATCCAACTAATTGCATCTCACTGTACCAGGGGGATCAGCTACCCCAACTCTCCTTCCACTGGGAAAAGGAGCTGGAAGGCAGGAATCTCTCTCAAACTGCTATGTCTGGCATCAGAAGCAAGCATTGCGTGCTCACCAGAAACTGCTCCTGGCAATAAGCTGTAGATACCCAGGGGATTTCAGTGCCTGAAGCCTGTTTGCTCACACACTGGAGTGGCACAGGAGCTTTCTAAAGCATGGCTTAAAGTTTCTATTATTAAGCCTGAGAGCAGGAATCTCCACAGTTTGGCTCCAACAGCTACAAAAAGCATCCACATCACTTCCCACTCTGCATGGAGGCCTCTGACCTGCCTGATTGGCACCAGGAGCCCCAGCACCCCCATCCTGCTCACTGCCCCTGCTGGATCCACCCCCAGAACCCCGTGTCCATGTCACACATCCCACACAAAGCTCCCCCAGCGAGGCAGCATCTTGCGCACAACTCTTTGCACCTCTCTCCTGCCACCAAGCATGATGCTGTCTGAAACTCATCCACCACCAAAACATCATCACCTGGGATAAGTCAGGGTTCTCAGATGCTCAACACCTTGGGGTTGCCAGCCAGCCCTCTGCTCCTCTCCTACCATTGAGTCCCTTGACTTCAGGACTATTTTGTGTCTGTAGGTCTCACCTCAGCCAAGCATTCTGAGGTTTCAGCAACAATGACTGAACCACTCTAGAGGTCTACCCTATCCTTTTAAGTAATTGACCTCCCCTGTCTCATTAAAGCTCATGTTATTGCAATTATCCCGATTAGCCAGCAGAGCCCTTGTTCTTACTCAACACTTCGCAACTGCCCAAAGGAGAGGTGCAACTTCTGTGCTTGGAGAAATCAAGACCCTCTCCTTGCAAACCTCAGTGGTGGCCATCCCACCCCCAAATCAGCCAGGAAAGGTGCCCCCCATTACCTGGGTGAGATGCGGGTTGGGGTTGAAGCCACACTGGTTGCAGACTTTGCTGTGACATTGGGTGCAGGCATTGAAGTTGGGCTGGCCAGAGGAGGAGGTGAGCTCTGTGGTCTTGCAGATGGGGCAGAGCGTGCTGCTGGGGAGCGGAGCGATCTGCGGGACCGAGTAGGGAGAGGTGGGGGTGCTGCCCCGGTCCGGTGACACCGAGGGAGATCTCCCTGAGCCCTGGCTCCTGGCATCCACCTGCAGTGTCTTCCGCGGTCCCTCCACCGCCGGCGGCCCGGCCTGGCCCCGGCCCCTCATCTCCCGTGGGCTCTGGGAGCTGGGCACAGTCTGGGCCAGGGAGGGAGATGCTGAGCGCTGGCCTGTGGCCTGATCCAACTGCTCCGGTCTCCTCAGTGTGCTGAAACACCACCAAAAACACACAGAATAAGCCCAAGTTTAGTAGGTTCAAGTGATGCCAATCAGTGTAGAAAACATCTAAAGCACACTCTCTGCTTCTGAAGCCCTAGCTCAGCCAAGGAGGCATGGAGAAACTAGGTTGCAAAGCAGGGCAATTGTTCAGATCAGCAGAAGGATGTGCTTCACCTTTGGAAATGAGGCACAATTTCAGCTTTCTCTTATATAACCCAGCAGTAGAGATGTAATTGAATTACTCGGTGTATTCTCAGTCAGAAAGTTGCACGTAAAACGTGAATGAGAAGCTTAGGGCAGCTCAGCTTCCTGCCAGCCAAGGGCTCCCTGTTAGCACTTCTCCAGCACAAACTAGTGCTCAAGGAGGCAGTAGCAATGCCAGTTTGCAGACTGCAAGGTCCTTCTGCAGGAGACAGCCAACACACACTAAACCATCTTCTCACAACCTACTTTTATGAGTTGCTGTGAAACCAGAAGACTGCCAAAAGCCCTATTGATTGGAGAAACCCTCCCACACCCAAAGGAGAACTATTTATACTTTCTCAACTGTCCAGCTGCCCTCATTCTGCCCTCATTCAAGTCACAGGTGAAAGCAACTGAGGTCTTGTTTCCCAGGGGCCACAGCAGTGTGAAATTAAGAGAGAGGACACCAGCTCTACTTTAGTAATCATTACCAAGGCAAGAAGCATGGAGAACAGGGGCTGGTGGGCTGGCTGCTCCCCAGCTCAACCCCATTCTGGGTGATGTGAGTCTTGGCTGGGCAGAAGGTTGCCACCATAGGGCTATGGAACTTCCCTGGGAAATCCCAGCTACCCAGAAGGAGTGATGCTGACCTGCTGCTGGTCAAGCATAGCCTGTGTAAGATGCTCAGCACCCCACAGCATGTGCTCCCTGCTACCCCAGAGCTCAGGAGCAGCTGCAGAGCTTTGAGTCCTTGTGTGGAAGAGCACAGCAGAACTCCCACACCCCACCTCCTGTGTTATTTCAGTGCAGGTACCCTGCAGTGTGCTGCTGACAGACCACAAGTGCAGGAGAAGGAATCTGTGATGGAAGACATTTATCTAATTACAGAATAATTTGGTGCATGTGCTTATCAGTAATGCCCACAAACACTTCTCAAGAAGCTCTAAGGCCGTCACTACCTGTGATCTACAGCTGTTTAAGGGAAAATACTACTCAGAATCTCAAATTTAATAAATTGTTGATTTACCCAAGCAGGGTCTGACCTTATAAAGGTTTAAACAGGGAACTTAAAGGCATAAAACTAATGAAATTCAAAGTGCATGTTGTCACAGAAATAGGAAGTCAGATGAAAATAAATATTAAAATAGCGCTTTGGGAATACTTTCCAGCTGCAGATTGAAACCCACTTCTCTGAAGGAGGAATCACACAATAATAATAAAGCAAAGCAATAAGGGAGTAATTGATCTGCTCCAGATGAAAGAGCAAAGCACACCTGTCCCTGCAGCAAGGCACCTGCAGTGTGGTCTGCATGCACTGTGCACTGCTACTCCATCCTTAATGGGATGGGAGCTCAGAACTGGGATTCACCTCCTGATGCTGAGGGCTGCAAAGCTGCTGCCTCATAAAACATGTGGCACCTATTCCTGGTGGAGATGTGAGAGCTCAGTCCTGGACACCTGCAGAAAGTACTGTCAGAGGGCAAAATGCATTTTCTCTCCTTAAATTTAGTTCTTATAAAAACAGTGTTTCTGCATTAGAATACATACCATCCTAATGGTATACTAAACAACACGGAAATAACATTATTTTGAAAGATTAATATATATATACACTCAAGTAACTGTTGTTTGGAACATGAGTATGGTTATTCCACTGCAAATTTCAGAAGTCAAATATTTGTTTTGTCCATTTGAGATGGAAAAAAAAATGTTTGCTATCAAATGGGAGTTCTGACTCCATCTAGGCTCTGGCCACAGAATCTCTCAAGCACAGTTTCACTTCCCAGCTCAGGGGGGAATGGGAAAAACTGACAGCAGTTTCCCACCACAAAAGTATTTTGCAGTGTATTAGCAGTTACCACCTATTTTTGCAGCTGGTGTTAGCAGTGCTGGCAGCCTGGCTTCCTTAGTTCAAGCATAAAGAGTGAATCTTTTTCTTCTCGAGTTGTTTGCAGCGCAGCAGCGTGAGGAGCGCGCAGCTCTGAAGCTGTGCTCATCCAGAGAAGATGGCACACAAGGCACACACAAGTTCAAGACATTTCCTACCCAAAAGAGAGTTTGTGGCTCTCTCAAAAAAGCAAAGACTCATGAGACAAAATATACAAGGTGCTGTTATTTTGCCTAGAGCATCACTCCCAGTGCAGCAGAGGGAGGAGGGCAGTTGGGCACTCGCTGCCTGGTGGGACAGTGCTGCTCCAGAGATGCTCTCTCAGCCCAGGATGGAGCTCCCTTCACCTATTCACATGCAGAGAAATGCTGTGTGCCATCTCCATCCTGCTCCCAGCAACAGTTTTGCTCAGTACACCTATTTATGTAATAGCTATCCAAGATGCCTCAGCCATCCACCCCAGGACACAGGCTGGGCTGTCTCTCACCCAAACCAGTTGAACACATCCATGACATTTTCAGACCAGAAGGAATCATCTGGTCTGTTAAACACAGTAACTAAATACAGGAGGGGTGCCCCAGGAAAGAAGATGAGAACAGTCATATGGGATGAGAAGATAGAGAGCAGCCCTGCANGAGGTGGTTGAGTTCCCATCCCTGGAGGCATTCAAGGTGAGGCTTGCCAGGGCTCTGGGCAAGCTGATGTAGTTGGGGATGTCCCTGCCCACTGCAGGGGGGTTGGACTAGATGAGCTCCAGAGGTCCCTTCCAACCCAAACCATTCTAGGATTGTGTGATTCTATGATCAGATGCAGGTTCACACTCCTTACATCTTTTGCTAGGATGCTCCAGTGTTTGTATGTCCCATAGCCATTTAGGAACCCTTTTGTTGTGGTTACACAAGTCCAAACTGCTTATCCCATCCCCTTTTTTTTCCACACAGCCCTCTTTGTTATTGATAAAAATATTGACTAGCACTGGGCTGCTAAATGGTTCCAAAGGAATTCCCCCTAGTGCCACTAGACTGTTCATTAACAATTAAATTGAGATGTCTTAATAAGGCAGGATGGGGGCTGTATTGATTTTGCACCACCCTAATTGTTGAATTAGAAACATTGGGTGATGCTCAAACATCTCCACAGAGTTCAAATTCAGCAAGGCTGTCACAGTTACCAACAGAGTTATAATTCTGTGCAAGTAAAGAATATTAAGTGTTTGACTGAGCTTATTAAGAGTTACACCATCAAGGTTTCCATCTATTATACTCTGTCTATGAAGGCTCTACCAACAGCAGGTCAGGCAGGCAGCTCTGTTAATGAGCCTGCAGTCAGTTGCAGGTTGGGCAGCCACAAAGATGCCATTTCCTTCCCTTTTTGTTTAATTTTAAATTGAAAAACAATGGCTTTCTTCTTACTTTCTCAAACTCCCTCTGTTTTGCAGCACAAAGCTGACAGGGTGTCAAACCAAGCCACAAGCAGCCTCCTGCCCTGGTGCAGCCCAGCCAGCCCAAACAATGCCCACCACCAGCCCTCTGCTCCACCACCTCCTGCCCAACCTCCTTGGAGTGTGTTGTGGCTGAACTCTGACTGTCCTGCAAACAGAGCTTAGCCAGCTGGCAGCCAGTCACGAGTGGGGTCCCACAAGGCTCAGTNAGTACTGCATCCAGTTTTGGGTCCCTCACTACAAGAGGGACATGGAGGTGCTGGAGAGGGGACAGAGGCTACCAAGCTGCTAAAAGGCTTAGAACATAAGCCTGAGGAGGAAAGACTGAGGGATCTGGGCCTGTTTAGCCTGGAAAAGAGAAGGTTGAGAGGAGACCTCCTGGCTCTCTAGAACTACCTGAAGGGAGGTTGTAGAGAGGCAGGGACTGGGTTGTTCTTCCTAGTGGAGAGTGATAGGACAAGGGGAAATGGATGGAAATTGTGCCAGGGGAGGTTCAGGGTAGACATTAGGAGGAATTTCTTTGCTGCAAGGGTTGTGAGCCATTGGAACAGGCTGCCCAGGGAGGTGCTTGAGTCCCCATCCCTGGAGGTGTTTAAGAGACAGGTAGATGTTGCATTGGGAGGCATCATTTAGCAGGCAAATGCTAAATGATAGGGCTAGGACAAAGGCTGCACTGATGATCTTCAAGGTCTCTTCCAGCTGTAACTGTTCTATGATTCTCTGATTCTATGAAACCAGCCACAGCACCAGCCTCTGCCTTCTGCAGAGAGGAGCAGAGCATTTCACAGTCCAGAGGTGGCTGCAGGTCCACAACACCAGACACCAGCTCTGCAGCATATCCCTGCCACCTCTCTCACTGTCCCTATGCAGGAAAAGAAGCATCTGCCTATCTGCCAACACCAAGCACTGCAAAACACCCACCAAAACCAACCCTCAGCTCTCTGCAAGAGAGGAGGCTGAACTGCAAGGTTGCTTGCCACAACGTCCAGAGCTAAAAATCACCCTGAGAGATTAATCTGCACCCAGGTCTGCTTCACCATCAGATACTTCTCCTGATTAAAAAGGTGCAGCACTTCCCTCCTTCCTCTTGGGAAAAGGCATGGATATGAAACCAGCCTTTCTATTTAGGGCTGCTGCAATTGTCCTGGTAGGCTGGGAGGAGATAGAGAAGGACTAGGAGGGAAGAGCTAACTGAGAGGATCAGAAACATGGACAGCATCATAAAAACGAAGGGTCAAAGCCATTCTCCACAAAACAGAGCTCAGTGCTGTAAGATGTCACAGCCACCTCAGATATTTTTTTTATGCCTGACATTTTCCCTTCTGTAAAAATGACAGTTTTGCATTGAAATAACAAGAATTGGGAAGGCTTTTAAAAGCAACTCTTCTTCACAGCCAAAACAAAAGTTAGACTGTTTGCTGATTGATGTTTTATTCCAGAAGGAATGATTTGTTGTAAACCTAACTTTTGATGCCGTGGCAGTGCCAGTGAAAAGATGTCAGCAGCTTCAGGAAAGATGAAAGCAATGCAGTGACATAATATTGGTTTACAACCCAGTACAGCCTTCTTATTTGGGAATTCCTAGGTAAAGCCTGGGCCTGTAGAAGGGAATTGCTCTCATTTAACTCAAGTAGGTGCCACTAGATTTTACAGACAAGATCCAAGCTTGTAGCCAGCATCCCAAGAGCTGTCACCAGGTACTTTTTCACACGAGATGCTACCTTGGGAGCAACAACCATACAAGAGAAATCATAGAATCATAGAATCCTAGAATGGTTTGGGTTGGAAGGGACCTCTGGAGGTCATCTAGTCCAACCCCCTGCAGTGGGCAGGGACATCCCCAACTAGATCAGCTTGCCCAGAGCCCTGGCAAGCCTCACCTGGAATGCCTCCAGGGATGGGAACTCAACCACCTCCCTGGGCAACCTGGTCCAGTGTTCCACCACCCTCGTGGGGAGGAACTTCTTTCTAATGTCCAGTTTAAATCTACTCTTCTCCAATTTAAAACCATTGCCCCTTGTCCTTCCACTCCAGGCCTTTGCAAACAGGCCCTCTGCAGCCTTCTTGCAAGTTCCCTTTAGGTACTGGAAGGTCACTAGTAGGTCCTCCCGAAGCCTTCTCTTCTCCANACCACTGACATCTTTGCTCTAAAATCAAGTAATAATCATACTACACAAAATCTACATGCATGGTTGCTAACTAGGTCTTTTTCAGGCATGGTGTGTAGAGAAGATCAAGAGGGAGCATACACATTGTTTTCTCTCCTCCTTTCTGATTGTTCACCCAGTTTCATGTTCTCCCCTTGAACATAGTGGTCACATCCATCTGCTCAGCTGCCACCAAAACCCAGCACTGCTCACACCCACAGGGGCTTGGCATTTTTGGTCTGAGGAAACCTTTCAGGAGCTGCAGCCCTTTCATGCAACTGGGAAATCTGGGCTGCACCCTTTTCTCTGCCTGGTGCCAACAGAAATGGGTCCCTGCTTGCTGGGCAATAGCTCTAATTACTGCATTACAGCACACAAGAAGAATATGAACACAAATAGCACCATCACCATCCTTGTCCAAAGAGCACACCCTGCTCAGGTGTTCCAAAGAAGAGCTCGGTTTGTCCATGGAAGGGAGCTCCTAGCTTCACAGCTGTAGCAAAAATAAGCAAAATGGGGACTAGCAAGTCTTTTCTATCAGTAGAAAAAGAGGGAAAACAAATGACTGCTTACCTGCAGTAAAAGCAAGGGTATGAGAAGCAAACAAATGAAGATAAAGCATGAGAAGAGAGAGGATGCATAGACACTCACACCCAAAAGAAAGAGGCTGGGTTAATGAACAAGAATGAAGAGTTGCTCAGCTACGAGCAGGGATTTGACCTAGTTGGTTTGACTGAAACCTGATGTGAGCATCCACATGACTGATTTTAAGAATCACTGAATATAACCTATTTAGCAAAAAAGAAAAAAAGGTAGCTAAGCAATAAGGGGGTTGCACTCCAGGTCAAAATGGCACTGGGTTTGACTCAGAAAAACATTAATTCCTAGTGCTTATAGGAACTTTGTGGGATAATATCAAATACTAGCTGGTAGATACTGCCTGTCAGCAAGTCAGGCTAGAAAATAGGACATGCAACCTTTTAATAAATAAACAGAAAAAAGGTTTATGACATGGAGGGCCTCTGCTTTCAGCTCTATGCACTGAAAATCTCATCCTAGCAATGCTAAAACATCCTCTGAGCTTGGGAGTTTTCTTGGTAGCAGCTTCGTAGCTTTCAAAGTGCTACATCCAACACATGGAATGCTGTATCAGACACTGCTTTGACAAAAAAACACCAAAAAATAAACCAGTTACAGAACTAAAATCAGCACCTGCTTAAATCCAAGTGCCCCCAACTTAATTACATTCCTGTGCATGCAGGAAGAAGTTCATGCTGGAACTGTGTGTACTGGATGGTTTAAAAGCAGCCAGTGCCACACAGCTGAAAACAACCCAGAAAAGATGAAATGGTGACTAGAAGCTGTCAGGGAGTATTTTATTAGAGGGCAACACATGCACTCTTGTGAAAGGCCATGGTGTTTAATGACTTGCTTTGTGAGCAGGGGAAAAAACCCTGTTCTTTGTGCTCCAGGGCTGCTTTATCCCCATCAAGTAAGATACAGCTCCTGTCAGGCATTTTCCCCGTGACCGAGACATCCCTAATGCATGTCTCCTGATGCTCAACAGTGTATGTGGGCTCCTGCTCAAGGCTTTCACTCAATCTGAGCAGTCATTTGGGTCCACTCATGTACCTGTTCTCATAAATATAGAGAGGAACACGATGTCCTCAAGTCCTCTGCCTCCCTGTTCAAGCCCGCTGGGGCTACAGTTCAAGGAGGAGCTGCCAGGCAGGTGGTGGCATAATCCACTCATACTTAATGCACAAGATTAATGGCCTTGTCCACAGGGCAAGAAGCACCATGATGCATGGTATGCCACCTTCCTCCTTTGGCCCCTGGTTTTGCAGAAGATAACACACTAAGTGCTGTGCCAGGTTTTTCCTTAGTTTAAAATGCAGAGGTTGATACAATCCATGGAAAAGTAACAAGAACTAGATGTTTTCCAGTTTACATCCACATTATAGTGCATGACTCAGTATACTGCAAAGTCAAGATCAGGAAAAGCCTCAGTCCACCACAAACCAGTCATTCTCCATCTTATCAGCCTTATGTCTAGTTCAGCTGAGACTCAGCAACAAGCTGACACATTGATGTCACTCACACTGCTGTACAAAGCATGGTTGTTGAGAACTAGCTGCCATCTTATTAGCTGAATCCTATGTACCAAAGAGAGGTTTAAGCTCTAAATAAGCATCTACTTGCTTATTTTCATTCCCATGCCCTGACTTTTTGGAAGTGTTTATGAACTATTATCAATTGCAGTTGGACTAGATGACAGTTGCAGATCCCTTCCAACTCTCCTCCCTCACCTCTCTTTTTCCTCTCCCTCTCCTCTCTTCATTTTGCTGTGTTGCAAATAATTAATTTGCACCTAAACTAGCCCTGGTTGAGCTAAGGGTAATTTCTCTTTAGGGTACTTTTCAACACAAGATCAGAGCAAGTGCTGCTCACCCCCACCAGCCCAGCATCTCCCGAGAATCCCAAGGTCCAACACCTACCAGTCACCCTACATAGACCATGATGAACAGCTGCAACTGAAAGTAAGGCAACTGATCTCCATAGAGACCAGAGCAGCCTCTAGGAAGCCCAAGACTTGAACTGGAGTCAGGGGAGCTTTTGCATACCTCCCAAGAGCCTCATAAGCCAAAGTCACCAAGCGACCTGCAGATCCCCAGCGTGCTCCTCTTTCAGCTGCTGATGCCTAAAATGTGCAACCACTGCTGTCAGGATCTTGACCAAGCCCCCAGAGACACTGGCAACTGGCATGACAGAAGAGCCTGCAGGTGATGATCTCAGACCAATATATATATATCAAAGGGATTTCTTCTGAGAAGCTTTACAGGAGCAGGCACTCTGAAGGTCGAAAGATTTGAAGAGGTCTCCTTTTCAAGTGATATAACTGTTGCTAAGAACATTTACCATCTTGAACTTCAAAGCATTAAAATCTCTCGGGGATAAGTGGGGTGCCTGATATCCATTCTGCCTGGGCATCAGGGTAAACCTCCTGCCTCCGTGATAGCAGAAAACCACATGTAAATCTTCCACAGATAGAGTAGAAGCTACTTCTGGGTCATGATGCAATAAGGTGCATGGTGTAAGAGGAGCAGTTGAGCTAGCTGCTGAGAGCCAGGAGAGTGCAGATGCAAAGCAGGAGCCCTGGCTCTGCCCTGCCTGCACAAAGGCTCTCCCTGGGGTGAATGTGGAGCTATTAGAAAGGTCCAGGAGATTTCTGATCCAGCTCACTGGACACTTAAGAAGTTCCTGAAAGATACAAAGCAAGGAGGAATGGTAGCTTTTCCAGGGAATGGGTGCAGTTGGTAGGTCAGCTTTGGACCACTGATGCAGATGAAGATGAGCCTTGGAGCCCTTGGGGACAGCTGGAAGGAGAAGAGGCAGCAGGTACCCCAGCTGCTGGCCCCAAGGATGCTGCCAAAGGAGAGGATGCTCAGCATGTCTGCCCAGCTCAGTAAGTGTTCCTGCATCAAGCATACCAAACTCCACATGAATTCAGGTGAGTGCATGCTCAAGAGATGCTGCAGGCTGGTCAGCATAGCAGGCTGCTGCCTGCAGAGCTCCTCTCCTCTTTACTGCAGGACTTGGAAGGTCTGTAAAAAATGATGAAGAGCCCTGCCACCAACACCAGGGAGCACTCAGAGAGAGGGCAGCTGAAATGTGGCTAAGCATCCCCAAAGTCCCAGTGAGGAGTGGGCTGGAGCCATCTCTTCAGTCTGATTTCCACCTGGCTGTTTGAAGCATGGCCTCCATATCCTTCCCCACTCCAACTGATGGCTGTGAGCAAGTCCTTGATGCATGGTAAGAACCAGATAATTTATCAAGGACCATGGCAATCTTAAAAATCCTGTGGGCACCAGAAAGGCCAAGCATGATGGGCAGAGTATCCAGCCAAGGAGCAACAACTCCCCTCTGCCTCCATCCACTTACAGCTTACAAGCTAGCTCTAGAAATTCAACCCCCAAAGCTGATTGCCACTGTCACAGTTAACTGCAGACCTTTATCCCAGTAAAGCTATCAACATGAATTACTGGGCTGTGTTTATGA
Organism: Bucco capensis; assembly: GCA_013396975.1. Lineage (NCBI taxonomy): Eukaryota > Metazoa > Chordata > Aves > Piciformes > Bucconidae > Bucco > Bucco capensis. The sequence goes on from VWZO01004180.1 coordinate 102,580, forward strand.
AATGCCAGCAAAGCCACAAGATAAACCATGGCATGAAGCTAAGGAATTTTTATTGCACATGGTTCAGGAAGGCTTATCTTGTAAATCTATGATTATAACACACACACACACCCCCTTTGAGAGCCTCTCTGGTTTTAATTGGCACCATTTTTTTGTTTAGGTTGTTAACTGCTGCCTAAAGCAATGCAGAACAAAGCTCCCTGCTCTTGACTCAGTCCTGTGACATGCTTGGAGATGCCAAAAGTGACAACAGAAAGGTTCAATAACAGTGACTGTGTGAGACTCAGCTTCACTCTACTGCAGGACTGGGAAAAGCACAGAAATACACATGGCTGCTAGAATATTTAGATTTAAATGGAGAAAAAAAATAATTCAGAAAAACTGAGAAAGTTTTTTGAAGAGGAAGTCAAAGCAGCAGGTGGAAGGGTAAGAAAGGGAAGTTTCCATGGCACCTGTTAGCAGATTAGGGCCTCAGGCAAAAACATAGCTATCAAGGGTTTAAGACATGGCCATAACAAGGCAAGATAATTAGAGTGGAGGAAATAAGGCTACAGGAGTAAAAGGAAAGTCTTTGAAGAGTAAATAGTGTATCCTGATGATGAAAAACAAAACAAACAAAAACAAAAAAATTCTTGGCAAATTGAGTTTAAAAACCTAGTAAAGCATCCAAAAGAATCCCTTCAGGAACAACTCATAAATTAGGCCAGAAAACTCACCAGACTTTAGAAACAGGAAATCTGCCAAAGAATCCTGAAAACTGAAAGAAGATTGAAACACAAGAGAAATATTTAAGGAATGCAAGATTGAAAATGAAAAGCTAAATCCAACCCTTGCCATGCTCTTTGCTAAGGAGGAATTTGGGAAGGTTCCCACACCAGAACTGTTCCATTTACAAGATCAGTCTGGAAAACTGTCTCAGTAGGAGAAATGTTAGGATAAAAATCTAGAAAGAAAGAAGGAAAAAAAGAAATAAGAGATGTTGAAATAAAGGGAAGCCTTCTTGTGGGTTAATAACTGACCATGACTTAGGAGGCCAAGGATAGAGGTAGATGGTCAGGATTTCACCAGTGAAGATGCAGACCCTGCCATGGGATAAATGGGATACATTCAACCTGGGAAGGAGTGGAATAATGAAAGGACAAGTTTGCTGAGCCATACAAATTTATTCAGAGTATTCAAAGCTAAAACTGAATGAAAAGAGCTTTAGAAAGCTCTCCCAAAATGGATGTCTCAAAATGCAGGTGAAATCCAAGGTCAAGAAATGCAGAGTAAGGCACAGAAGAGAAGACAGCCCCAGTCATGGGCTCTGAATGAGATATTGCTGCTCTGCAAAGAGTTCTTCAAGCCATTTTGGACAGTTCTCAGAAAATGTCAATTTAATGCTCATCAACAAATATAGAACGATCTACAAAAAAATAGACAATTAAGTTATTTTGGGAAAAATGCATTTTGGAAAGCAAATCAAAGAGAAGAGCAGAGGCAGCTTGTTCCCTTGACTTGCTTCTGGCTTTTTTCCCCCATGGAGAATGGCACATAGGTCTCATTTTGCCAGGTTCCCTTTTGAGTCTCAGGCTTGCTTCAGGCCAGGAGCTGGTGGGACATGTGCAGCTGTTGGCCTGCTGTGGGCAAGTGCTCCAATGTGAGAGTGGTTTGCTGCTGGTGGGTAAAAAGGAATCAATCTCAGGAGTCTGGCTTCACCAGGACAGCATTCATGATATAGAAGCAGGTTCCCATGCCTCTATAAAATCTCCAGCAGCAAGGAGCTGGTATTTGACCACTGAGAAGCTGGGAAGACTGCAGGGCCCTTTTTGCAGATGGGTTCAACCCATGCTTCAAAATTAAAAGCTGATGCAAGAAGAAAAAAAAATGTATCATTATCCATCTTGGTGACAGCTTGAGTCAACCAAACCTAGCCTGGAATGGGGAACAACACTCATTCCAGGCATAAAAAATAGTTAGATCCATCAGAAAGAGAAGTGCTGTTAAAAAAGAGGTGGTAATGACACACCAGAAAGAAACCAGCTTGTATTTTTAGAATGAGGAAAGAAAAGCCCAGTTAAAACAGCAATTTCCAGGAGAGGAAATCAGAGAACCATACTGCAGAGAGACAAACAGCTCCTGGGGACTGCAGCAAGAGGCAGCACAAACATCCTGACTGTGCACCCCTCTTTGTTTGAGCTTGGGCAAATGAAACACGAGACCTAACACTAGGTTGGTTTGTTTTGTGGGGATTTTTGTGACTGTGAAAAATTGCAGCATTCTTATCCTGCAATTGTGTCTTTGCACCTCACAGCATTTTTGCCATCTCATAATTGTTTCTCTAAGTCTTCCTCAGGCCATTTAGGTCCTTAGTCTTTTAATTTTTTTTTTTGTTGCCTCTTACCAGGAGAGCTGACATCTAAGGTGTGGAAAAACAACCAAGGGAAGATCATTTAGGCAGGGTCTGAGGAAACAGAGATCGATTCATGCCCTCCCAAAGAGCTCCCAGTACTGCACATGTAGAGGAGCACAGTCATAGAATCATAGAATCATAGAACAGTTACAGCTGGAAGAGACNGGAGAAGAGCTTCATGCCCAACACAACCATGTGCCATTTAACAGGAACTTCACATCAGGTTGTGTTTGTCAGAAGCATTTCTCACGTGCAGATGCTTCTCCATCCCTGATTTTCTCCACACCAGCACACGTGGTCCAGAAAGTCTATTGTTCAGACAAGACTGTAGTGGCAAGTGCCTGCTGGGGACACTGGCCTGGGGCTGCCACCCAACTGCCTTGTGCAGGACAGGGTCAGCAGAGTTGTTTGTGTGGCTTAGATTTGTACTTTCTGGTTTTCAGAGACTTGAACTGGAAGCTCAAATGCAAACAACAAAGCAAACTCAGAATTAATTACATTTTGGTGTTTTAAACTTGTTATCCACAGCAGGAAAGATAAAGCAAGCCCAAAGAACAATACATTACCAATACTGACAGAGACACCATCAGCTTCAATGTTTCGAGCTGTTCAGTTCAAATGTGCTTTTGAAATAGAGGAGTCTGAAATTCCCCTGCCAAATTCTTTATAAGATCAAAGCAAAACACTTCTCCAGCATCTGCAGTTCTTCGAGCTCCCTTGTCCCCACATGCATTCCCCTGCCACACACACCTCAGACCAGAACATAGGTCCCCAAAGACACTGATGCATCTGCATATTTGATGTATCTGTCCTCATGGTCCTATTGAAAGGCTAAACTTGGCAGAAATGCAAGGAGGTCAAATTTAAGGCTGAGCAGTTTACTTGATGAGTAAACCAGTTTTTTAGCTCTGCTGATAAGCAGAAGGCATCTTACTACTATCCAAAGCAGCTAGCTGGCTTTGTTTGCCTGTTTCAAAGAAAAAGAAAGACATAATAATTTGTTAATTGAGAGTGTTCAGGACTGTATTTTTAGTTGACAATAAATCACAATTAAGTTGGTGATTATTGACATGGGTTGGATGAAACTTAGTTATATAGTCATCAGGAGTCATATCCTAACCAGTGCGGCTGGGAGATACTTCAAGATGAGAAAGGTAGATAAAATACAGGACAAAAGAGATGTCTAAGGAGATACTTCTTCTGAGTTATCTCCCAGAGTGATAATTTCTGGACATCTTATTTTTGCCAGGTTAAGGTATCAGTGGCATATAACATAATAAAAGGGACCATCTTCTCCACTCAAACAACAGCTCACGTTCTGTCATAACTGTAGTGTAACCAGTCAAACTCTAATCTCATCAAGTGCTAAAGAGGTTTCCCTGCTGTGGCAATGATCCCCACAAAGAGTTCAAAGAACAGCAAGGACCACATGCCCCATCTGCCATGGTGCCCAGGGTGGTGAGCTCTGCCCCAGAGGAAGGAGGGCAGGCTGGGGGTAGGCCTGCAGGAGCAGCACACCCAAAGATCTCAACCTCTTTTCCTTGTGTGCTCCCCAGCAAAACATCCACCCCAACCTGCAGACTGGACGGGGAAAGGAGAAGGCTTGGAAATTTCCAATCCTCAGCCTCCAGAGCTGCCCAAAATGCAAAGGGGCAGGTGCTGAGCAGCGGGCACTGATCTACAGCGATGTGAGCAGAACCCAGGGTCCCCTCCTCACGTACATCAGCACCAGGAGTGTCTATGGCAAGCCACCCATGTCACCTGGCCCTGACACAATATGCTCCAGCAGTGTCTGCTGCAGACAGCTCGCAAGCTCCTATCAGAGCAGATGCAGCACATGGATGTGTTTTGGGAGCAGCCTGACAGTGGTTTCCCAATCCTCCTAAAAGCCATCCCCAACAGAACGGAGAGGACAGTGGAGAAGGTCTGCCAGGGCAATAGTCCAAAGGAGCACTACCAAAACATGTCCAATCCTTGCCCAGAATCACAGGATGGCTTGTGTTGGAAAGGACCTTTAAAGGTCATCGAGTCCAACCCCCTGCAGTGAGCAGGGACATCTTCAACCAGATCACATTGCTCAGAGCCCTGTCCAACCTCACTGCAGAGACCTTATCTTTTGCTGTGAACTAGTAAAAAGAAATCCCAACATATGATATGTGATATGATATGCTGGTGGCTGAGAAGCTGGCCATGAGCAAACAGTGCATGCTGGCAGCCCAGAAGCACAATGGCATCCTGGGCTGCAGCAAGAGAAGCGTGGCCAGCAGAGCCAGAGAGNCAGAGGAGACATTGGAAAGATCTATACACCTCAAGGATAACACACAGTTCACTGTGTCCTACAGTGATTACATGAATGGGTCCCAAACTTAGAGCCTTACAGTGAGCCCCAAACTTGGACACAGCAGAAGTTACCCTAGCCAAGGTACTGAGAAAGCATACTGCAAAATTATAGACTTATAGAACTGCTTAGTTAGAAAAGAACCTTAAGATCATCAAGACCAACTGCTAACCTAACACTGCCAAGTCTACCACTAAACCATGTCCCTCAGCACCACATCTAAATGCCTTTTCAGTACTTCCAGGGATGGTGACTCCTCAGCCTGAAAAAATATTACTCCACCCTGCAGACTTGGAGGTTATTGTCAAGCATGGCAAGAATGTTTTAGGCTGTGGCCACCTCAGGTTCTTAGGCTAACTAGACCAAACCCAGCCTGGCCAGGGCAACATGTGCTAGCATCATGTGGCTCAACTGCAGCACAGAGATACCTGGAAAGACTTCAAACCATCAGTGTTTACTCTGGCAGTTAACTGGGAGTTTAGTGTTTAAAACAGGGGGGAAAACAAGAAAGAAAAAGAAAGAAAAACCCAACCAAACAACAATTTGTCTCCCTCAGAAGATTAATAGGTGCATTTAAAGAAATCAGTCTGTAGGCTTAATGAGAAAGAGGCAGCAAAATCCTAAATGTGAGACCTCCTACAGTTTTTCAGTCCAGCTGTACAATCAAATAATAGTTTATGTAACTAGGATTGGAACAAAATAAATTAAAAGTAATTTCATGTTTCATCAAAGGAAAAAGTATAGTCTGAAGTCAACGTGGAAAAAGCTCTAGTTCAGCAGAGCATCTTCCCCCAGCCTTTCATAATCTCCACACTATCAGCTGATTTGTTTTTTTTCACAAGAGGAAGGCAAATTACCAAGTCCCTTAAGAACTTATTATACATTTCCAAATTTCAGCTATTCCTATTTTATAACTTGTAACTTCACATATCTGTAACTGAAATGTCTTCTTTAGGAGATGAAAGGGAAAAAAAAACCCCAACCCCACACTGTTTTTCCCAGGCTGCAATCTGTTTTTTCTGGTTAAAAAAAAGAAGTGGTTAACAGCTACAACATGTCAATCTCTGACAGTAATTCCCACACACAACTTCGTCCTTTTGCAGACATTAAATATGGCAAAATCTCTTCATACTTCTCATGTCTAGACTGATGAAGAAAGGACACAAGACACAGACAGACTGTTTCTCACACTGGGAGCCCAAAGTTGGGTCTCACATGGGGCAAGAACCCTCTGAATCCATTTAACAACAGAAACAGACATGTCTAACACTGACTTCATGCATACATAAGACTTCCAAGGATAGAGCACCCTGAGACCACGTGAAGAGAAGTCACATATTCCAAGTGTCTTCTAACAGAGCTCAAAATCCATCACTAAAGCCAAATGCCAAAATAAATCCCCACATCCACAGTGCTACAATCCTCAGGAGAGCACCAATCCTGAAAAGGGACATCCACTGGAGACAGGCTCCAAGCTCACAGAATAACAGAATGTTAGGGGTTGGAAGGGACCTAGAAAGATCATCTAGTGCAACCCCCCTGCCAGAGCAGGATCACCTAGACCAGCTCACACAGCAATGTGTCCAGGCACCTCTGGAATGTCTCCAGACAAGGAGACTCCACAGCCTCCTGGGCAGCCTGGGCCAGTGCTCTGGCACCNTCAGTTCCCAGTCTGTACTGATCCATGGGGTTGTTCTTTCCCAGATGCAGTACTTTACACTTCCCCTTGTTAAATTGCATTAAGTTTCTCCCTGCCCATGTCTCTAGCCTGTCCAGGTCACTCTGGATGGCAGCACAGCTCCTGGTGTGCCAGCCACTTCTTAAAGCTTGGAATCATCCACAAACTTGCTGAGGGAACACTCTACCCCTTCATCCAGGTCATTGATGAATATACTGAACAGTCCTGGCCCCAGCACTGACCCCTGGGGCACACCACTAGTCACAGGCCTCCAGTTAGACTCTGCTCCACCAACCACAACTCTCTGGGCTCTGTTTCAACCAATTCCCAATCCATCTCACAACACAGTCTCCCAATCCACACTTCTTAAGTTTGGCAATGAGGATGCCATGGCATCAGCCTCACATCCCTCTCAGCAACTGGAGCAGCCTGTGAGCCCACACTGTCAGGAAAGACTCCAAACAGCCTAAAGACAATATTCTACTGCCAGGGAAGAAACAAAAGGGAAAAAAGTCCAAAGACTTTTCTCAGTTATTGGCCTCTAGAAGTCTCCCTGCTCTGTGGTACCTACATATACATCCATGCCCCTGGCACCCAGGGCCAGATAGAGGAGGTCAAGCCAATCCCAAACATAAAACAACACAGGAATTGCAAGGAGGACAAGGGCAGGCTGCTGAGACAACCTGTGGGCAATGGGTTTTCAGGAGACAACACTGCTGTAGGATAGGGCTGTGCTTAGACTAAGGGCAGGGCCAGGAGAAAGGTCTGTGGACAGACTAGGCAGAAGAAGGGGTTTTTTTGCAGCTCTTCTTAGAAGATGCCTAATAGACTTGACTTCCATAAACACACAGACACTTTTCTTCTATAGACAACGACCTAGAAACACAACTAAATCATTTTTGACAAAAGAGAATGCACCAAACTACTTAATCACATCTGCAGGGGGAATAAAGCTAGCAGGAGCAGCTAAGATGCTGCACATTGCCAAAACTACAGTTCTGGGCTGAGGGAAACTGTATATTTTTGGTGGTGAAACTTTGATTTAAGCCTTCTGTGATCACATATCCCATTACATCCCCTAGTATGCTGCTCCTACACTTATTTATGCTCCCTGTTTGCATACATTTCATTGCTGTTCAGCTAGCTTAGAGCCCTGAACTCCTGATTCTGGTTTGCCTTTGTTGGCCATCATAACCATCTTTACCACCCATGGCCAGAAGTCAGGCTGGTTGCCAGACTATCATTTCTCATCTCAACCCAAACCATGACACTTAAAAAAAAATCAAATCAAATAAAAATGGCATTCAGGTGAAGCTTGTCTTGACTTGGTAGATGATGTTCCTCTGCCTCTAAGAAGCTCAGCATGGGCAGGGAGCTGCTGTCTCCTGCTCATCCCCTGGCTGTTTATGGAGCCTATCTTTCATATCAAGCATACACTAAGCTCTAGAGAGCCCAAGCATCAGTGAGATGCCCTCACCAGCTTAGTTAAGTCATCTTTGACACTGAATACAAGCAGGGTACAGGTGAGGAGACCCCCAGGAACATGCTTTCCAGCCTTGCTGTAAGCACAGGCCACTGTTAATAGGATGCAATGATACTGTTCTCTCTTGTAGGCTCCTAAATAGCTCACTGAAGGTGCTAGGTGCTCTCAGTGAGGAGCCAGCTCAGGTTATCTAATAAAACTTCTCAGCATCAGTGACATGAGAAGCAGCACAGCAAGCCCAGCCATGACTGACAGGCTGCACAGCAGAGCTTCAGGGTCACACCATAGCTCAGCACCTCCAGGCACTAAAAAAGACCAAAAAAACCTGTTCATAAGAACAGTTGTGCTCATAGATTGATGCAAAAATAACAAATCTGTCATTCAAAGAGACATTTGGAGACACAGTGACGGCTTGACAGCAACAATCTCAATCTCCAGAAAATACATGCAACACCCATAACACTTCACAATGTGTGGGACTGGGATGACCACCAGCACTTGCTGCCACTCACCAGCCAAAAACAACACCAGCAGCATCCAGGAGCAGCAGCACTCATCAGCAAAGACAACATGAGAACCTTACCTCCATGTTTAAAGCAAAACCAGAACACCTTTGCTGTGAAGCTCACTCCACCTGACCTGCTTTAGGAGATGCTCTGTGCACCCTGACTGCCTCTCACATCCTTCTGAAGGTACACTCTGTACACTAGGGAATGAGCCTGATACTGTGAGAGGATTGCTAGAAGAACACCCTGGGCTGGGGCTGAGCCATGATGCCAGCCCTGGCCAGAGTGGCTGATGGTGGTTGCACAGAGAGGCAGGCAGGCTCTGATTTCCTGGCAGGAAGGTGGCCAGATGCACAGCCAGCATTCCCCACAGCAGTAGAAATGACAGCAATACACCACAGCACTGAGTACCTGTTAGCACTGAGTTGGGAACATGATGGAAATCACTGAATCATTAAGGTTGGAAAAGACTTCTAAGATCATCTAATCCAACCATTAACCTATCACCACCATGCCACTAAACCATGTTACTAAGTACAATATCTACATGTTTTCTGAACCCCTCCAGGGATGGTGACTCCACCACCTCCCTGGGCAGCCTAGTGCAGCTTGAGGCCATTTCCTCTTGTCCTCTCACTGTTAACCCTGGAGAAGAGACCTACCCCCATCTCGCTCCAACCTCCTTGCAAGGAGTTGTAGAGAGAGGTAAGATCTCCCCTGAGCCTCCTCTTCTCCAGACTAAACAACCCCAGTTCCCTCAGCTGCTCCTCATAAGACTTATTCTCTAGACCACTCACCAGCCTTGTTGCCCATCTCTGCAAATGCTTGCTTGTAGTGAGGGACCCAAAACTGAACACAGCACTCGAAGTGTGGCCTCACCAGTGCCAAGTATAAGGGGATGAGCACTTCTCTGGTCCTACTGGAAGATGTGCTCAATTCACACAGCAGAGGAAAAAAGTCCTTTTATTCAGGCCCACTGGAGCAGCAGAACCACCAACCATGCTGCTTGGCACGATCTACAGTGGGGAGGGACCCACCAGCCCCAGTCAGTTGAGCTGCAGCACCACTGAATATCAGCACAAGAGGCTGACCACTAGTACTTGGGATTTTGGGACATAAAAAGTGGCCCTGAAACAGCTACACACTACACAAGGAGGAGTCAAAGGCCTCTCCAACTTTTCAACCAGCACGAGTCAACAGAGCGAAGGAAATCAACCCTTCCAAATCCTTCCACGTCGTTCTCTCTGAGCAGAAGCAGATGCCATGGGCACATCCAGGAGCCCTTTGTGCAGCAGAAGGGAAGGGAGGAGAGGCAAGATGCCTCCAGCACAACAGCCAGGCTGCTTGCAGCAGTCAGAAACCTCAACCTGTGAAGCGGATTGCAAATCTGTGTATTTGTTTTGGAAATAAAGGCATTAATATTTGATGCCAAACATTTTGAATATTGATGAGCATGTTCACAGAAGAGGTTTTGGAGTTACTTAAGCACCCAGGATTGTGCCATCTACATTCAGTGGCCTAACAGCTGCTGTCAGAGCTATCAGGAGTATGTAAAACACAGCTTGCTAAAGGGAAGATGTGCAGCAGCCAACGCTGCCTGCCCATCACAGAAAAGGAAGAGGAACTGAAACCCACTGGGATATTTAACACAGCAAATGCTTTGACTTGAACCATCAAGTAAGCCCTTTTGTACTCCTCCTTTTACCTGTTACTTTGCTCACACAAGGTTTGTGAGCTCGAAATGTGTATCTTCTTCCCCTCCTCAGCTCCATTCTGACCCTCCAAATGTCTTCTACCAAATAAACTAACACTTACCAAGCATGGGTGTGGGGAAGGCTTTTCCAGAGAGCCAGTCTGCAGTCCAGCAAAAGGCCAGGAAAAAGCTACTCTACCATTTGAAGAAAAGATCTAACAGTGACATCTCTGCCAGTCACATCTCAGCACAGTTCTACTCAGGGCTGAGTCTCTTTGGGGACAAGAGCACGTGGAAGCAAACACAGAGCTGGCTCTCCAGCCGAGCGCGAGCCCTGCCCACAGCCTGGTTTTCCATCACATCACACCACACCACACACCACACCACACAGCCTCATTTTGTTTCCAGCACAGTCATATGGAAAGGGACATCAACTGCTCACCTCTGCAAGCTTGTGAAAAATACCCATTTAAAAAGAAATGGGGAAACTTGATTTTGTTTGACTGCTTTTAGGTATATACTTATTACCTCTTATTTCTCTGGTACTTATGCAAGAAAACAAGCTGATGCCCAGCAAAAGCCAGGGAGCTACCAAAAGGGCAGACAGAGCATCTGAACCACACCAATGTTTTTTCTGAACTCGAGCTATGTTCTCTCATTTGGAGGGTTGCTTCTTTCAGTCCTTTTTCTACTGTACTCTATCCTACCTGATTTTTCACTTCAAGCTCCACCACTGGCCAAACAGCCTGATGCTAAATGTACAGCAGGGTGAACAGGATCAATGATTCTGTGATTCTGTGAGAGTGCTCAGAGCACATGCAGGACCTGCTACCACTGGAAACTTCCCACCTTGGTTTCTTCAAGACCTTCAACTCACAGCAAGCCTACCTGGACACTTCAGAAATTCTGAGGTATTCAGTAAAGCAGCTCCTTTATCATGGAAAGCAAAGGTCCTGGCAGTCTTTGCCATGGGAGAAGGTCTCCTGCTGACCTTGAAGTCCAGCAACCAGCCCAGCACTTTGAAACATGCATCTCCCAGCTCTTGGAGGAACAGCAGCGCTAGAAGCACCACTGCTCCCACTGGCAGCTCATGTATTCATGGATGGTCCTCAATGCTTCCCAGGAGACCAACCCTCTTTCCACCTCCCATCCTTCAGACCTAGCTCATGCATCCAGGCATCAGAAAAAGTCTTTTATGAGCTCCACAGCTGAGCAGCAGACAGACCAAAAACCTGAATGAATTTGGCATGAATCAGGCACAGAAAAATATGATCAGAAGCAGCAATAAAGTCTCTCTTCAGGATCCCAGAAAAACCAGCCATTTAAAGCACCTTGCCCCAAGCTACATTTCTGCACCTGGGGATCGTCCCTGCTCTGCCATCCAAGCCCTTTTCACCAATCCATCAGCAGCACTGTAAAATGAGCTTGTTCCTTCTGCATAGGGGTCTCTATGGTAGAGCAGACAAGGACTCTGCTGCCAAGCAGCTGGAAACTTTTCAGTCTGAACACATCCACAACCAATTTGTGTTCCTTTGATCCTATGGCTTAATAACACTCCATCTTTTCATCTCCTCTCAGGCAACAGAGGCTCCGGGTGTCCATGCAGACTAGCAGCATTCCTTCCCCCCCTCCTCCAACTCAGCATCGCCCTAGCTGAGTGCCAGAGCTGGGCACAACCTCCCTTGTGAGACACTAGCAGCACCTTGCACAGGGGTGAAGTCAGCTCATCTGCACTGAAAACATCTCATCTGATGCAACCCTGCACTGTGTGGGCCTTTTCCAGAGCTGGCAGAGCCTAACCATCTCCCAGCTGAGCACTGCACCCATCTCCCCTTTACCCTCCAGCTCTGCAATGCTTCACACAAGTTTATAAATAGCAGTAGATGGTGCAACCCATTGAGAAGACTTTACCTCTGTAGGACACTTTCTACTCTCTGAAGTGTCTCCGTACTGTACGTATGCTTCTTGATAACAATGATTATGAATCTAAACACAAGACCCCAAAACCCAGCACACCACATCTAAGGGATTCACGCTATCTCCCTGTACAACACAAAGCAAGCTGTGAAAAATTACACAGAGAAGTAACTCCGCTGCAGTTTGTGTTGCCTTGTGTACAGATTTAAGTTCCTTAATTCAGATGACAAAAAAAAATTTGCCTAGATACTGAGGGAAATTCGCTTTCCTTTCCCTTGCCACTTGGGATTTCTGGGGCAGCGCTGTCTGCACCACACACCCACTGCTCGGCCAGCACGAGCCATGCCTTGCCAAACCTTGTCCAACATCTGGGCTAGCTTTATGCGCCCACTCCTGCATCTTCACAAAGACAACTTTCTTCTGGAGGGCTGCTTTTCTCTTCATTTCCACTTTGTTACCTTGACTTAAAATCCCTTGCCGTTATCTCAGCTCCCCACACCCCTCCCACACTCGTTTCTTAAACACCACTTACAGATCAGCATCTTCCCCATCCCACCACCGCTCGGCAGCAGCCTTCGCTGCCAGCCTGCAGAGCCCCGTGTGGCCCACCTCTTTAATTGCGTTAATTAACTGCGAGGGAGGGCAGCTCCCCGGGAGGGGCAGAAGCAGCAGCTCGGTGTGTGAGCATGGCCAGCAAAACCAACCAGATGATTCTGGCAGGAAACAAGCTAGGATGGTCAGTGCTGCAGAATTGTGCTCCTCCACCCCACCAGCCCTGTGGGCTCCAGAAACCCCAAGGCCCACAAGACTCTGGAGACTTTCCAAACCCTCTTGAAAGTCATCCTGAGCAACCTGCTCTGGGTGATCCTGCTTTAGCAGGGGGGGTGGACTAGATGATCTTCAGAGGTCCCTTCCAACCCCTCCCATTCTGCCATTCTGTGACCCTCAGCCCTGGTATGACAGCAAATGCAGACCCTGGGGAAGCAACGGGTGAGCTCCACGGCAGTGCCAAAACCAGACAGAGACAGCAGATCTATACAGCTCCCTTGGCTGATCTTGTTACGTCGGCCTAAGTAGCCCTGCAAGTATGGCATTTTAAATTGTTAGGAGCAAGCTACAAACAACTTCTTGCCAGCAGAGTCCAAAGCAGAGGGGTTGGTGACTCTTCAGCAAAGGGCACTGGAAAAAACGTAAAGGGAAATGGGCATGATTTTACTGAGGGGTGTTTTTTCATGCTCCTTATGTAAAAGCTAACAGGAATTTTACAAAGAGAAGCCTGCCCACAGCTCAGCCACCCTGTAGGATCCCTGAATCCCATCTGGATGTCACGGTGCAGCCTGCATCAGTGATTGCAGCCCACTAGAGAGAAGCAAGAGGAAAACACTGCCAGGTAAGACCACAGCCTCCAAGTCAGGCCCCCATTTGCATTGTCCCTGTCTGAAGGAAGGCGACCAGCCACACCAGCAGAGCTCATGGCTACACAGGCAAGGCAGGGAGCCTGAAATGCTGCCGCCGCCTTGGCCATGTGCCATAGGCAAACCACCTGCCGAGGGCCCCACAGCCCTCTGTGCAACTTTCTGCTCCTCGTGTTTATGTTTCCAGATAGGATAGTATCTTAGGATTGGGGTTTTGGTTTGTTAGGGTTTTTTTGAAGGAATGTGTCCAATCCCACGCCCACTTCAGAAGCATCTCCCTCCTGGCTGGCACTGCATGGCAGAGGGAGAGCAGCTTGGTGCTGCCTCTCGCCAGGTTTTGCACCGATGACTCCTGGCAGGGCTGCACGTCCCTCCTGTTACATAACAACCTTTCCTCTTTGGTGCTGGCTCCTGTTGGGGTGGCTGTGTTTGGGGTGGCCGTCTTCAAAGTGTCACATGCCCTGGTGCTGTCAGACGCACGCTGCCAGGCACTGCCCCCCCCCACACCCTGAACAGACTCCATAGCACAGATTCCCCGAGCCCAAACTGCATCCCTCTCTCCTCCTAACCTCAGTCCCCCTGCAGCTGCCCCAGCCCTTGCTGCTGGACCTCTGCCCATTCACTTTTCTCCTGCCCCCCAAATCCCTACACTCCTCACCAAGGGCATGCCATTCCTCTCCTGTGCTCAGCCCCAAACCACACCCTTGCCTTCCCCCAGCACCCATGGGCGTCCCTGAGCTGCCAGCTCCCCTGGGGCTGCACCCTCCAGTGGTGACCTGCCTTGAGTGTCTGTCTTCTCCCACTCCACCTCCCTTGCCTGTCTGCACCCTCTGTCTTCTCCCTGCCCACCTGCCTATACCCCACACTGCTGCAACCTGGTCTCCCATCGGTTCACTCCTTACGCACCCCTCTCTTACCCTGCCTGCCTCAATTTTCCTGCACCCACCCCGCAGGCTTACACTCAAGTACCACCCCAACCTGCACCCCATAAACCTGCACCCAAGTAGAACCTCTTGCCTGCGTGCTTCCTAGCACCCCAACCTGCACCTCACAAACTTGCACCTCCTACCTGCATGTTCCAGAGCACCCCAACCTGCACCTCACAAACCCGCACCCAAACAACACTTCCTGCCTACATGCTCCCCAGCACCCCAACTTACACCCTATAAAACCTTCATTGAAGCAGCATCTCCTGACTACATGCCCCTGAGCCACCCTCTGACCCCAAGAGATACCTCCTGCCTGCATGCTCCGCTGCACCCCAACCTGCACCCCACAAACCAGCACTCAAATGGCACCTCCTGCCTGCCTGTCTGTCCCTAGCCACCCCTGCACCCCAACCTGCACCCACCACACCTTAAACCCTCGTGCCCCAGACCTCTACACCCAATGCATTAGCACCCAGCTCTGATCCACACACCACCCGCACCCCACCCGCGATCCTACAGCCCATCTGCTCCCGCACCCACGTCCCCCCAGTCCCTGCCTATCCCATCTGCTGCCCTTTTCACCCGCCCCCGCCTTGCCGCGCCCCCCGCGCTCTGACCTGGGTCCGGGCCCCGGCGCGCTGCCCGGGAGCTGTCCGCCGCCGCCCGGTGCTGAAGGAGGCTTGGAGAAGGCGGCGGCGGCGGCAGCTGCTGGCGGCGGCTGCGGCGGGGCCCCG
>VWZO01004180.1:119181-141667 GCA_013396975.1 Bucco capensis
AGATGTTGCATTGGGGGGCATCATTTAGCAGGTTGCTAGGGCTAGGACAAAGGCTGCACTGATGATCTGCAAGGTCTCTTCAAGCTGGAACTGTTCTATGATTCTATGACTCCACCTGTTCCATATGGTTCAAGCAGTCAGCCCCAAGCAATGCAGGCAAGACCCAGCTGATGTTCTGCAGGCATTAGCCTTGCTTGCTGCCCTGGGGTTTGGCATCACTTGAATCATGGGTTTACCTCACCACAGCCCTTTCCTGCAGCATGGGCCCATCTGAGTGCTGGTACCAAGTGTTTCAGAAGGGTCAGGCACATCCAGAAGCCCATGCTCAGCACCTGAGCTGCAGCAGGGAAGAAACCACTCAGAAGCCTGTTCTGTTAACAAGTACACACAGCAGTATATTTTATTCCCTACAGACACATTTTTAGCCAGCCCAGGTACTGAGGCTTCCAAGCCTGAAGCAGCTGGAGCTGGGAAACATCACAAACTTTTCCAGTACAGCCAGCTACTGCACCAGGTCTGTTGGTCTTGGTGACATATCAACTCCTGTCCCATATCTCCAGCTGAAGAAGCCCAGATAGGTCTCCCCCTCCCCTGAAGGAAGTCACTCTCCATCACTTCCTCAGGCCATTCCAAACCCTCAAATCACTAAGTAGACCAGTTATAAAAGAACTAAAACTCCTAGTCTTATTAAAAAACAAACAAAACCAAACAACAAGCAAACAATACAAATTCATACAAATGAGTTTCATACCAACACTTGTCAAGGACAGAGGTCACACCAGCACACTCATCTCCTTGTTTCCAAGCACGGCAGGGGGTCACCCCCACAGCCTCCTTCCCAAGGCAGTGATTTCAGTGCCAAGCCTGCAAAAACACAGTGGACTTCATGGTCCAAGCCAGGTAGAACAACCCCCAGGCTTGTCTGTGAATCTCCCCAACCCTGCAACAGAAGGAAGATATTTAATTTGATGATATACAGCCACTCTGCAGCAACACTGGCCAGGGCTGCCCTGTCCTGTGCACACTTCTTCCTCCAGGAAATTCTCTGAACTATTTACACCAGCATAGAGCTGGTCCATTCTCCCTGCTCTTGCTCCAGACTGACATTCAGATTCCCCTTCCCACACCTTTAGCTTGCAGCTGCATTCAAGAAGTACAGTTCCATCTGATGTCAGAGAGCCCAGCAGCTCTGGGCAGGCAAGATGATGTATAAACCCTGTTTATTCTGCAGGAAAATAGGAGGAAGGAGGAGTAAATCAAAGGGGGTAAATCAGTCCAGGCATGAGCTAGAGGCTTAGTCTCCTGTTGGCTTTGTGTGAGGCCAGGATTCTCCCTGGGGCAGGTCATCTCACCCACAGCAGAGCACTGGTGCTTCGCAAAGAGCTCTCTGCACTGCACTAGTGACACATTGCTTCTGCTGTGCCCTGCAGCCACCCTGCCCAGCTGCTTCCCACGAAGGCAGGGAGCTTTCTCTCACTGCAGGAAACTGTCCAGTCTGGCTTGGCTGCTCCTGGAGGAAGATGTGGAGGGAGCTGCAGATGCTGGCCTGGAGACATTCTTTTTCTTGCTCCTCACTGCTAATGGACGGATTTCTGCCAGGTTTGTCTGGAGATAAAACTGTCAAGGAATGTAGAGAACAAGGTGCTGAGGACACAGTGATCCACTACCTGCTGCAGGCTAGCCTGAAGCACAGTCCTGGGACCTAGCCACAACATTTGCACCCAAAAAGCCCTCCCTGCAGGACAGGCTGGGCTTTGCCCTCTACTCACAGCAGCAGAGTTTGGGCATGTTTCCCACTGCTGTGCTACTCCTTTGCACAAAAACCAGTGTTTCAGCATATCCACCAGATCTTCAAGATCTGCTCTGCATGTCAGAGTACCACAGAATGTTAGGGGTTGGAAGGGCCCTAGAAAGATCATCTAGTCCAACCCTCCCGCCAGAGCAGGATCACCTAGACCAGGTCTCACAGGAATGTATCCAGGCAGCTCTGGAATGTCTCCAGACAAGGAGACTCCACAGCCTCCTGGGCAGTCTNAACTTGTATTGATCCATGGGGTTGTTCTTTCCCAGATGCAGTACTTTACACTTCCCCTTGTTAAATTGCATTAAGTTTCTCCCTGCCCATCTCTCTAGCCTGTCCAGGTCATGCTGGATGGCAGCACAGCCTCCTGGGGCTCCAGCCACTCCTCCAAGCATGTCAGAGCCAGGACACTGTGCTGGGACAGGCACTGCAGCCTCCCAAAACAGAGCCACCCCAAGGGAAGAGTCCTTGGAGCAGCAGGTCCCTTTTAACTCACATGCCATTCAGAGACACAGAAGTGGCAAAATCTAAGCCTGCAGCACTGAGAGGCAGGTGCAAGCCTTGCTGGCAGAGCTGTAGGGTTATACAGACCAGCATGCTTGCAGCACCTGGGCTCAGAGAAGGGAGCTGCTCCTCCATCAGCCACATAGGACACCTGCCCACTGTCTCCATCCACCTCAGGCTGGCAGCATGACCACATCTGGCCCCAGAGATCTGCTCAAGCATCTCCCTGCCAGTAGGTACCTCATCCACAGCGAGGCCACTGGAACAGCAATCCAAGGCTTCCCAGCAAGTCCCACCTTCCAGCTGATCATTGCTCAGCCTCCGGGTTTTCTATAAAGAGCAAAAGCTCCTCCAAACAGCAGCAGGAGCCATAGGGGCAGCACACCCTCCTCTAACAGCACTACCTGGGGCAGCCACCACAGAGGAAAGGACACTGCTCCTGTGTGAGGGATGAAGTCAGAGCACCTCCTGCTGGGGAAGCTCAGCTCAGCCACTCCTCATAGAATGACAGAAGCCTTTTGGGTAGAAGAGACCAAGATAAAGTCCAACAGTTAACCCAACACTGCTAGCTCACCACCAAACCACGTGCCTCAGCACCACATCCACACATCTCTTAAATCCTTCCAAGGATTGGAGACTCCACTGCTTCCCTGTGTGCCTACCCTTTTGGTGAAGAAAAGGTTCCTCACCTGCTGCAGGGCTGCCCACTGGGACAGGCACAGCAGGGCAGCAGCATCCCACAGGAATGAAGGCATTTGGCTGCATGGGCTGGCAGGCACAGAGCCAGGAAGAGACTGAGCTCTGCTGCTGCTCAGAGATCCCAAGGGCATAGATAGCCCCTGCAAACTGCCCTGATTTCTAGGGGATATGCTCCTCTGAACAAGCCACCTCTGATAATGCTTTCAGCAAGTCTGTGCTCAGACTTGTTCAGAGTCAGACAAAAAATCTGATGGCTCCTTCAGGATTCCAGTTGAGTTTTTGCTGACTGGGGACAGGACTGCCCAAGATGGTCAAGGCTGAAGGGGAGGAACACGAGTTGTCCACTGCATCACTACTGTCACGTAAGCTGCAGGAAAGGATACAGGCTGTATGAACTTTGTTCTGCCTCCCAAGCCATCATATCCCATCC
This sequence comes from Bucco capensis, assembly GCA_013396975.1. Lineage (NCBI taxonomy): Eukaryota > Metazoa > Chordata > Aves > Piciformes > Bucconidae > Bucco > Bucco capensis. Next base: position 122,616 of record VWZO01004180.1, read on the forward strand.
TCACCTAGGAGAGAGAAAGAAATGAGCCTGGAGCAGGAGCACAGAGCCTTGGGTACCTCTCCTTGTGTTGGTTATGGGGAAGGGGAAGCCTTGCAGGTCACAGCTTCAGGGAAGAGGTTAACAAGCACCTGGAAACACTAAGACAGACCACCCAAGGGTATTAACAAAGTTTGATTATCTTGGACACTTTCTGAAGTAAGCTGAGCCTTCCAAGCAACAGTAAGGCTTAAGATTTTGTCACTGTGCCTGAGGAATAAAAGGAAAGCACCCAAAGCTCCAAGGAGGTAGAGGAATAGGACATGGAGGGCCATTTAGTCTGCTGCCAGGAAGGGAATGAGCATCTGTCATCCCTGGAGCTCTGCAGGACTGGGAAGTAGCCAGGTCGTGCTCCAAGATTTATTTTCCACAGCTTGTATGTGGCAAAGCAAAAGCCTTGTTTGCTTCCTGCTGCAGGGTCACTTCAGGACAGAGGTGTGCAGTGCCAGCCCTCAACACGCTCACCAACTGGACAGCCATACTCACAGTGCCTGTGTTCCTGCAGGGACCCAGCAAGCTACCCAAAGATGGCTTCTTGGAGAGAACAGAGTTCCTGATGGATGCAGGCAAGAGTCCTTTAAGAGCATCATCCTCCAGATCATCCACCCAGTTCTGTCCCACAAAACAACAAGAAGAGCTCTTTAAGCAGCACAATCTGCTGAATTTAGTCCACATACCGGGAGCACTAATAAGACCAACAGCTATTTAGGATAATGGTTACTGCTGTATCACATGTCAGGCCAAAGAAGAGCAGCTTCAAGCCTCCAAACAAGACTTGTGAGAAACAGGACACTGCACCCAGCGTGACTGGGAGAACACCTCCTCTCATCTGACCCCACAGCCCTCACAGTCAGCCCCACAATGGGCTTGCCAAGCACATCAGCAAGAGGCACATGGGTCCTCATCCTTCCTCTCCTGCCCAGTTCCAGGAAGCCTGAAGCAACAATACTTTGTTTCTAGGAGACTGTCAAACAAGCACTTTGAAGTATGTACTGTGCTTCTATACATGGGCCAGTCTACGGTCACAGCATCTCCTCCATGGAGAAAATGGGTCCTTTATCCCAAGCTTATTGACAGCAGAATCAAAGAGATGATATGGAAAAAAATCAAGGCTAGTGCTTTTACCTCCACTGTTTCCTTCAGAACTTTCTTCGCCAGATTTACCACAGGAGGCCTGTAAGAAGCCCAAGGAGTAAAATCAGTAGAGATTTATTATTCAAGTGAAGCTGGCAAGGACAGACAAGGCCAAACAAATGATGATGAAACTTGCAGCACGACATCAGGCAGCTGGAGAGCTATCTGATCTCACACAGCAACTTCCAAAGAAGCAAGACTTTGATCTTCTTTAGAAGCAGGAAGAGGACAGAAAACTCACGGCTTGTGATCCAGCATCTGCCTTTTTGCAGGTCTGCAGAGAGATCTGCTGGGCTCGTGCTCAGGAGTGTCCACATCAAAAGTGGCATCTAGGTTGATCTCCTCGCTGTGGGCTGGCCGGTGCAGCTTTGGGTGCTGCAGTTCCACTGGAGCAGGGCTGCAAGGCCATGCAATGCATCACCATCAGCAGGTCACTGCTTGCCACCCAGCACATGAGAGGAAGACAGAGCTGCACACTGCACAACCAAGTTGCAAGGCAGCAGTGGGACCAGGAGCAGAGCCCTGTTCTTCTGGTAAGCCACAAAAAGGACAAACTGAACCCAGAGTTTATAATCATGTCCCAGACCACTGTTCAGCCTCAAATAACCTGCCCTGTAACAGCAGCACCCAAAGCCTAGGGAAATGCACTGGCACACTGCTGCTGTGTGCACTACCTAGCTTGCTGAGCTGGAGTAACATGTTGCACAGGCACCTTGCAACAAAGCCCTTGAGGAAAATGTGAAAGATGCCATTTTTCAGGCTAGGTTCCTCTGCCTGGCTAAGATCTCCGGCCCCAACACACCACTCACCAAAGCTCAACTTTGAGGCAGCCAGAAGAATAGCTTTAGGGATATTTTGCTGGCAGGACAAAGTGCCAAAAAGCTTGTCAAAACCTAGCCCATTCTTCCATCCCTTCCTGACCCAAACCCTCCAAAACACATGCATTTTCCAGGTACAAACACCACCTTGTCAGCAATAAGGAAAAAAAAAAAAAGAATACGAGTTGCAAAATGAATATGCTACTGCAGTGCCTGCCAGAGTAGCACATCTCTGCTTCCCCAGCTAGTTAAAACTGTCATCTCCTGCTTTGGACCTGTCATCTCAGTCTTTGGCCTGTATCTGAGGATGGATTTCACTAACCTTTCAAACACTAGTCGACTAAGTGTCTCTCTGGTTACAGATGGGACCTTCAGAGTATCCTGCAGGATGTCTATCTTCTTCTTCAAACTCTGGAGAGAAAAGGAAAGCAGATAGTGAGGCAAGGCAAGATCTAGTAGCAGATACTTTTCCCCCCTTTACCATAAATTTGCATCAGATGGAGCTCAGAGGTGCAGCAAGTAAGAGGTAAGGCAGGATGGATAACCTAGTCACTGAGCAAAAACCAGCATAACTCCTGGCTTTGCAGCTGCAGGCCATGGCCAGCTGCCAGTTACTGCAGACTGAGGAATTACATTCTCACCAAGATCTCCTTGTCCGCATTCTTCAGATCCTTCTGGGTGCTTTTTAACTCCTCATTTGTCTTCTCCAACTCTGAAACAGTTTTCTGCAGCTGCAGAACAAGCCCCCCCCCCCAAACAGCAGAGTGCTGGTTACAACAGGTAAGTAAGGGAGACTGCAGATCCACTGTGAGAGCAGTATGCTCTGCAGCACAGGCCACTTTCTCCTGTTTTGGGGCTCAATTTTCCTGCCTGACCAATTTCTCCTGGATCAGAGCAGCTGAATGCCTGCCCATTTCCTCAAGCTGCCTGCAGAGGGATCTCCAGGGCTGCTTGCCTAGCACAAGCCTTCCTTTCCCAAGCATTTATTTATGCCTTATGGTGACAGCTTTTCCCTGCTCTAGCACTTGGTGGCTGCATTCTGAATTCCTGCAGGACTTTGAACAGACCAGAGCACAGGAATTACAAACCACAGGCTGGAGGGTGGTTGTGCATCAGCAGCACTGGCACATGGACAAGCCTGATTCAACAGGGAAGTGTGCCAGGAGCAGGGGTCAAGAAGTGGACTGCTAATACATCAGAGACTTTAGTGGGTTCAGGAGTCTAAGCCAGCCCCCAAAGTGTGGGTACAGTCAGCTCCCTGTCAGCCAAGCCCTGAGCCCCAAGTGCACTGACTCGCATCCTCCTGACGCAAGGCAGTGATTGCAGCTCACCACTAACTTGGCCAGAAGCAGCCTGATTCCAGCAGCAGCACCTCATGGAGGGGGTTAACTCCCTTGAGGAGCAGCATAGCAATCTGAGAACCTCCTCCACTTGAGGGGACAACAATAGCTATGGCTGAGGAACAAAAACAGGCCAAATCCACCCACAGTCTCACATTGTGAGTTTGCACATGGGGATGTCCCAGGGAACACCTGCACCTTGGGGAACAAGGCTACAGCAGCACATGCTTTTCATGGGAACTTGCTAACAGAGATAAAAGAGCCTGGACAGGCCTGGAGCAGGGAGAGCACAGCAACAGAGGCATGTCAACAGCCCCACACTCTGCACCAGGTCAGGACCAGCCCAGGCAGGCCCTGTGCAGAGCCACCTGCATGTCCTCACCATGCTTTGGGGACCTCTCCTGCCTGGGCACAGCACCACGGGGGAATTCTTGCACAGTTCAGTTGGCTGAAAGCACAAGGCTAGGTGCGACTGTGGCTGAGCACTGCTCAATTGGTGCTGACTCCAAACTCCTTTCCACCTTTCCTAGAGGCCAGATTCTGCACAAGGGGCTGGCAGCTGACCTAGCTCACGCTCAGCTGTGTGGCAAGTTGAAGGCAGTGCTGCTTCCAGAAGCCAGTGGAAGCAGCAGAGCACCTGGCACGCTGCTGCCTTCCAGTCCAGGCTCCCTGCCAAACTCTGGCTGGCTCTGCACATGCTGCCCCACCAGTGTCCCCAGAGACTGCACACCTGACAACAGCCCATGAGCTGCTCATGCACTGCAGCATCACACTCTGACCCAGAAGCCCCAGCCTGACACTTCCCCACCACCTATTCCACTCAGGCAGTGCTCTGTGGGGGAGGAAGTCATTGCAGAGGACTTGGACCACAGTTATGAACAGGGATCTACAAACGAGATGTCATCCTGGCAACTCACACTCTCCCTTTACCTTGCTATTGACAGAAAACAGCTCCTTCTTCAGCTTCTCTGTCATCTCATTAGACATCTTCCGAGCCTCCTTTAAGTTCTCGTATTCCCTGCAGAAAGACCAGAAGAGTCATGCTGTTTGTGAGAGGACTGACCTAGAGCTTCTCTGAAACAGGTCAAGAACCTTAACTTGAAACTCTTCAACTCCAGAGCCACCAGAGAAAATCCAGGAGACACAAAGCACCCTAGAGAAGAGAGTTGAGTGTACCAACATGACCAACAGCGTGTCAAACACCACTACATGAGGGGGACTAAAAAGCTGCGTGAGATACCATGCCCAAGAACAGAGCCTAAACAGATTTCACCAGCAAATTGGAACCCAAATCCAGAGATATTTCAGTCACCAGTGGAAAAGACAGAGACAACGGAGCAGCCTCCAGGCTGGCAGCAAAGAGGGGACTTTGCTTTAATTGACTTTTCAGAGACTTTACACTTTGGCCATGCACATTCATTCCCAATTACACCACAGGGACTCTTGCCTCATTACAGCTTTGTATCAAACTACAATTACTCAGCTGCCATCAGAACAGACCCAAAAAAGCTGTGGTTTTCCCCATCAGGGCCAGATGGATTTGCAGGTAGGGGAGGGCAGAACTGCAGATTGGCCTTGCCAAAGAGTGCTGGAGGCCACAGCTGCACCTCAGCACGCTGCAGCAGAGACACAACCCCTCAGCCACTCACATCCACCTGGGTGCAAGAAGGGAACAGAGGGAGTAACCATCATCACTTCATAGGTGCACTGACAACTCTGAAGACAGTTCCCATGGTGACATGCATGTGACAACAGGAACACCAGTGTGACAGGCTCCAATCTAAGTCCCCAGGATCTGTCAGTCAAAACTCAGTGGAGGCCCAAACAGGCAGTGAGAGCCCTGCAAAGCTTCTGTGCCTGCTGGTACTCAGCAGAGGGTTCTCCCCAGGCCCACCTCCCAAGACAGCATGAGCCCGCTGTGCCAAGCCCATAGCACCTACTTTTTCAGTGAGACACAGTAGATGGCAAGCTGTTCCACTGCTGCCTGCCCAACTCCCATCTCTCTGATCATTTCCTCCACTTCAGGGCGCTGGCTCTGAAGCAACAGCTCAATCCTGCACCAAGGAAAAAAAAAAAAAAACAACCAACCACAACAATACCTTGAGCTCATGAGTCACATACAGAGCTAGGAAAGAGATTGGAGCCCTGCTTCCCCAGAAGGAGCTGGTGCAACCTAAGCTCCTGCTACAGGCACTCTAGATGTTATGGGGAAAGACACACACAACTGCCCCACAAGCAGGGAACAGCTGCACTACGTAGACAGACGAGAGAAGTGGCAGCTGTACACACACACTGCATACAGGGCTGACAACACAGGTCTCAGGCCCTGTAACCCTGTGCCTGGCTGTGTTCTGGGCTGGGATTCTGCCCCAGTGTCCTCTGATAACAAAGCAGCCCACAGCCATGTTTGGAGCACTAGAGATGAGGCCAGTCTGCACACAGCACCATGCCTTGCTGCTGCTTAGGGAGAGCAGCCACCTAGAAACATCACCAGGGCAAGTGCATGGACAGGCAAGGGCCAGCCTGCTAATGCAGCAGTTTCCAATCTTATGGGAGTAAGACAACGTAGCACATAGAGGTGGATGTTGCAGCAGGCACAGCAGGAGCCCTCCCTCCCTCTCTGAGGAGGAGAGAGGTGTGGAGCCCAGCCTGCAAGGCCCAGGAGAGCCCAGGATCTCACCGCTCCATGGTTCTCAGCTTGTTCCGCAGACGGCGAGCCTCCTCCTTTGAACTTCTGTTATCCTCCTGCTGCTGCTCCAGGAATTTCATCTGCTTCTGCAGAGAAGCCAGCGCACACAGACCGTTAGGAAGGCTCCAGGGATTGTTAGAGAAACATCCTGGCTTATGCGCACTGCGGGCAGCTGGGAGCATACATTGGCTCTTAATGCTATCACCACCTCAGCAGCTCAGGATTACGGCGAGTTTAGCTCCCTCCCCACTGCACCCCGAGCTCTGCTCCTTGCAAGCACAGCAGGGTCTCAGTGCTAATCGCAAGAGGAGTCTGCCACTGAAACTGCCCAAGTCTCCTTTCTGCGGGGAGTACCTGTGGGGCTGTGCAGTATCCTGCCCACAGCGACCACTGCAGGTTCAAAAGTGAAGCAGTCCACAGCACCAAACCTTGCTATCGCTGTCTCCTCCATGCACAGCTGATCCCTTGGCTTTTGCCTCCCCAGTTCTCCTTGCCATTAGCTGCTTAGAGCTAGTATAGGAATGCTGAGTGGGTCTCTTCTGGGTGACCTCAGCCAAAGCAGACATCCAGCCAGGCTCTTCACTCAGCTGCCTGGAGCAGCTGAATGCCTCTGGCAGCACCCACCTTGCCAGGCTCTCCAGTAGCAGGCAGCAGTAACAGAGAACCTCAGCTGAGCTGCAAAAGCACAGATCTGCAGTGTAACAGAGGAGAGGGTAAAGCTGGCCTGAGTTAGCACCATTCCAATGCATCTGTGTGGTCTCAGTTTAAGTGTGCCTGGGCACCTCACACAGCACCTTCAAAAGGCTCTGGGTCTGGTTTCTGGTTCTGACTCCAAGAAGAGACCTAGACAAAGACCATTGCCTCTTAAAGCTTCCTTCCATGCAGGTGTTAAAGGGTTATAGCTGCTTCCTGCCACAGAGACCAAACAGCCTCTGCTGAGACTTTGCAGAGGGGATAGTGTTGCAGGCTCACGTATTGCTCTTGCTTAAGCAGAGCCCATCTTTGGCTCTTCCTAAGCAGAGCTCTCTATATTTCAGCTCCCCAAAGCAGTGTTTTGTGCCAGGTTGGAGCAGAGTCCCTACCTCAGACAGCCTGAAACAGCAGTAAAATATTATACAGAGGTTCAGCAGCAGCTGACAGTGCTGGCAGAAGACAGGGACGGCTTGCAGCCTGTGGGCTTGACCTGCGTCAGAGCTAGTTAAGCCTGTATTTTCAGTGCAGAAGTTTAGTGCTTTAATCTTTAATGATGCAGTATAAGACAGTGCTTGGCATTCAGCTGGGAAACCCCGTACACCACAGAAAAGATACCTCCAGGTCCCTAATCCTGCCTTGCCCAGCTTTCATTAAAAGGACTTAAGCATACACAGTGGCTTTTGCAAGAGGCAAGATAACCACAGAGCCTCCTCCTGAGGTGGCAAGGCAAGGAGGCCATCACAGAGATGTTGAGCTGAGCAGCAAACACCAGCTTCCACTGTCACAATTGCTTCTGTAGGGGTAGAAATCATCAGAAGTACCCTGTGATGGGTACAACCAGGATCCCAGAAGCATCTCTGGCATGGTATAGACCCAGGCTGCCTTTACACCCAAGCTGATTGGATATAATCCTACGTCCAGGCAAAATAAGTTGTGCTGCCTCACAGCAAGGCCTGGCATTAAATCCTTTGTATCTCTCCTCCTGCCCTGTGGTAGCATCATGTTGCTAGTGTCAGGCAGACCTCCTGGACTAGTTCCCTCTCAGGAAGGGCCCAGTCGCATACAACAAGATAACCCCATGACCCATCTACAAGCTCTCCATGGGCCACTCGGCCTTGCAGGTCAAGGAACATAGAATCATGCCATTCTTTCAGTGAAGGAATTTTTCCTAATATTTAAGCTAAACCTCCTTTGGCACAACTTGAGGCAGTTTCCTCTTGTCCTGCCACTAGTCACCTGGAAGAAGAGTTGTTGTAGAGAGTGAGAAGGTATCCCCTGTGCCTCCTCTTCTCCAGACTAAACAACCTCAGTTCCCTCAGCTGCTCGTTGCAGGACTTGTTCTCTAGACCTTTCACCACCTTTGTTGCCCTTCTTTGGGCACACTCCAGCACCTCAATGTCTTTCTTGCAGTGAGTGACCCAAAACTGAACCCAGGATTCAAGAATCATGAATGCTGAATACAGGGGGACAATCCCTACCCTGGTGCTGCTGGCCACACTAGTGCTGATAGAAGCCAGGATGCTGTTGGCCTTCTTGACCACCTGGGCACACTGCTGGCTTGTGTTCAGTCACTGTCAACCAACACCCCCAGGTCCTTTCCTTCTGGGCAGCTTTTCAGCCACTCTTCCCCCCAAGCCTGTAGCACTGCATGGGGTCATTGCCACCCAAGTGCAGGACTTTGCTCTTGGTCATGCTGACCTTCATCCCATCGGCCTTGACCCATTGGTTTGGCCTGTCCAGATTTCTCTGCAGAGCCTCCCTACCTTCAAACAGATCAACACTCCAGTCTAGTTGGTGTTATCTGCAAACTTACTGAGAGTGCACTCAATCCCCTCATCCAGATCATCAATAAAGGTATTAAACAGAACTGGCCCCAAAACCAAGCCCTGAGGAACTCCAGTTGTGACTGGCCACCAACTGGACTAATTTAGGTCAGATCCATAGTCCACAAGCCAGAGATCTGGGGAAGTACAGTTGACCCTTGCTGCTCTTTTCAGCCTGCAGGCCACAATCCTACCTGCCTGAACCCCACCTCCTTGTGACAGCAGCAGAGACTACCCAGCCCAGCAAACTGGCACCAAGGCACAGTCGCTCTGCTCACTAGGAGACATCTCAACAAAGCAGCTCCTGCTCTTACCCTTTTCCCCTTGCTGTTTACACATAGTACATGACTACACCCTGAGTCACTGCATGCTGAAACACAAAAGGAATACTTGATTCCCGGACTTCACACATTACTAACCTAATCAAAGGGAAGCCCTGGCAACAGCACAGACAGGAGAGTTAGCTGGATCCAATCTTACTCAGCTGAAGCTTGTGACTCCCCCTCCATGCATTCCAGTTTGATTTCTCCTCCAGTCAAACTAAGAAACTAATTTTCCTTGAATCCCGCCTGGCCCAAGCCCATTTCAGAACATTCTACTGCAGGGAGCCAGTGCTTTAGCAACGGGGCACTGGGGCCAGTTCTCACACTCAGTTCATGCTGCTACCTTTATGATCAGCACTGCCACTTCATTAGCAAGGCTCAGCCAGCATCCCTCAGGCTAGGCTGCTGTCTCTCTCCCACCACAGCCACCTCTGCCTTGAGCATGGAGCCACAGGCCTGGCTCTCATGCCTCTGAATCACACCCAGGTGAAGCATGCTCAGGGCCTTGAGACCAGCGACACCACACACTTTGGGTTAATAAAACCAAAATGAAGATGGAAACTCAGCTCCACTGCCCTCCTGGCATTCAGAGATCGAGCAGACAGGAGTCTGGAGGCACAAGATCCAAAATTCCACCAGCACAATCTCTTTATTAGCAGGGCCTGCAGAGATCTTCAACAAAACTAACACCAGCTGTGCAATAGTTAGTGCTGAAGTCCTGCCAGGGATGGGAAATGTACCTTGAGAGAGGAGCACAGCATCTCTGTCTCTCCCAGCACCTTCTGGAGCGACTCTATTGAGGCATTGCGCACATTCAGAGTATCCCTCAGCCCATCCACAAGAGCCTGGCATTCCCGCTTTTCCTTCTCTGGAAAAGAAACAAAAGGGAGAAGGTCATGGCCTCGTAACCCAGATTTCAACTGCCCCACAGCAGCAGGAGCACAACAAACAAGTGCTGCTTTGCAGTCTCAGGCTCCAGGCTGCTCAGAGAGTTGGCTCTTCCTTTAGAGAACCATTTCCCTAAGTGCTGTCCGCACCAGGGTCTGCACTGAGCAATTGCTTCTCCCAGTGCCAGCAAGCTTTAAGATTTGCTTTACTAAAGATAACAAGTTCCCTTTAATAGCTTTCCAGTGCCAGCCTCGCTAGCATTAAGCTGATGTATCTTAACTCTTGCATGCTTTCACAGACAGGCTTGCAGAGGGAGAACTGTCCGAGTTACAGCAAGTTGTGGCACTGCTGGAGAGCTGAGCCCTGAGTCCATCTCCTGCACACAGAGCCCTCCCCAAGGGTGAGGCAGCCCTTTGGGGCTGTCAGGTGGCTGTGTACAGTGATCCACCACACCACTGCGTCACTACACTGCCACACCTGCTCTCCCCACAGCACCCAGGCTGAAGGGCTAGAGGCAGGAAAGCAGAGTTCTGGTGGTCACTGAGGACTCAGCAGAACATGAGACAGCTTCAGCACGTTCCCCAGAGTGGCCACTTTTCAGAGGTCACAAAATCTTTGTGTCCTGCTGCCCCTACCCACACAGGCAATCTATGAACAAAGCACGTGTCTCTGACCACCATACAGAAGGGGGTGGAAAACAACAGCAGGTTTCAATTTGTTTTGCCCAGATAAGGGAAGAACAGCTCACAAAGCAACAAGGACCATCAAGAGCTGACAGACCTAGGCAGGGAACAGCCAGCATCATTGGTAAGCTTGAAGCAGTTGTGCAATGAGGGAAAACAGCAATCTCTCCATCTAACCCTGCTGAGAGCAGTGTAAAGTCTTCAGCTCAGCATCTTCTGTCTTTACTAAAATCACCCATGGCTCCAGCCTCGCCATAGCAGAGAGCTAATCAGTGCCCTTCCAAAAAGCTTTTTCTCCTTGCAAGCAATCCAGTTTCAAACTGTGCCACCACATCCCATGGAAGCATGACCTGCAGTGCAGCTTCACTGCATGATCACACAGCAAAAGAGCCATGTGTGGCTGGGAATGAAGAGAGGAACTTATCCCAGCAGAAGCACCCAAGTGGCTAAGAAAAAAATGTTTCCTTAGCCAAGTATTTTTTCTCCGTGGATCTGAATAACCCTTCCTCACCAGAGGCAGCACAGCCTGGAGATGCTCCCCTGCATTTGCAGGGACTCCACATCCACCTAAAGAGTTAGGGCTTCCCCCTCCTCCGTTTTCAGCCACCCAGAGGCAGATGGCAGGAGTCAAACCTCCCCATGCTGCAGGGATGAGTTTTCAGCTCATTCAGAGTGCCTCCCACAGCGCCTGCTGGGTCTGCTGGGAGCTCAGCACCTCTAGAGCCATTTGCAAGCTGATCAGACTGGCAACTGCACAGTCTCCTCTACAGTGCACAGCACAGACCACATCTTTAAGTGCAGAATTTATACACAAGAACCATCAGAGAGCAGAGTGCCCACAGCAAAGGAGGCAGGAGGTGGGAAGGAGCTTCTCATTTCCAATATGGAAAGAGAATGGGACAGGGAACATCAAATCCAACCTCTACTCACCAGAAGCCGAGATGAGCAGGCCTTCGAGCAGTTTTTCTTGGATAACATCCTAGCAAGAATCCCAGCCACCTTCCCCAGAAGATCTGGCTCTCTACCAAGTCACTAAACCAAGCTGGCAAGAGAACAGGCCTCAGAATAGAGACGTGCAGACCATCCAGTTCTGCTCTCGGGCTAAGGACTGGATCCTCAATCTACTGGCTATTCATGTGTGTCTCGTGCATGCAGGGAAGGCAGAGGAAAGACAACTCTCAGGGCGTGGGTGAGCCCCCAGCATTCTTTAAAGATATTTTTCCCCCCCGTTCTGCTAGTGTGTCTTCGGATTTCTGTCACTCAGACTGACATTTTCCTTTTGCTGCTCATGACTCATGTTCTGATGACAGGCTGCCTACAGACGATGCTTAAAACCCATCGACAAGTCTCCAAGGGCTTTTGCTTTTCCTGCCTCCCTCAAACATCCTCTAAAATTAAAGATGGGAAAGTGGAAGCGTGCACACTGAACTCCGTCTGCTCTTCGCGCAACACATGTGGCACTGCAACAGCCAAACAAATCCAAAGCCTTCCCACTGCTGCTTGGGCATCACTTTCACCCTCTCATCTGTTAGAAGGAACAAGCCTTTGCCATATGCAGCTGTGAATTTCCCAGTGAGCAAACTAAGGGTTTTGCTTTCAGCAGGAATGCTCCAGATATAGCTGTGCTGCACTTTCGTAGCTTGTGATGAGGAAGAGGGACAATAAAAATTGCATCTATGTGTCTAAACCTGCAGAGAGCTCCCCAGCTACAGCAAGCGCCAGGCCTGCCTGCGGAATCTGGCTTTGTCATACAAGTTTTGTACACCTTTAGGTGGCCTTGCCTCAGATAAAGCTCTGAAGAAGCTGCTCCAGCAAAACAGTTTGCAGCCTGGACCATGCCCTTGGCTTCAGAAAGGAGCAGGCTCTGCATAGAGGTGGCTCAGGTCTGGGCAAGCCATCATGCAACAGAGAATCCATGACCCACAGACCATGGGCTGCTGATCCCCTGCAGGCAGCTGGAACTCACCTTTCATACAGAGCTGAGCCTTCACCTTGTCCAGTTCATTCTGAAACACAACACAGAAAACCCAATTAGGAAACACTCTGCAGAGGAGTTTGCACCAGATATTAAAATGGCTCAAGAGGTATCTCAGCAGGACATTTGTATCATCCAGGTGCTGAGAAGGGAACATGGTAACTGCAAGCACCAAGTACTGGGAATGCAAAGAGCACCTCCAACTGGCATTCCTCAGGGGGAGAAGATCCCAGTTTAGTCTTAGCCTTGTCAACCTTGTGTTTCTCACACTGTCAGTCATCTTGGCTTAGCTGAATAATTTTGGAAGGCTCTCAGGGAAACACAGGAAATCAGACAGGCACAATTTTGGTAACGTTTTACCTAAACAAGGCAATAAGGGAGGGATGTTGCCAGACTAACTGGATTGAGAGATGCTTTGAACTGAAGTGAACTTTAATCGGGTGCAGGTGGGAGACAGGAAGGCATGTCCAAATGTCTGGAAAGGCAACCAAGCATATGATCCAAAGGCACCAACTAGCATTCTAAATCACTGCAGATCAGGATGCTGATGTGAGCTAACAGCCATAAACAGATCACAAATAAACCAAACTGAGGGCCTCTAACATCTTCTGGGTGCCACAAGGGTCTGGGGAAGGTCAACTGTTTCTAACACCTTCATTAAGGATCAGAAAAGAAGGCCCAAATGCCCCATAGTTAAATTATAGATAAAGAAGTGATATGACTTACAAACACTGGCAAATAGCCAAAGGAAATGTAGAGAGGTTACAAAGGGAGGCTTTCTATAAATAATACATAAAAAAACCAAACCAGAGTGAGAGAGAAATATATACAGGAAAGAGTCAACAGAAGATGACTTGAAAAGCTGTGTTAGAGAACTGCAGAGGAAAGCACATAACAAGTCAGGCAGGAACTGCAGTGGAATAAAACCACAATAAATTGCCAACACAGTACTGAAGCAGAGCACACAAATCTGTGCAACCCAGAATGCTACATGCAAATCTGAGCTGAGAATAGCACTACCAGTGACCACAGATCTGACAGGACCAGAGTAAAGCTCTGCTAGTGACAGCAAAGAGAATATGGGATGTAAAGCTCTGTAAGCAGAAGGGTCTAAATGCAAAGCCTAGTAGAGCTCACTTGGATTTAGCCCCAGGGGCACAACGGCTAGAGGGCTGGCATGGAGTCAACTCTGCTGCAGGAACTACTCTGAAGTAGCTCCCTGAGTCCTATTCAGGAACGATTAGTGAGCTCACAAGATGTGCTAATTAGCATGATAGCAAAGAAATCCTGGACTACTGCGGGCAGCTATGTAACATTACCTCATTCATCAACTTAATCTGAAATCCTTCATCCTCTGCCACAGCTCCTAAAGGCTGCTCCCAATTTTCACTCCTCTGATAGAAGCTCTCCTCTCTCTGCCAGCCTGAGCTACAATGCCACATTCTCCCCAAGATCAAATGAGTTTGTCCTGACCACAAACAGACAGCTGTCCACCTAGGTTTCTACTCTCCTCAGCAGGTTTACAGGCAGAAATCATCCTCCTCCTGCTTCCTTTTTGGCAAACTGAGAAAGCCAAAGTCTCCTAGCCTTCTCTGGAAAAAGGGCTCTCGGCTCACACGGCCACACTGAGATGTTACATCCCAAAACTCACACTTCTGCTCTGTGAATAGCCACATGCAAACTGTTCTGATCACTGATGACCATCTTGAAGAACAACACAGGATAAACCCAGGCTCAGCACCTAGAAATGCTTGGACATGTCGCAGCATTCAGTCTGTGGTCTGCAGTTATGCCAAGGCTGGTGGTGGGAAGCAAAGCAGTAGTAGCACTCCTTGACTGTAAACGTTTCAGAGCAGAAGGAGGAGTGAGGAATAGCACACAAGACAATTATCCAAAAGATAATTTGGATAAATTCTGCAATAACAGGAAGAGGTTTCAGACTGAGGGAGCTCTTCCAAACACTAGGTGCATAAGGCTGGTTCTCAGAAGAGCATCTCAGACTTCTGTCCCCAAGACCACAGCTATGCATTCTGCTTTCTAGCACACTGAAGCACACCCCCTTGCCCCAGTTCAATCTTTTCATGGCAGAAAGCCAAATGCTCATTTCAGTACATCTGTGGGCTGCAGAGATAGAGCACCAGTTGATTATGGAGCCAAGTACCACTCTACAGCCAGGCTCTTGGAGGAACAGACAGTAGTTGGCAACAACCCCCAAATTTGGGAGCCGCTCTCAAGTGATTTCAGGTGAAATCACTTCTGGCTGAAGATGTCACCAATTGTTTTCTCAGCCTCTAAAGAGTCTGGACATAGCCCACCATGTGTTTGCTCTGCTGAACTGCTGCCCAGGCCAGAATCAGATACCCCATCACAGACAGAACTCCAGTCTAGATGGTCAATAAATACCATCTGTGACAATCACTTGTGTTCTTGAGGTGCTCCAGGTCCTCCAGAAAGAAGGCAGCACAGCACACAGAACTGGTGACAAACCACCATCAGCCCAGCAGCAGCTTGAGTCAGTGCACAAGGCAGTAAATATCCATAAAAACTACACTGATCAATTGAGAAAATATTTGGTTCTTTCCTTCAGCTCTCATTAGGAAAGCTGCATATTCAGGACTAGGTTTTGCTGTGATGACCACACAATAAACTCTGTAAGAGCACAATGAGTTACCATCAAGCTTGTATAGCAGCAGCTCCATAGCCCTGCCCCTGAGGAAGGGAAGAGTTCTTCAGCACATCCTGTCTGGAGGGGAAAGCTAAGGGAACTCAGATCCTGGGGTGGGGATGAGAAGGAACAGAAAGATTTTCTAGGGCAATTTTCTCCAGTCAACCTATTTCCCAGTCGCTCATCTATTTACACTTGAGAGAACAGATCTGAATATGTACTAGAAGCAATGTTTATCTGCCCCGAGCCATCGCTTTGCTTCTCCAGCACACAGCTTCAAGTGCCCAGAGATGCTTTCTTCTTTCTTCAGCACACAGACTTTGGCCTTCAGTTTCTTTATTCGTAGTCTTCCAGAATGACAGTGCTACTGACATTATAGTCTGGCTGCCTTTATTTTAAAAACATATGATATACATATAGCATTGTCATGGCAACTGCTAATTATGGTAATTGCTGCACATGCTGATTCTAAACACAAGAGGGTACAAGCATCCCGTTACACCAAGGTCAACCAATTACTTTTTTTTGGAACAGATTAACTCCAAGACATAAGGAGCCATGCTTCATCCAGACTGAATGAAGGAGGACACAGAACAGCCACTCTGCATTCATCCCTTCTCACCCCTAGCTTTCCACACCTAAGGGTGGCACTTGGAGAATATCCCCAAGCACCCCAGGGACCCAATCTCAGCAATGTCCACCACTGCTGGTGCAGCTTCAGGCAGTCCCTTTCTGAAATCATCTTGAGGAACCACAACTTAACCTGATCTAATGGAAGATGTCCCTGCTCACTGCCATGGGGGTGGACTAGATGACCTTTAAAGGTCTCATCCAACACAAACCATTCTGTGATACTATGACTTTATCACCACCCTGCCCCATTTCCTTATAGTCTGTGCAAGCAAACCCACCTGCACAGAAGTGAGGAGGTGGCACTTCCTCTAATAGCCCCTTCTCTCCAGAAGAGTTAGCAGGACTCACATGCAACCAAGCCACAGACACCACCAGCAGTTCATTGCATTTGGGATCTTCCTTCTCCAGCCTTTTAGAAAAGCTCTGTAGCTTCATCCCCAAGACCCAGGGGAGAAGCAGCCAGCTGGATGTTTATTTGATGCTGCTTCAGTAGGTTTCCAGGTAAGGTGAGAACGAGAAGGAAGAGCAGTGAAGTGGAGGAGGCTTCCTGAGTTACCATATGAGATCTGGCCACGGACAATGCTAACCCAGCACACAAATACTTCCTTACAAGAGAGCTGAGACTGGGCAAGAACCAAGAGGGAGGACAGGCAGGAAACACTGATGTGCTTCAGGTCTGAAACATGAGCACAGCACAGCAAGCACCAGCTCGAGAAGCAGCTGTTGGCAGAGGACTGGCAGCTCAGGTCATGCTTCCGAGACGCTGAAGCATCACGCCACAGAAGAACCACTCAGGTGAATTACCTGCAAGGTCTCTGCATCCGGTGCTGTCTGCTCCTCCAGGGCAACATCAAAAAACAGTTTATTGATGATATGTCTTTTGCTGACCTAAGCATGGGAGACAGAAGAGGTTGATGGGCACAGATATGGCAACACAACAGTTACGGAACACAGATGGAGGGGGTGAAGGCACCATCTAGTCAAAAGGCTATGAAAGGCAAGTCAGATCACGTGCTCAACACCATTAGTGATGATGTTCTGCTTTGGCTCATCAATCAGCACAGCAGCAGACCCCCCACTCACTTTTAGGAGCACAACTCCAGCCAAGATCCTGAGCTGCAGCAGAAATATTCAGGCATTTCTGAACCGAGCGCAGTCTGTTCTCTGGCAGCTAAGGCCCAAGCAGCTGACGCTGAGCTAACATGATGCCAGATCCTAAGACAGAAGTACGTGCTGCTTTCTGCAGGCAGAAGGTGCTGTAATTGAATTTGATAGCTCTCCACACCTCCCCCATGCAGTTACAGCTTTGTGTTTTAAGTATTATATACAGTCATGACACCAGCTAATTGCATAGTTACTGCTACATAAGATGTTATTTCGCGATAACTCCATGGTAACCCAGAGATGTAAGAGGCAGTGAAGAACAGAGGGAATCAACAAGTCAGTGAAGGAACAAGGGCCAAGACCTTGACAGGAAAAAAGAAACATGAACATGGAACAAGCCCAAGCTGCAGCTGCCTAAAAACCTACATCTGAGGATGAGGCAACATCTCCTGCAGCCACTGCACACCAAGACCTACTGGCAGCATCAAGGCTGGTGACAAAAGGCACTTTAAAGAAGTTCAGGCCCCAACTAGCTTCTGGATCCCCAGGCCTTGGCTACTCATCTCAGAAATAGAGCATATCTATCCTTCCTTCCCTCCCCAGTCTTTACTTTTCTCAACTGACAGCAGAGTGCTGCAAAGCAAGGGCTGGATTATAACAGCCGAGCAGCAGAATGAGCTGCTTACCTGATGGCAAGCAGCAGGAGTCTAGAAATGCAACTCTGATGTCTTGATTTATTCCTTCCAGCCCATCCTATCATTATGTCAATACTTACCCAGTCTAAACAGAAGCCATGAAAACCCAGAGACCCTTCCCGTAGAAGCTACAGTACGGAGAGCAGCAGGGTACCCTTGGACCACCCCTCTGATAAGAAAGGTGGCTGAGGGGAGCACCTCCTGCAAGTCTTTGGGGAGATATTTTGAGGGAAGAAAGTTCTTTCTGCTCCACACCGTAAGCCATTTATTTGCGTCACCACAGGCCTAGATGACAGCTTCTCAGCGCTGTTCAGCAGAGCATCTTGCCATAGAAACACGGAGGTGTACGTAAGTGATGGTTTTACCTGGATCCTGCACTGGGGGCAAGTCCGGCTCGGAGCTGTGTCAAACCACTGGGTGAGACTGAGAAAGGAAAACAAAACATAGGGTAAATCCTTAAAATCCAAGGGCGCTGCTTCCAGGGCCCAACCCCAACTACCAGGGGAAAGCAGGATGCAACTCTTTTTTACAAACACATTTAGTCCAGAGGTGCAGCTCATGGGAATGCTGTGCTCCAGCACGTGCTCTCCACCTTTGTCTCTGAAACAATTCTTGGCTGAATTTAGCGTGTGAGCTTATCTTTACCAGGGCAGAGTTTTCAGAGCTCAGATCTCCCTGGGAGAGAGCCTTTGAACAACTGTAGCTTCACAGGAGTGAACGGATCCACACACAGAGGAGCACAAGAGCTGCTATATCAGGATAAACCAGTCAAGACATCCCCACTTTGGTCAGCTCCAAAGGGTGCCACTGACACTGAACATGCATCTGCAGAGCGAGGCAAACTGGACTAGTCTCTGCTCAGAGATGATGAATGCAAACCCATTAGCCTCCCCAAGGAGAGCTACCAAAGCATTTTTGCAACTAAGCCATCACGTCACACTCGCAATGGTTGGTTTATTTTTGGAGCAGAGTAACAATCTAGAGTTGGCAGGTTACCTTTGGAAGCCCTCCCTCCCCTATGGGTTGTTAGAGGAGAGCAAGTCCAAACTGTGCTTCTGGTCGAGTGGTGACCATCACACCTGTGACTGTGGTTGCTCTGCAGGTTAATTAGCCAGAAAAGCAAGTGCCTGCTCCCTCTCCACACACAAAATTTATTTCCTCAGAAGAACCATATCCTTCCAACACAAATACTTGCAAAACAGTTCCAGCAAAAGCATGAAATAGCCCGGGAGGCTTCACTCATAATCTAACACCACTTCTTCCCCATAAACACCCTGTGTAGGAGCAATCCACTAGCACTAGCCCTCCCGGAGAGGGAAGGCCACAGGCAGAGGAGTGATAACATAGCTGAGGCTCCTCTGGCAGCTTCGCGAGCTCCTCTAAACCACTGCAAAGCGGAACCGCTGCCTCTACGGCTGCCAAAGAGGCGGGGGCCTCCGCAGCCAAGCCCGCCCGGGGGCTGCAGGTGAGCACGGTAGGCACCAGTAGCGCAGCGAGCACCCAGAGCCCCGCAGAAAGCAGCGGCCTGGCGGGGGGGGGGGAAAGGGGGGGGG
>VWZO01004180.1:141672-153999 GCA_013396975.1 Bucco capensis
GGTCTGCCGGTCCGGCCACCAGCCAGGGGAACGTGCTGCCCCGCGGAGCTGCTGCCCTACGCCGGACCCCGCTGAGCCCTGTTTCCCCCGGACGGCCCCGGCCCGGCAGCCGGCGGGGCGTGGCGCTCACCAGATGCGGTGNAGCGCCCGCCGCTCCATGCACTCTGAAGCCTAACGACCGCAGCCGGGCAGCGACGCTCCTTCGTTGGCGGGGCTACCGGCACGAGCTACCGCGGAGTCCCGCTTCCCGTACTGCCTGGGCAGCAGTGTCACCTGCAGCCTTCCCAGGTCTCCCCGCCTCACTCGTGCCACGTGCCGCCGGCAGGTGAGGCAGATAGTGGCATCCCGGGCCCCACAGAGAGACAGGGCAGGCGGCACTGGTGCTGTCTCAGTTTGTCCTCAGCTGGGTCTTTATTTGCCAGAGATACAGCGCGAGGGGCGCGGGGCGCCGGCGGCAGCCGCAGGCAGAGCCGGCCCTGCAGACATGCAGCTGCGAGGGAGGGAAGCGGCGACCGGGGAGCGGGAGGCACGGGAGGGGCCGTTTGGGATCCTCCAGACACGAGGTGTGGGGGGGGCCGTGTGGCTGCCCCCGAGCAGGGGGAACTCTGTGCGCCCTCGCCTCCTGCAATGTGCACCCCCCGGGACACCGGGTCGGAGAGGGGGTACCCTGCTGGGCCTCTACCCCTCCATCCCACACGGCCCCACACCTGCGGTCCCACACACGCACGCGTGTCGCGA
Source organism: Bucco capensis (assembly GCA_013396975.1). NCBI lineage: Eukaryota > Metazoa > Chordata > Aves > Piciformes > Bucconidae > Bucco > Bucco capensis. Next base: position 142,411 of record VWZO01004180.1, read on the forward strand.
GGGGCCGTGTGTGACACTCCGAGTCCTGTGGGGCGTGTGGCCGGAGGGGGTGCCCCGTATCTCTGGGCATCCCCAGGCGGGTGGGGACAGCAGCGGGGGACAGACTGAGAGAGCAAGGGTGACAGACCGACCGGTAAAACCACCGAGGGGGCCAGGGGGGGCTACGGGGTGCCAGGTAGGAGGGGCTCCATGCAGGGCTCTGCCCCGCGGCCGGCTCTCCGTCGGGGCACGTAGAAAAGGGGGTGCAGGCAGGGCGCGGGGGGGACCATGCCGGGGCCTATGTACAGAGGAAGGGCGCGGGGGCCACTGCCGCTCAGCCGGTCTGCTCGCCAGGGGCCTCGGTGGTGGCAGCCGTGGCGGCGGTGGCAGCCCCGTCTCCGTTACACGTGGTGGCAGGCGGTGTGGCTGGAGCTGGGGTCTGCGCAGCGGCGGGCGGTGTGCTGGGGGCTGCAGGGGCCGCAGTGTCCGTGGCGGCGGTGGCAGTGGTGGCAGTGGTGGCGGTGGCGGCAGTGGTGGTAGTGGCAGCGGTGGCAGTGGCAGCGGTGGCAGCGGTGGTGGCAGTGGTGGCAGTGGTGGTAGCCGAGGCTGGTGCCGAGGCCGAGGCTGATGCCGAGGCCGTCTCCGTCTGTTCGGGCGCCCTCAGACGTTTCATGAGCGTGGTCACTCGTACGGCTTTCTGCAGAGGGCCAGGCAGGAGGCCGTGGGGTGCGGGGGCTTCCCTGTCCCCAGGACCCTCACCGGGGCATCGGGTACCCCACTAGGAATGCCTGCTAGGAGCTGGCAGGGTCGCAGGGTCACAGCCCTCCACAATGGGGGATTGGGCTCAGCTGAGAGGGGAAACTGAGGCATAGGGCACCTCACTCACCTTCCACTTGGCCCGAGCAAAGTTCTTCTCGATCTGGGCACAGACACCGTCCTTGATATTCTTGTCAGAGGCAGCATTGCCAGAGATCCTAAGGAGATGGAGAGGGTTGAGTGGCCCCTGTCAGTCCACACAGCCCTGTCAGTCGTCTGTCTGCCGCTACCACTGCTCACCACTCATGGGAGATGGCCTCCTCTGCCGTGATCCGCTGGTCCTGCTCCACCTCCATCAGGCGTGTCACCAGTTCTTTGGCTGGGGGCACAGGGGGGTGGAAGTCAGCACTTGAGGGGGGACAATGTGGAACCCCATGCTCCCCCCTTGGTGTGGGGCTCACCTGCCTGTGAGATGTCATCCCAGTATGGTGGGTCAAACTCATAGTCCCCTGCCAGGATTTTGCGGAAGAGGTTCTTGTCATGGTTCTCATAGTCATCCTCGTCTGCCTCCTCATAGAAGGGGGGGTTCCCCGAGAGACTGGGGGACAGGGTAGGGGGTTCAGCCTGGCCCCTGGGCCTGGCCCCTCGCAGCCACCCCAGCCCTCACCCCACACTCACAGGATGTACATGATGACTCCAATGGCCCAGCAGTCCACTGGCCGCCCGTACCGTTGCCGTCCCACCACTTCTGGAGCTGTGGGGGACAGGAGAGCATCCCTGCTCCAGGGTCCCCAAACCCCCTGGCCCCTCACCCCCGGGATGATAAGGAGTGAAGGGACCCACCAGGAGCACCCAGGATCAGCCCCTGGGGTGATGGGGAATGGGAGAGATCCACTGGGAGCACACATGACCATCGGGAGGGACCAGATGGGAGCTCCCAGGACTTTCCTTGGAGTGACAGAGGGCAGCTGGGTCCTTGACAGTGCAACCCACCCTTAAGTGCCTGCCCAGCTGGTTCTCACCCACCCAGGTACTCCGGGGTGCCACAAGGCTCCTTGATGAGGCCATTCTCCAGCTTGGCCAGGTGAAAATCACTGATGACGATCTTGGAGTTCTTCAGGCGGTTGTAGTACACCAGATTCTCCAGCTGTCAATGCAAGGGCTGTGAGCACCAGGGCAGGGGGCATGCCAGCACCTGTGGGTGCTCCCACCACCACCGACCTTGAGGTTCCTGTGGACAATCTTGAGTGAATGCAGGTAAGCAACAGCCTCCAGCACTTGCCGGATGACGTTGCTGGTGTCCTTCTCCGAGTAGTAGCCCTGGTCCAGGATCCAATCGAAGACCTCCCGGCCAGTGGCCCTGCCGAGAGCCAGTCTACTGAGACACCCCCACAGGGGGGCACCCCCAGCCAGTCCCCCTGAGTCCCCTAAACTTACAGTTCCAGGAAGATGAAATACTCCTTGCGGGTGATGTAGACATCCACCAGCTGCAAGATGTTGGGGTGCTTTACCCTACAGAGAGATGAGGGCATGGGTGGGAGTCTCTGCTTTGCCTGGCAGCACAGGAGCCCCTCCAGTCCAAGCACTCACATTTTGAGGATGATGATCTCATTTTTGGCTGCCTTACGCACTTTCCGCCCGTCCCGCTTCAGAAACTTCTTGCAGGTGTACAGCTTCCCTGTCGTCTTCTCCTTGGCCCGGAAGATTTCACAGAACTCCTCCCTGCAAAGGAGCCATCACCCCCTCCAGGGACTGCTGAGCTTGGGGGCACTCAGGTGGTCCCTGGGCCCACCAGCATCTCCTGCCCCAGTCCCATCACTGAGGGGGATGCTGCAGGCATGGAAAGAAGCTGTGGCTAAAACCTCCCCAGAGCAGAGGCGGGGGAAAAAGGCAGTGAGATGGAACTGACATGGAATAAGCAAATCGATAGGGAAAGGGGAGGACTTGCTGATTACAAAGCCCCTATCCCCGTGGTCAACAAGGTAGGAGCTGCTGCAGAGCCACCCATGCCACAGCAGAACAGCAGCACGCCCTGACATCGTTGTGAGCACCATGGCCGGGAAGAAAGAAGGGGAGATGTGCTGGTTGCCTAGGGATGCTGAAATATTTCTGTTCTATTATTAATAGTGCTCGAGCCCATCGGCTGGACCAGAGCCACATGGGAGCCCCCAGCACTGCTCTGGCAAAGCCCTTGGCTTTCCAACCCCCAAAATCCTCATGGCTGCTGCTCTGGGTGTAAGGGAACTGAGATTCATAGGCTTTGGGGCAGGCTGCCTGGAGGATGAGGCAAAGCTCTGAGAGCACATAAAAAGGTCCCCACCACCACCTAGCATTACCCCACCAAGCATGACCCATGGGCCAAGCAGTCCTGGTGTTTTGGACGCCGATGGAAAAAGTGCCAGGGCATATTTTGGGATCAAACCACTCTCAGTGGGTCTGCGGGCTTCATTTTGTGGAGCACTTGCTAATGGCTCTCCTCAGCACAGCAATAAAAGTTGGGGGGAAGCAGCAGTGCTCTGCTCCCCCACAAAAGACATGTGCCCTTTCCTCTGCCGGAGCAGAGCCCTCCTGCTTCCCAGGGGAGCCAGAATCGTGCAGAATTGCTGCAATCCTGCAGATCTTGTGGGGAGGAGGAAGGGATATGAGCAGCCACTGGGAAACCTTATTGTCCTCTTCGGAGCCAGCAAAGAGGGAAGATTAATTCATGGGCAGCCACCCCAAAATGCACCCTGCCCATCCCAGCTGGGGACCAGCACCCAAAAATCCCCTGCAGGCAGTGTGGTGCTGCTCCCCAGCTTCAAGTACACAGGCAGTTGGGGTCCCCAGGGCACCCACAGGGCCAGGGAGAGACTAACTCACGTTTTGATGACCTGGCCCAGGTCATATCTGTCGGTCACCTCGGACGGCTGGTTATAATCTTTCTTGTCTCCCAGCGTCACACAGCCAAACGGCATCGCAGGGCCCGGTGCTGGCAGGGCAGGGAGAGGTGGTGAGCACCCTGGCACCGCTGGGCACCCTAGAGCCACGCCAGCCCCTCCTGAGCTGCCCTAATTAATGCAAAACCTGATGAAGAGCAGCAGCAGCTCATGCTCCCTGGCTGCTGCAAGCCGCTATGTGCCCAGCCCCACCAACACGCAATCACCCCTGTGGCTTCTGGCCGCTCTGCCTGGGCTTGGGCCACCAGTGTGGCCACAGGTCAGCCCCTCCAGCCCTCATCTGTGGATCACTAATGATTTATGAAGCAGCCAAGGCTAGCACGGAGCCTGGAGCACCTGCTGGGCAGGCAAGCGGAGTCACATCGATCTCTTCCCATTTCTCAGCCTGGTTTTGCCCCACTGTAACAGTTCTGTAGCCAGGGCTTGCCCGAGCAGAGCATTGTCACACACTGTCATATGCACAGCAAATGACACCAGCCTCAGCTCCCCATCCCCTACCAGCTCTGACAGCCCCACTGCAGCACTGGGCAGGTGGGCACCACATTTCAGTGGTGCTGACTCTCCTGCTGCTAGCAGCGGGCAGGACACCAGCCCTGGCACACACACCGGCTCCTCTGACCCTTTAGGAATGTTTTGCTCCTTGATTTCCTGCTGGGAACCTTTTGAAACCAGACCCTGCTCGGAAGCGTCTCAGATAAAAATTGGTCCTGCAGAGTAATTTTTTCTCCATTTCTCACCCTGTTCCTAGGAGGAAGTTTCATCTGACATTATTTTCTGATGTCTCAGAAAGAGACAGGCCCTTCCCCCAGCCTTCTCGGATGGGGCTGAGTGGGACACTGTCTCAGGATGCTGGCGCGATGCTAGAGGCACCCATCGCCCGCTGCTGAAGCTTCTAAAAGCTCACGCTGCGATGTGCCAGCCTCGTCGTGCCATGCCGGCAGCGCCCGAGCCCCGGCAGCGAGGGCTGCGGGCAGGATGGCAGTGCGGGATGCGGGAGCCGGCATCGCGGGTACCCAAGCTCCGAGCCTGTTGCTATGGCAATGGGAGCTGGAGATGCGGAAAGCGGCACATCGTTCGGAGGGGGCAGGGACGGGCAGCACCCGGCAGCACCCGACCCACCTGCGGGTGCACGGCCCCGTCCCAGCCGCACGGCCCCAGGAGGACGGTGATCCTGCCTGCAGCACCCAGGGCATACGCTTAAGTGCTCCCTGGGGTCTTGACCCCAAATCTGAGTGGGATGTGGGTGCGGCAAGCTGGGGAATGGGGGGTTACTCTTTCCTGTTTCCTTCCCTCGGGGCTGACCTGCCTCCGTGCCTGCCTGATTAATGCCTGCAGGATGGGTGCTCTCATCTTCCATAACATTTGGGCACCCTCCTTAAAGGAAAGCCCACGCCAGGCAGAAGCATCCGTCCCCATCCTGCTCAAGGTGCACCTGCTCCCAAAAGAGAAGCAGAGCGTCCATGGGACTCTGTTCCCTGCACCGCAGACCGGGTGAGGCTTTCCAGCCCACACTCGGCTCATCCCAATACCCTCTCTGGCAGACGTAGCCTGCCTGGCACCTCTGTGTCCCTGTGCCACACGACATCGGCTCTGCCATACCACCGTGCCTGGCCGAGGGGGCCGAGGGCTGTCGGCAGGCTCGGTGTCGCAGGCCGGCAGAGGCAGGGCTGGCCTGCGGGCGGTCGGGCAGGCTGCCAGAATCGGCAGTGTGATGCCAGGATTAGCCAGGAAGGGGACCCGGGTGGGATGATATATCAGGGTTTTATTGCTGCCTCTGCAAGCGCTCAGCTAATCTGTGCTCATAAAATTAGTTCCCGTTGGTTTAGCAGGGACCCATCCCGCCAGGGCTGAGCACCGGCACACTGGGCTGGCTCGGGGGGAGGCTCAGCACACCTGGGGTACCCCACAAGGGAGGTTGGGACGGAGCCCCACACTGAGGCCAGCACCTGTGCCCCACAGGTGAGAGCATCCCAGTCATGGCAGGAGTGGGCAAAGGGGTGAGTGCTCCCTCCTCGGGGTGCTGGGGCGGGGGGAGGTTGGGTGCTGTGCTGGCACCCGCACGCAGCCAGTCCGCCCCCCCCCCNAGAAGCAACAGCGGGTGTAAGACAATAGCGGGGAGGTGGGTGGTCGGGTGCGGACGGCACGGAGGGATGACGCAGCCGTGCAGCCCTCGCCAGCGGGGCTCCCCCAGTCCCTCAGCCCCGGCTCTGCCCCGCGGCGTGGGGCACCACCGGCCAGCGCCCGATCTCCGGCTCCGCTTCCACCTGCAGCCGCCCTGGACGTGTCTGTAGTGGGGGTCCTCCCTGCCATCCCGCCCCCTACATCCCGAGGGAAAGGATGTACTGGGAAGAGGCATAAAGGCAGCGGGTCCGAGATGGACTGAAATATGGCTAGTGCGGGCAGCGGGGAGGTGCAGGGGAGGCGGAGGGGCTGCGCCAGCGCCCCGTTGACCGCAGAAGTCCCCGGAATGGGGCAGGGGCAGGGCCAGAGACAGGGCTGGGAGAGCCCCGGGTAGGGAAGGTGCAGCCTGGGCCAGGCACCGCAGGGGAGGGCTCAGCCGGTGCCGGTTCGGAGCGATGCGGCAGCGGGACTGCGGGAGAACGAGGCAGGGGCCCGGGAGAGGATGCTCGCTGGGGCGAGGGTCCTCGGCATCTCCTACCACGGAGGGGACCTTCGATTCTTCGGGCTCCGCGCTGGCCGCGGGGGTGGCCCCGGGAGGGGGCGAGCAGGGAGGCGCGGAGGGGAGCCGGGCTCCAGCAGCTCGCCGGCGCCCGTCGGGGCTTGGGCTCTGCGGGCCGCGGGGTGCCAGTGGGGACGGGACGGCAGCGAGCAGCCGTCGGGGCGGACATGGACCCGGGCACAGAACGGTACGGATCTGCCGCGGTGTCCCAGGCCACCGGGGCGGAGATATAGCGGGGAACAGCCCCGGGCCAAAAAGTGCCAAATCACAGCAACGACCACCCCTCTCCCCGGCGCCAGCCCCCTTGCCCACGGTCCGGCCCGGCCCGGCCCAGCCCAGCACGGCTCGGCTCGGCTCGGGGTGTCCCGGCGCGGTGCCGCGCTCACCTGGACGCCTCTCTGACCGCAAAGGGGGGCCGCGGCCCGGGGCCGCCGCTCGGGGGNGGAGCCGAGCCGAGCCGTTGGTCCGTCGCGGCGCGGCCCCGCGCGCCCTGCGCGGCAAGTTGGGGGGGGCGGGACCGCGGTGCCCCGCCCCATCCCGGGCCGCTTCGCCCCGCCCCTGATGTCACCGCCGAACTTCGCGCCCCGCCCGTCGGGGAACCCGCAGGGACTGTACACGCGTGGTCGGGGCGTACAGGACCCCCGCCCCCCGGGACGGATCCCTGGTCACGGGGAGGGGAAGTCACTGGAGCAGTGCTGGGGTAGTGCAGGGACCAGGGATGGGATGGGATGGGATGGGGAAGGGTTGAATGAGATGGACGTGATAGGATGGGAAGGAGGGGGTAAGATAGGATGAGACAGGATAGAGTGGGGTAGGATGGGATGGGGTCAGACAGAACAAAGTGGGATAGGATGGGGTGGGAGCAGATTACTAGCAGTGCTGAGTATGGACTCGGTGTCACAGGTGTCTGTCCCCTGAGGGCACTAAGTGATGCTGTGAAGATGCAGGTGGACCCATGGTCCTGCCTCCATATCACGATCCTGTGGGAACCAGGCAACTTCCTTGGTCCTCCTTCCTCAGCTGTGGAGCCAAAGGCTCTGCTTGCGCCCCCATCTGCAGGGACTGTCTGTGCCCCATGGCCCACGCCAAGGTGCAAGAAAGGGGTAAGAAATCAGCCACCCTGATACTCTTTGCACCCAGCCCAGATTGGGCAGCACAGCCCTAGGGCATAGCAGGATCCCTAGCCCCTTCCTGCAGACCCAGAACACCTTGTTCCTTATGCAGTGCAGCTGCGTGTGCAGAGTCTCCCAAATGGCTGTGTCCTGTGGGCTGGTATTTGCGGCCCATATGGTGCCACTTCCGAGTTGCATCGCCATCCCCTCCCGCCCCCACATCTGCCAAACCCCGGCTCCCCAAAACCTCCCAGCCCATGCCATTCTGAGCCATCAGAGCATCATGGCTGTCCCCTCCCAGGACCCACAGCTCCCTGACCCTGGGGCAGGCAGGCCCATGGACGGAGGACATTAGGATTCCATCTCCAAGACCAGCATCTCCCCTCTTTGCACAGGGACATCAGCAAGCACCCCAAGGTGGAGGCAGCCCAGGGCATCTCCTGCACCCTTCCCCTGTGTGTCACCAAGCCCTGCAAGCCCATGGCCCACCACCACCCGCACTGGGTAATTAACGGTACGTGAGAGCTGGGGAATTAGCAGGGCACTGTAGTTTGAGCTTCTAATCAAGAGTTTAATCATAGCGGCTGGCAGTAGCGCGGCACGGTTATTAATCTTTGCACCTCGTGGGAACCCAGAGTGTAACTCACAATTACCCAGCAGGCGTCCGCCGCGGCTCAGGGCTGCCCAGCTACGGCAGCTCATGGCACAAGGGATGGGATGATGGTGTGCTGGTGCCCCTTGGCCCAGCTTGTGCCCATCACCTCCTGGCACCAGCCTCCTCTCTGTCGCAGAACTGCCCTGGGGTCCTATCATTGTCCGCCCTATCCCCTTCTGGTACTGGCTCTGGTTTGGAACTTGGGCCACCCTGTGCCTCATTTTGGGGTAGTGAGCTCTGCTGAACCCAATGATGTTTATTATCTCTGTGCCCTGCCCCACTGCCCCATGCACTTAATGCACTGTGCACTCACTTTCCCATGCACCCACCATCCTGTGTACCCCCATGCACCCACTGTACCATGTACTTGCTGCCCTGTGCACCCACTGCTCCATGCACACATTGTCCAGTGGACTCCCCACCTCGTGTACCCACTGCCCCATGCACCCACCACTCTGCATATCCACTGCCCGTTGCACCCACTGTTCCATGCACCAACTGTGCCACACACCCAGTACCCCACGCACCCACTAAGCGGTGGACCCACCACGCTATGCACCCACCACCCTTCCCACTGCCCTGCAGGGAGCCCACAGCCAGGTGCACAATGACATGGCTAGTCTGGGGTAACATTTTCCACAGAACTCCTGCAGTGAGAGAGCCTGGGCTGCCCAAGGTGGGGCTGACAGGGTGTGGGGTACATGGTTGTACCCCACTTCCTCAAGTAGGGGGACCGGGAGTGGGGGCACACCTGGCTGTACTCCTCTGCCTAGGGTAGGGAGACATGGGTGGGAGGACAGCCAGCTGTCCCCTTCTGCCCCAGGCAGGTTGCAGGGGGTGTGGAGCCAGCACAGCCTGGTAGTCTGGTGCTAGGGTGTGCAGTGGGGTGCAGTGGGGTGTGCAGTGGGGTGCAACGCGGGGGGTGCAGCGTGTCCGTGACTCAAGCACCACGCGGCACAGAATCTCTGCGTGCTTGCCATCACCATGGCAACCGCCAGGCAATCAGCAATAATTGCGCGCGTCGGCCTGGCAACGGGGCCAAATAAACCCCATCCCTCCTTTCGGGGGGCTGGAGCGGGGGGGCAGCCACAAAAAAAGAGATCACAGCCACTGAACACTGCTGCTGGCCCTTTACTGGGGTCAGCAGCAGCAGGGGGTGGGTATGGCAGCAGGGCCACCCTCCCCATGGGTGTCCTGTGGCACTCCTGTGCCATGAAAGGCATTGAGCGAGGTGGCCAGGTCCAGGCAGGAGGTGTATTGGGCAGCGTGTAGACTTCTTGCACCCCTCACTGCACCCGACATGCTAGCACCAGAGTTCACCACCACACTGGCAGTGTGGCCATAGGACATGTCATCACTGGAGTCCACCACCACGATGATGGCAGTGTGGCTGCAGGAGTAGACACAGCAAACAGGGAGCAGGGCAGTGCCAGCATAGCTGGTACCCCGAAGCCCTTCAAGATCAGATTGGCCACCTTCTCCAGATTAACAAGAGTGGGGCACCTGTGGCCAGCACTGCCACCTTCTTGGACCAGACACCAAGCTCCTGGTAGAAGATACAGAGCCACAGTTCCTCCAGCCCATTCCAGCTGATTACCATGCCATGGGTGAGAATTGGGCCACCCCTTTCCTGGGTGAGCACCACCAACCACAGCTGCTTGTCCCCGGCCATCCTGCTCATGCGGCTTATCCCTGTGTCAATGATGATGGCTCACAAAGTCTTGTACCTCTCCACTGGTTTGGCATCCATCACATCCAGGGCTGGCTCTGGGTCCTCAGAGCCCTTCCTGAGGAGGGGAGCTCAATTGCCATGTGACCACTTTCATCACACTGGTGACATGACCCATGGCGTCGGAGTTTTGTTTCTCTTCCTACTAGAAGACCTTTGGGTGTCTCCCTGGCGCATGGGGAGGCTACTTGGTGAGGAGTTTGATGTGTAAATCAAGTGGAGCTCCTCCCCAGGAGAGAACTAGCCCCCAGGGAGAGGACTGGCACCAGTACAAGTCTAGCACATGTCCTGACCAGGTGCAGAGGTGGTGCAAGCCTACCTGGCCGAGATTGGATACCATCTAGGGGGCAGAAAAAGATGTGCCTTATAGGCTGGATGCTTCAGGGTAAAATAAGCTCCCTGGGGGCCATTAGTGAATCTTGGGAGCAAAAAGAACTCCGTGTGGGCCCCCAAATCTCCCCAGGGGCCAGCAGAGATGCCCAAGGGCCCCACCAAAGCTCCCCAGAAGCAAGCAGGGATCCCCAAGGGCTACCAAAGCTCCCCAGTGCTCTCTGGGCACCAGAAGAGCCTTGGATGTGCCCAGGGCAGCATGGGTGTCCCCCAGTCTGGGTGTCAGAACCAGGTAGGGAGGACAGAGGGACACAGCTGGCTGTAGGGGAGCAGGGGGCTGGGTTGCAGCAGCTTCCCCCGCTGCTCGCTGGCATCATTAGCAAAACTTGCCTGTTTCTAAACCCGGCACGGCCGTCGCTCTTCACGCCCGCTCCCCACCGCACTGGCAGCCGCTAAAAACAACTCGGCACTGCCTGCTGCCTCCTGACACCTCTTGCCGGGCTGGCTAGCACCAGCGACCACCGCTCTGCTCAAACTCTGGTTTGGTCCAATTTTGGCGGTCTCTGGTGCAGCTCCTAGCCTGGCTGCCCAGTGAGCTGCAGTGGAGGTTAAAGGATGGGCAGGTTGCCCATCTGGGTGGCACCTGCTGTCTGCACCAAGACTCTGGACCCCCTGTGCCACAAGGAGCCCAGACCTGCTGCCAGTGCAAGGTGCTGTTGCGTCAGCACTGGGAAAGGCCATGGCAGCATGTCCCCAGGCACTGCCGGCAGCGGGACTGTGGCCTGCTCTGCCTGTGTGCCTGCAGCCCCACGCGCGGCCACTCATGTTTTATAGATGGCTGTGATTTTAATAATTAATCCCTGCTAACGACAGCACTTTCCCCAAATAAAACATTTAAAGTGCTGTGTGTGCAAGGCACGTTGCCGGGGTGGGATGCCGGATGCTCTGCCGCAGCCGGGGCGGGTTGGCAAGGCACAACGTGGCATGGCACAGCAAAGTGCATGGCATGGCACAGTCATGCATGTTCACAGCTCAGCCAGGTGATCCACCAACCATGCCCAGTTATACAGCACCTTAGAGTGCCACTTGCCCACCGACTTTGGGTGCCTACTGTTGGTGCCCACTATTGGGTGCCCAGCCAGGCAGCACCTCCGAGACACACCTCAAGCCAGAGCAGGGGTGCCAGATGCCATGCAATACGCCATCCTGCAAGCTCTCCCTGCCTGTGTCCTGTGCTGTGGCAGTGTGCACAGCACCAGCATCAATCCTGCAAGGGCAGGTAGGGGTGGGCACTTGGCAGTCTGTGGCACCGAAGGCCAAGCACTCACTCCTCACCTCCCACAGTGTAATTAGGGCAGGATAAATTCGTATTAGTATGAAATCTGTCATCTCCACAAGCACATTCACGGGGC
>VWZO01004180.1:154038-447160 GCA_013396975.1 Bucco capensis
GGGGCAGCTGAAGGCAGGGCCCTCCTCGCACATCACCATAACCACACAAGCCCTGTTAGCTAACAAGCAGTTGGCTGCACCACTGCACCATGGGGCACTGGCAGCTCCACTCATGCAGGGTGCCCCCAGGGCTGACTCTTGTGTCGCAAGACAGTGGGCCTGGCATCCCTCCACCACCCACCCACAGCACTGGGCACCCATTCTGTCCTGTGCTGAGGAGGGCAACATCCAGGGGGCTTGCCTGTCCGTCTGTCTGTCCGTCCATCCATCCATCCATCCATCCATCCATCCATCCATTCCAGTTGCTGGCAGTGCCCAGCCAGCCTCTCTGGCAACATCTCTGGCATCCAGCAGCACCCAGCACCAGTGCCTAGCATTGTCCAGCACCTCTCCCATTTCAATCCAGCCCTAATAACTGCACTTTGCCAGGCCCTTCCTGTTGCCACAGCAACTGGGCAGTAGCAGAGCCGAAATGGCATTGCTTGGCCTCATGTGGTCAGCACTGGCACCCACGCTGGGGGGCACTGGCACTCCAGAACTCAGGTGAGGGGAGCAGCATGGCCCCACTATGGGGAAATCGAGGCATGGTCCTGGCTGCCCTCCTGACTCTGGGATGCTGGGACCCAGTCACACTAAAAATACCCTCCCAGGAGTGGCAGCAGAGCCGTGTAGGTGCGAGGCGCCAGCAGAGACTGACAGCTTGGCTGATGAGAGCTGACACGGCCCCAGGCTCTGGCACTGCTTAATGAGCAGCCAAGGAGATTTTATTTAAAGCCACTGCTGTGTGGCTGGTCATGGACTGGCAAGTGAAACTGGCCATGTCCGTGGGGCCAGGGCATGTTTCAGCATCCCTTGCCTATCCTGGCCTTGCCCCAAGCATCCCCTGTCCACCCATCCATTCCTGCATTGTGTCCTCACCACCCACTGTGAGCTCTAGACAGGCACCCAGATGGGTGATGCCTATCACCAGTCCCTTCCTCTTTTCCAGTCCCTTGTTCTAGGGGGTTTTTGCCCCAAAATAAGGGTGGAGGGGACCTCCTTGTCACAATGAGCTCTTCACAGATGTGTTATCTGCCACAACTGCCAGCAAAAGGAGTGGAGAAAGCCAGCTCACCCAGCAGTGAGCATTGGGTGAGGGTTCAGCTGCTCTCCTTGCTCCTAGGCAGCCACAGTGCCAGCCTCTGGGTGTGCCCTGAGGCATGAGCTGCACAATTCCCTGCACAGACAGCAGCTGAAGCAATTAGGGTGTAATTAAGTGAGGCTAGTAATGATGCTTGGTCACTATGAAACAGCCCTAAGCCTGCTCCAATGTGCCCCACCAGTACCCTGTGCATGGTGGGTAGTGGCACTTGAAAGCAGGCAGTGGTGGTGGGGTACTGTGGGCTGGGTACCACTGAATCCACAGCTGTGATTGCATGGCCTGGGCACCATGGTCCCATGAGCACCTCAGTGCCAGGGACACTTTAATGCCATGTCCTGCACTCCGTGACACCAGCAGCACTGTCATCCCACAGCCAGGCCCCCACAATCCCAAGAGCACCCTGATCCCACGCCTAGGCACACATCATCACAGGAGCATTGTGATCCCAGGGGCACCACGATTCTGTGACCTGGGCACCTATGTTGCTGTGATCCCAGGGCCACCATCACCCCATGCCTAAGAGCATGGTGCTTTCCACACCACCTCATGCCCCACATCCCACCATGGCCACACAGTGAGGTGAGTACCTTGAACCTACCTGGCTGGCAGAGCTGCTGGTGGAGCCACCAGGGCTATATTTAGCTGCAGCTGAAGAGTGTGAGAAGGGATTTTTAAGAAAATAATTTTTTTAGGTGCTGGCATCACATCCTGGACACCTGGGCCCTATGAGCAGGGGGTCAAGGTAGGACCCAGGCCACATAAGCTGTCCCTGGCATGGCAGGCACCGGGGGATGATGCCTGGGGTGGCCATGCCAGCACCGGTGTGCAGGTGCCCTCCCGTGGCTGGCACAGGAACAGTGGGTGCACCCTTACCCACACCCCCACAAGTGGGTGCCACCAGGGCAGTGGGGACACGAGGCAGTGACCCCCCCCACATGCAGGGGGATGGGGGTGCTGACATCACAGGGCAAGCCCCCCCAAAGACACAGCCTCAGCTCAGGAAAAAATAGAATTAATTTTTAATGAGCAATTTGAGTGGTCAAGGGGCTAATACAGCCCCAGGACCCCTGGGTGGGCCAGGCCACCCCACAGTACACACTGGGGCTCAGCCTGGGGTCCCCAGCACCCAGCCTCTGTGGGGCTGAGCCTGGGGCATCATGGTACCAAGCTGCTGTTGGGCTGAGCCCCAAACCCCACAGCAGAGCCTCATCAATGTGGGGCTGAGCCCAGGCCTTCCAGCATCCAGACAGTGCAGGACTGAGCCCCATGGCACCTCATGGCATGGGACCAAGCCTGGGAAGCACCCAGCAGAGTCCATGCATGAGCTGTGGGAGAGTACCCCACAGCACCCAGCTGCCTCCCAGCACCCATCCCGTAGGGAGGGTGCCCTGTAACACCCAACTGCACACTACATCCCTCCTAGGGGGAGCATGCCTGCCATGTATGGGGGTCCAGGAGCCCCCATAGTGCAGGGCACCCCATCAGCACACAACTGTGTCCTCCTCTTCTTCTTCCTCCTCTTCCTCCTCCTCCTTATCCTCATCCTCATCCTCACCATCAGGCAGCTGCCCTGGTGGGGCAGGGGGATAAGGAGGGCCGTGCTCCAGGTTGATGTAGGTGACAGCCAGGTTGACGTAGTGCTCCCCCTCCAGTGTGGCCAGGACACGCTGCAGCTCACCCACCAGCCCCGTGAAGGATGGCCTCTCTTCGGGTGCTGGTGCCCAGCAGCTCAGCATCACCCCATACCTGTTCCAACACCCTTGTCAGCAACAGTGGCCCCCTAGGGCCCCTCACCACCACCCTGCTCATCCCGTAGCCCCACTCACAAGGTGTCAGGACAGTGGCCAGGCTGTGGCAGGCGTCTCCCCCGCAGCAGGTAGCGAGCCATGTCATAGGGGTCCACCTCGGGGTACGGCGATGCCCCACGTGTCAGCAGCTCCCACATGAGCACCCCGAAGGACCACTGCCGAGCAGAGAGCCACCATGGGTGGGTGGGCTGGATGAGGATGGGGATCAGGGGGTGGGGATACGGGTTGTGCCTACCACATCTGACTTGGTGGTGAATTTTTGGGTCTGGAGGCTTTCCAGTGCCATCCACTTGACGGGCAGCTTGGCATGGCGGTGCTGCCGGATGCTGTAGTACTCCTTACCAAACACATCCCGTGCCAGCCCAAAATCAGCCACCTTCACCGTCAGTGTCTCATCCAACCTGTGAGATACCAGCTTGGAAGGAGGCCACCAGGCAGCACCCCTTGTACCCACTCCTGGGCCCACAGGGTGACTCCAAGAGTGTCGGTCTGGTGGGCACAGCTACACTCACATGCAGTTCCTGGCCGCCAGGTCCCGATGAACAAACTTCTTCTGGGCCAGATACTCCATGCCAAGAGCTACCTGCAGCCCAAACCCGATGAGGTCCTTCACCGTGGGGCTCTGCTGGACAGGAGTAGTGAACAGGGTGATCTTGGCCCCCCGCCGCACTGCCCCCCAGGTTTGGGATATCCCCCTACCCGCTCCTGGGCACGGATGAAGTGGCGCAGGTCCCCATGGCGCATGTAGGGAAGGACGACAAGGGGCAGGCCTATGCGGGGCAGGCATACCCCCAGCAGCGAGAGCACCTGGGGGTGGTGGAAGCTCTTCATGAGGATGCCCTCACGCAGGAACTCCTCCACCTCCTCCACATCCGTGATGCCTGCCAAAAGCCAAGCCGTGAGGCATTTCACCACCATGCCATGGCACCATGCCCTGTAGGATGATGCCGTGGGAGCTACTCACGGTGCAGGGACTTGACAGCACAGTGGATTTCCCCGAGAAGTGGGTCTGTGTAGGTGCCATGGTAGACGCTGCCAAAGTGCCCTGCAGGGACAGGTGGCATGAAGCTGACACCACACGTGATGAGCGGGTGATGCCATAGCCAAATTGGAGTGTGGTGTCACCTTTGCCAATGACCCGGTGGCGGTGGGTGACAAGCCGCTCCTCAGGGATGAGGATGTCCTTCACCTCCTCCAGTAGCTCCGGCTGCAGGTCCTCCAGGCAGCAGGATGTGGTCCTGAGCAGGGGCACAGGGGAGCCATCGCCTGCCACGCTGGCAGCAGCAATGGCAACAGCACTGGCACCAGCACTGGTCAATCGTGCCCGGGTCCCCACTAGGCTGGGACTGCCCCCCATGGGCAGCACTGCTAGGACAGGTAGAGGCAGGGTGAGGGCTGGGCAGGCACCCAGCACCCCACCACCCACTGATGACACCCACTTACCTAGCACCTCCCTGTAGTCAACACCAGGGTGCTGGGTGCTGGCAGGGGGGTTGTTGTGGCCAGACTGCACCAGCAGTTCTAGGTTCTCAGTCCCTGTGGGCGGCAGTGGTGTGGGTAGTGTGGCAGAGGACTAGGAGGCAGCTGGGTGCCTGGTGAGAGCAGCACTCACCTCTTCTCTTCCTCCAGTGCCAGCGGAGTAGCACGGCAGCCAGGATGCAGCAGACCAGGAAGGTGATGCCAATGCCCAGAGCCAGGCTGGTGGCCAGGTCCAGTGAGGTGGTCGGGGGCAGCACCCAGCCCAGCGCCTTGCAGGCACCATTCACACAGATCTAGAGGAGCTGGGAGCTCAGTGGGGGCAGAGTATGAGATACTGGGAGAGGGATGTCACCCACTTGGGGTGTGCTTACCTCTACAGGGGCCCCAGCTGGGGGCAGACGCAGCTTGCGGGGCAGGCGGCAGGTAACCTCGTTCTTCAGCACATTGGGGTGGCAGTCCTGGCCCCCCACCGTCATGGTGATGTTCATGCAGGTGGCCACGGCGTCTAGCCCCAGTTGCTGCCCGGACATAGCAACCTGAGCCCCTGGGGTCCCGGTGGTGGGACCCCCCAAAACCTAGGCTCACCACATGGCCCCACGTACGTGCACCTCGATTTCATCATCACCAGGCTTGAGGCGGAGGCGCCTGCCCTCCTGCTCCAAGGGGACCACCTCAGGCTGGGGGTAGTAGCGGAGGCGGAAGATCCAGCGGCCAGTGGCACCATCCAGCAGCACACTCAGGTTCCCTGGTGCCGTCTCCACCTTGCTTTCAAAGGGGAAGGCTGGGCTGCGGCACAGCAGCTGCTCCGGCACTCGTGGGTCCTCACACTCCTGCAGGCAGGGGGATGCTGGGCACTGGCATGGCATGGTGTCCAGGGAATAGGGCTGGGCAGGACAAGGCTGGAAGGTGACAGCCTCCGGCCTTTGTGCTTACTGTGGCTTCGGTCCTCACACCACTGGCTTCAAAGCGGATCTTGGTGCGATATACTGAGTCCAGGTGTGCGCCGGTGATGGTGAGCATTGAGCCTCTACGGCAGGCAGGGATCAGGGCACTGGAGTGCACGTTGTCCCCAGGGTGCATGTGGTCCCCAAGGTGTAAATGGTCCTTGGGGTGCACATGGTTCCCAGAGTACATGTGGTCCCTGGGGTGCATGTGGTCCCCAGCACCTCATTCAGCCCTGCCAGGGCAGTGGGAAGATCACGGCTCTCCCCCTCCCAGGAGAAGGGATCCCACGCACTCACTCATAGCTGCAGCTTGGCATGATGGCTGAAACAAAGGGGTCGGGGCGATACTGAAAGGTCAGCGGGGCCAGGAACTCCTCCCCATCGATCCACAGGGTGACACTTGCTGCACCCAGGCCACTGGCAGCAGGAGTCGTGCACCGAATCACCTTGTCCCCCTGCCTAGGGACATGGTGGCCATGGCTGGAGCAGACAGCAGGAGCATGGGAGTCCCCATGCCCGTCCCTGTGACAGGGACCTCCTTGTGCCCAGCTGGGGCAGCTCAGGGCCATACCTGGGCTGCTCGACCAGGGGGCACTCAGAGCTGTTGACTGTCACCCGCCAGCTGCTCCCCGCTGAGAGGTGGGTGCCGTTGAGCAAAAGGTGTGTGCCACCCCCTCGGGGACCAAATGGGGGGTGCAGGGCACTGACACGAGGCTCCTGGATAGAGATGGGGTAAGCGTGGGGGGGGGGTGGTGAGCCAAACACCCCCCAAGCCCTGCCAGGGTTGACCTCCAGCACAGAGCCATACCACAAAAACAAAGCCGCTGAGGGTAGCTGAGCCACGGATGCAAAAGCCAGAGGATCCAGCAGATTCTTCCACAGTGAGCACCACGTCAGCTGGGCCCCTGGCTGCTGTTGAGCTCTCCGGTTCCAGCTCACACACCAGCATGTCCACAAAGTCCTTGTGGCGGGAGGTGGGCAGTGGTCTGTGGGGCAGTGATGGGGTTCAGCCCCAGGCCAGGGATGAGCCCCAGACCTCTCTCTGCTGCTGTCATCTCCCTGGCATTACCACACACCTGAGGCTCCTGCTCTCCTCTGGCAGCACAGTGCAGCCTCGCTGTCCCACCACCACCTGGTAGGCAGAGGGCAGGTTGCGGCGAAGGTCTAGGTCCAAGTGGGAGCGGAATATCATACCACAGAGCGTCACCTGTGTCCGGCCCCGCAGCGGGGCACTCCGGGGATGGAACTGTGGAAGAGGCACCCATGTCACTCCAAGCCCCAAAAGCCCAGTGATGGTCACGGGTCTGGAAAACCCATTCCCCAAGGGCTCTGGACAGAGCAAATGTTCCCACCACCTATTTGTCATCTCCCTCCCCACCTGAGTACCCAGGAGATGTGGGGAGTAAGGAGGACAGTGGGGCAGACCTACATCGATGAGGACAGGAGGGCAGCTGTCCTGGACCCAGGGGCCTGCACACTCATGCCGTCGTGTGCACCCATCGCCACACCAGCCACAGCCCATGAAGCGCTCAGCACGCAGGCAGCGCTGGCACGTGGAGAAGTGGCGGCAGCCAGGGCCAGTGACATTCAGGCGCCATACCTGAGGACAAAGTGGAGGCAAGTGGGGTGCTTGGGGCTGAGAGCCCACCCCAAACCCCCCAGGCGCCTACCTACCTTAGTGCCGGCAGTGAAGAACACTGAATGGCTCTGCAGCCCCATGGCACCCCGTACTGGCCCCAGCTCCCCCAGGGAGAAGTTGGCCAAGGTATGGAGGTAGGAGCTGGAGCGCTGGAGCACCATCTGCAGCAGGGCAGAGCAGGGGGTTGAGCACATCCCACACGTCACCAGGAGCACCCCACCCGTCCCCCCATCTCACCTGGAAGATGCGTCCCTCTGCTGTACCCAAGTGGGCCACAGTGACGTCCCCCAGGGCAGTGACAAAGATGGAGGTGAGCAGGACGCCAGCCAACTGCCTGTTGAACAGGTCGACCTTATGGGAGGTGGCGGGGACGAGGGTGGGCTGGTCCCAGCAGCTGGTGTTGGCCACCGGTGCTGAGAGGTTCACCTACGGCCAAGTGTGGGGTGTATGCCTTGAAGCCAATCCTGGCACCCTGACCCCCCATAGCCTCATGGGTGGGCACCATCTTCATTCGCAAGATATTTTGGGAGCACACAATTGGCCAAGCTCCCCTCTAGGCTTGGAAAATTTTTTGGGAAAAAACCACATCTGTGGCCCCTCCCGCATTCCCCATGTGGCGTCAGATCCTGCCCTCCCCTCCCACCCAATCTGGATGTGGTTATCGGTGCTGGCACTGCAGGGCGACCACTCCAAAACCAGCCCTCCCCAGCCCTTGGAGCTTGTTCAGGGGTTGGGATTGAAGGGGGATACCAGGAACCAGAGGGTCCCCACTGGCCCCCCACCGATGCTTGGGGTTGGGGGTCCCCTCCCAGCTTGCCGTGCCAGTGGTGTGAGTCAGCAGCAGTGAGCTGTCTGCTCTGTGTGGGAAGGGGAGGGGATTTGGCTGCACCTTGCCTCACGGCTGTTTGAGAGCACCCAAACTCATGTCACAGGTGCTTGCTGGGACCCTGCCTGCAGAGGGGCTCCTGCTGGGGCGCCCACCCATCCCCGTCCCCATCCTGGCCATGATAGGGCTTGTTCCTGGGACACAGTGTTCCTGCCCCGCAGCTGCGGCAGACGAGAAACCCTGGTGACTAATTGCACTTCCGCCTGTGGTTTATTTGCCCAGAGAAGGCGTCAGCCCCTGGGCCAGCAGGGCAAGGTGGCAGCGGCTGAGCACCCCACATATCCCTAGCACCAAGGGCCTACAGCTTCTGCATCTTTCACACACATAAAGAAGCTGGAGAGGGTGGGCATCAACAACCTGGTGCTGGGGACAGTCACCCTGGGGGCCAGGGCAAGCAGTGGTGTGCCCATGTGCTGGGACATGTGTCTGCAGCACCCAGCTCAGGCAAGCACAGAGTGCCTGGGGTTGGGAGCACAATGGAAACCCTGCCAGCACCCTGACTCCTTGGCGTGGCTGGGGGCTGGTGAAACACAGTGAACAGCAATGGGCAGCTGATGGGGCTGTCTCATACCTGGGTGATGCTGCTCTCCCCCTGCCCAGCATGCCCTCCTGTCCATCCCACTTTACCACCATTTCCTGGCATCCTAGATCTACCTCCTTGCATGCCAGGTGACCCCCAATCCCCCAGGACAGATGCAGCATGGGACGGAGGACTCACATTGTGCGGGCAGTACTCCACCGGCTGGAAGAAGCTGAGGCCACGCAGCAGTGGCTGGTGTCCAGTGCCACAGCATTTCTCCATGCCCTCCTCTATGGCCTGGTTGAGGAGATGAAGGGGGAAGGCGCAGACGGCTGAGTCCTCCTGTGGCACCCAGCTCTCTGGCTGGCTCTCAGCAAAGGCACCAAAGATCACCATATCAGTGCTGTTGATGCCAAGGTCGCGGGCCAGGCGGGCACCGGGGCGGGCAGCGTGGGCTGCCTGCAGCACGTTGTAGGTGACATCCTGCTCAGCAATCTTGTCACCGCTCTGTCGCCGCCTCCGCCGCTTGGATTCGAAGCGGCAGTCGAGGATGAGCTCACGGTAGCGGCGGAGGTCACGCTCATGGGTGCTGAGCCGGGCTAGGCGTGTGTGATAAGCCGCTGAGCCTGGCCGCTCTGGCTGCACTGTCAGGAAGTAGACATAGTCCCTGTCAGCAAAGGAGTGCACGTAGTGGATGGTGTAGTTGTCCTGGTACCGAGGCAGCACTGTTAGCCACTGGAAGTCATCTGAGAAACCATCCAAGGTCCCTTTCAACCTGCGGACAGATACTGACTGTGGGCTGTACCACATTGCCACACTGCTATTGATGGTGGAGCCAAGGTAGAAGAAAGAGGCGTAGGAGGTGGCCACCACAGTGGCACTTGTCCCCAGGGGGCTGGCCACACAGTCGGGGCAGAACACAGGGCTGTTGCCTGTGGCTGAATACAGGCAGTGTGTGGTTGTGATGGCCACTTCACCGTCCCGCACCTCCAGCTGGTGCTGGTAGCACAGCCCATGCTGTGCTGTGCCACAGCTGTACAGCCATGGCTCCAGTGGGTCCAGTAGCAGCAGGATGTTGTCCACGTCCTTGGGGCCATCTGTGGTGCCTGGGCATAGGCGGCAGATCTCACACTCAGCACTGCCCACTGGGCCAGTGATGAGGACAGAAAGGAGGTTCAGCTCGGGGCTGGCCAGCAGGATGCGATTGCGGATGGCCACAAATACGGCAACTGGGCCAGTGGAGTCGGTGAAGATGGCAACGTTCTGCACGGGGCTGCCAGCATTAAGGCCAGGCAGCACGTAGGGGACAGAGAAGTTCCTGGTGGAGCTGTAAGGGATGCGGGGACACTGCCAGGCACTAGCATCCAGCAGGACCAGGGTGAGCACAAGCAGGAGCTGCATGTGGCATGACAGCCCCATGCTGTGCAATGTCACCAGCATGGGGTTACTGACAGTGCTCACCACCGAGCAGGGTCAGTCCGCGTGGTGCACTGGTCACCATCACAGCTGCCAAAATAACAGAGAAAGGGTTTTAGCCACTGCAGTTAGGTAAGGACTCTGGGGCTGTGTGTGGGGCTTTGCTGGGGTCCCTCAGGGCCAGACGATAACGGGTGCTGCTGGGGAAGGGTTAGGCACACGGGAGGTGAAGCCAAACTGCCTGCGGCAGGGGAGACAAATCCTGCTTGCTGCCACCTCCCAGACCCTTGCCTGTCCCCTGGGGACATCCCTGTCATGCAAGAACCGCCTCCCCTCTCCCGGGACTGGAATGGAGATCCTGTCAGCCCCCCCGGGGACAAGGACTTGGAGCACTCAGTGGGGCTGCGGACTCCTGCCAGCCTTGCAGGACAGCAATCAGGACAGGGGATCGCCGCGGGATTCGGAAAAGTCTGTTGCCAGTCCCAGTTACAGGGAACCTGAGGACCCTCTAGGACCAGGCTAGGGACTGCTGCCAGCTCCCGGGAACAGCAATGGGCAACCCTGCGGGACTAGGTCAAGTTCCCCGCCAGTCCCCTGGGGACAAGGACCACAAGGGCTCCCTGGGGCTGGGACTCCTGATAGCCCCCAGGACAGCAACTGCGACAGGAGAATCCCGCGGGACTGGGACAATTCCCCTGCCAACACCCGGGGCTGTTCCCCCCACCCCAGCTCATCAGGAGCGGGAGCGGTCCTTAGTCGGTGTCCTCGCAGGATCCGGTTGTCCCTCTCCTTCCCCCCACCGGGGCCGCCCGGTCCGGTACCGAGCTGTACCGGGCGGCGGGAGGCTCACCTGGGCGCTGCCGTGCCGTGCCGTGCCGAGCCGGGGCGGAGAGCAGCGGGGCAGGGAAGGAGCGGGCGGGACGGGGCGGGACGGGACGGGGCGGGACAGGCGGGGCCCGCCCCCCGGCCCCNCCCCGCGAGTCGGCACCGGCACAGGCAGCCCGGGGAAATAAGGAGCACCGAGGGACACATGGTGCCGAGGTGCCCAGAGGGCCGCTGGAGCGACACGCTTTGCTTGGACACGAGTGAGAGCTGTGAACCCGATCAGGACACGGGGTGCAGGGCTGGCACAATGCCTCGGGTGCTCGCAACAGCCCAGTGCCAACCGGGTGGCCGTCAGAGAATCCCCGTGGCTGGGAGGTGGCTGCCAGCACCCCGGGGTGTAGGTGGGGGTCTGGGCACCTTGCCCCTTCTGCCCTTGGTGACAGGGGGGCTATTGACATCCTGATGCATGAAATCGCTGCTACCGTGAAGCCACCAGCACTGGCATCACGCTTGAAACTCACTTTCAGGCCTTCTGGGAGGGTATGGCAGGCTCAGCATGTGGGTTCCTAGCTGGGAAGCAAGAGCAGGACCAGGGCAGCCACAGCTTTGTGAGAGGAGCTGTGGGGGGTTATTGCTTTTGTGCCTGTGTCCCTTTCCTCCCACCATCTGCGGTGGTAGGAGAAACCAGTGCTGCCAGGACTTGCTGCTGTTCCCAGGGATGAAGGAAGATGCTTTACATTACAACGCACAGTACAGATTTGTCCTTCATGTGCCCTGTTGCCCTCAGATGGTGGAGCTGCGGGTCCCAGCTGTGCCCATGGACTTTTTCTCCAGTCAAGCTGGGTGCTACTGAGAAGACTTTGGTCCCAGAAGGGCTGAATAGCCCCAAAATTGGTTCCCCTGCCCTTGTCACCTGGCCAGCCTCAGCTCTCCCAGGCTCCCGCCCCATGTTGTGCAAGGCCCAGTGGTTACATTGGCCCCGTGCCTTACTCAACAGCTCCTTCCTCCGGCATCTCCCGCTTGGTTTCAACATTAGCTGGCCCTGGCCAGTTCATCCTGGGTTTTCACTGCTCCCACCCTCCTGCCTGCACAGCGCTGGCTTCCTTGCACTGCTCCCTGGAAGCTTTCCCAGCCCCCAGCAGGTCTCCAGGGCTGGACTGCACCATACCCAAACTGTGAATTCCCCACCCAGCTTGCCTCCCCTCCAATTGAACACTCATGAACACGATGAGACTTGACTCAGGGTTCAGATAATATTTATGAGCAAACATAAGCAATTACACTCTGGCAGGAGCATAAATACAGGAGTGAAGTCCCTGTGCTAGCTCTGCCGAGTCCCTCCCGGCTCCCTTGGTGTCTGGGTGCCACCTAAGTGGTACTGCCCCTCCTTAACACGAGTCCCAGCACTCTGCAGACAGTTCCATAATGCAGGGTCAAGCCATGCCCAGTGTTCATGGGTGCTCAGCCCCACATCAATGCCCAGGGACAGTCAGGGAGGTGGTGACCCCTGTGCAGCAAGGTCAGCATAGCTGGCTCAAGGGGCTGGTTTTGGGGGGCAGGTGCTCCTGTGCCAAAGGGAACACCCTCTTTGGGCTGGTGGGGTACCAGGGCCCCGTGCCAGCAGGGTCTCCTGGAGGCTGTGCTTGAGCTGCCCCTTTAGGGTCCACTGCCTAGGAGCCAGCATCATAGGCCCACAAGGACCCTGATGGGCACCCTGGTACCCTGAGTCTCTCTGGACGGCTGTGTGTCCCCTTGGGGAGGTGGGCAGCACCCTGCTGTGCCAGGTGGAGCAGGCTGACCCACTAACCTGCCTGCCAGCATCCCCAGGGAAAGGTCCGGGCTCATACAGTTGCTAAGGGGGCAAACCTGCCAGAGTAGGGCTCTGGGACTGTCAGGGACTGCCTGGCACTTGGGGGCCCCAGCGCCCCCAGGGCAGGGAGAGGAGCAGTGCATGACCTGGGCCAACTTTGTCCCCACCTGGGTGGTGTCACCTGTCATCTGCGGGTGTAGCAGCATAGGTGTCCCAAGTGCTACCACATCACCCCCAGGTACCCTCACCCTTGGCATAGGCACAGCATGCCAGAGAAAGGAAGGTGCTGGGCACAAGCAGCAGGACTCAGGGGCTCAGCTCCCCTCCAGCAACCTGGGGTACTGGTAGCCCTGCTCCAGGACCCCCACAACGAGGGATGGAGCTGGGGGCCATAGCGGAAGGGCAGTCCCCCAGCTAGGGGCACTGCCTGCAGATGCAAGTCCTACTCACCCCTTCCTCTGGCAGCTGTGCACCCATCTCTAACCCCGAGGTTGGACAGTCCCATGGGTGCATTTCCCTATGCTCCAGGGTCCCATCACACCCTCTCCCTTGAACACATGGCCTGGGCTGCCCATAGGGAATGAGCTCCCCAGAACAGTTGGGGCTCCCCCGGCTAGCACCATGCCCTGTCAGTATGTCTGGGGCGTGAGGATGAAGAGTCTGTCTTCCTCCTTACGGATCCACTTCATGAGCTTGTTGACAGCACTGATGGCACCAGCCTTGGTCCCCAGGGGACTGTAGCATATGTAGAGCTCAAAGGCGCTGGTTACCTGAGTGAAGAAACAGTGTACGTGACGACACATCTGCACCCTACTTGGGGCTGGCACTACACCTTCCCACCATAGACTGCTGGGAACAGGCACACAGGCTCCCATGCAGGGACATGAGGTGGCAGTGGGTGCCCTAAATAGGTTTGCTCAGAAATGGGAGGACAACACCCCAGAGGTTTGCCCTCAGAATGGGCTTTCTCCACAGCACTGGGGAGTTCACAACAGCACCTGGTAAAGCCCTTGGTGTCAGAGCTCACTGGCCCCTGTTGGTATCTTTGTCCATCCCTCTCTGGCACAGGAGTGCCCAGGGGCAGGTTCACCCCCAAAGGGACTGTGCATGAGCTGGGGGCTGCCCTGGGGACCACAGGTGTTGTGTTGGTGCTGTGTTGCGCTACTACCCCCTTACTCTACCATGCAGGACCAGAGAAGAGGGGCTCACCTGAACCCTGCCCTTACCCAAGCCAGGAGGTTCTCACGCGGGCCTGTGAAGTAGATGTTCTTCAGGGGGCGTGAAGAATTGTGAGCTCGGCTGTGGAGGTACTGGTAGAGCCCCAAAAGCCTCTCCTTCTCTTCCTCCCGCACGTAGGGTGCCTCAATCTCGGGACTGCAGGAACACAGCGCTCTGTTAGCCCCCTCAGAGAAGTGGATTCATGGAGAAGGCTTGCCCCATGCCCCACACCATTTTGGTTCCCTGGGGGCCTCACCTAGTGAAAAGCCCAGAGCTCTTGGACTTGTAGATGAAGTGCCGGAGGTCAGGGATGCCCACTTGGGAGACACTGTAGAAGGGGGTGCGCAGGGCTTCCTGCAGAGCATGGTGCACCCCTCGCCGCCGCAGGCGCTCCTGGAAGCGCCGCTTGCAGTCAGAGACCGTGAAGAAGTCCTCGCGGTCAGTGGAGACCAGCAGGAGGCACAGGTCCATCTCCTGCTCCAGGTAGGAGATGTGAGCATGGAAGAAGCCACTGGAGTTGAACTTGGGGAGGCAAATAGGAGTCCAAGCTTCACCCTCCCGGAAGGAGGAAGAAGAGCTGATGAGGTTAAAGAGCAGATGGAGGTCAATTGGGTGGAGGAACTGATCCTTCTTCCTCACAAGAGACACCAGTTGGTTCCCCGAAAGGAGAATGGAAAAGACCAGGCTCTTGGCCTTGGCCTGCTGGAGGCTGGTGCTGACAGCGTCCCGGACACTGGCGGCCAGGGGCAGGCAGCGCACGGCACCCATGAGGAAGCTGGGATCATGGGCCATGAGGTCCAGCAGGTTGTCAGTGATGCGCTCAGAACCGGCCAGGAGCCTGCGCAGGTCATAGTTCTGCTTCTGCTGGAAGATGTGGTTCAGCTGGGTCCAAGTGAGCAGACTCAGTATCTGGTAGTAGATGTAGAGCAGCTCATGGGCAATCTCCTGCTCCGACTGCTGGGTCCGTGCCACTGCCACCAGCACCAGCGGGCTCCTCCGTACAAAGACCACCTTGTAGCCATCTGCTTGAGAGGAAGTCTCCATTGAGGCCGGGGTCAGACCTGCAAGCCTGGCTCCCTGGAGCTGCAAGGGGGAGCCAGCCTACAGCCTCTCCCTCCTGCCCCCTTTAATCTGTCCCTGGGGACAGCTAATGTGGCCCACAGTGGCAGGTGTACAGCTGAGCAGGCTATGACACCCTCCTTGTCCCACTCCCCCCCAGGGCAGTACCTGCATGGATGGACCGGATGGCATTTTTCTCAGCCTCCAGGAAGGACACCAGGGCCATCATGACACCCATGGTGCTGGAGAGGGCCTCCTCAGAGCCGTAACGGGAATACACAGGCTTGCCTGCCTCGCTCAGCACGAAGACATGCTTCCGGTGCATGCGCCAGGCATCCATGGTCACGTCCTCCTCCTCCTTGCCTGACAGCACTGAGTCACGGCGGGTGGTCTGTGGGGATGCCTCCAGCTTCCCCTCTTTTCCCTGTCTCATCTCCTCCTCCAGGTCAAGGGCCATGCCCGTGAGCTGTGTGCTCAGCTCGCTGAAGTCCTTGCTGATCTGCTCCATGCTGGTCTGCTTGGCCGGTTCCCCCTGCCTCTCCTCTGGGCTCCGTGCTGCGGCTGCCCCGTCCTCGGGACTCGTCAAGTCCTCGTAGGAGCGAGTGTGCACAAACATGGCTCCCTCCTGGCCCGCCCCTGGGAACAACAGGCCATGCAGCATCTGTCTGCCTGTCCCCCACACTGAGGCAGCAGGCAGAGAGACAGTACCAGAGGGATAGAGGGCTGTAGGGAGGGACCTGCCCTCCTCTCCCCATCCCATGACACCCAAGGGTACAGGTCCTGCTGGTGGGGAGTTGTGAGCAAGTCTGTCTACCCCTGCCCGCAGGGCTGTGGAGGGCTCAGCCAGCACAACAAGAAGCTGCTTCGTTTTCCCCCCTTTTGTTTATCCCCACGGTGAGTTCTGCCCCATACCTGGCTCCGTCCCCTGTGCCAGCCCTGGTGTGGGGCTCTCGGACCGCTCCGTGTGCTGCCCATCTCCTGGTGCCAGGGACCCGTTGGGAACTTCCCAGCCTTTCTTTTTGTGGACATCTGCAGCCATTCCTCACGGCAAGACCTGTGTGTGACCCACAGTGTCACTCCTCTGTTCCTTCATCTGCAAAACAGGGCCTGAAATGCTCTGCTCTCAAGCAGGGCCCTGTCAGCATCCTCAGCCCAGTCCTGCTGGCTCAGCAGACAGCATTGAGCCCTGGTGAGATGTCAGGAAAGCCGCTCTAATCCAACAGGATTTCCTCTGTCCTGTGGCCCCAGCTCCTTCCAGCCCCATGGCCCCAGCACCTTTCATCCAGGCTTGGCCCCGATTTCCCCCGAGTGCTGGGAAAGCCGCTCAGCCTCCCTCTGCCTCATCCCAGCAGAGAGGGGGAAGGGAGAGAGCCCTGGTCCCGGACACCGACAATCCCAGTGGCCTCACGTTTGCAAAGGGTGGGTTTTATGGCCGTCATTAGCCTGGATTAGGTGGCTGAGGTGAGATCAGGGTGGTGACTCTCCTCCTGAGGCCATGGCAGCTCAGCTGTCGTCACCCCCTGGGAGCAGAGTGTCCTCCTGAGCCCCTGCACGGTGAGTCAACCCTCCTGGGCACTGCCTGGCCGTGCCTGCAGCCGTGCGGGGAATTGGCCCAGAAGAGAACATGCACATACACAAGCGAACGCAACAGGAGACAGCAGGCTGGCCCGGGAACCTGTGCCTCCAAATCCAGCCGGTGAGGTAGCTCTTAGAGCGTAGGCTTCGCTTCGTGACACCTCTCGAAGCAGCCAGCCCCAACCTCAGCAGGTAATGCTGCACCTGAGGGAGCCAGACCCTCACCCCAAAAGCCTGAGACACCGCAACAGCCCTGCATGGTGCTGGATTGCGGATCAGGGCTCCGTCCTCGCCTAGCCCTTCCCCTCATGCTTGCACCGCTGCCAGCCTGCTACCCTTCCCCGGAGCCCCCGTGAGGAAAGGTCTCCGCGGGATCCCCGCGGCCCACTGCAGAGCCCTTCCCGCTCGCCTGCCCGAGACGTGACCGCTCCCGGAGCACCGACGTGACCCGGGGAAGCGCCAGGCCCAGAACTCCCCAAAGGACAACGCGTAGGGACCGACCTTCGCGGCTCCTCCCGTTGCCTCTGGAGCCCGGGCGAGCGCAGCTGTGGCTGGGGACACCTGACAGGCCCCCGGCACGGCCTAGGCAGGGCGGACGGGACGACACCGGCGGCGGGCAGCCGCCTCCCGCCCTGGCCCGGGTCCTGACCACCACGGCTGTCCCGGCATCGCGGCACCCCGCCCCAGCGAGACCCGCCCCCCGCGGCCCGCTCAGGCGCTGGCCTCACCGCCCCAAGGTCGGGCACCAGCCCCGCGGCATCATGGGAGCTGTAGGCAGCACCTACTGTTCGCCGCTGCTGCAACCTCCCCTTCCCGACTACAGCTCCCGGCACAATCCGCAAAGCTGCTGTGCGGAGCACGCCGGGAAGCAGAGTCCTTCCGCAGCGCTGCCGGCGCGGGGCACGGCGGGAGCGGTAGTGCGGCAGTTACGGGGCGGGACAGCGCCTCCCAGAGCGCCCTGCACGGCGGGGACGGGGAGCGGAACTTCCGGTTTCTCGCCGTGGTGGTGCTGGGCCTGGCGCAGCTGGAGCGGCGGAGGAGGGGAGGGCCGACTCCGCCCCGCCGGGCTGGGCCGCGGCCCCGCTGTGAGGGTGGTGCGCGGGGCGGGGGTTCCCGTGTGGCGGGAACCGGGCGAGGCTCGTGGGCCTTGCCTGGGGAGAGGTGGGCGGGTGTGGGGTCTGTTGTTGGGCCGCCGGGGCGGCGGAGCGAGGCCGTCTCCCGGGGATCTGCCGAGATACGGGAGAGGAGCGGGGGCGGGTTCTGGGGTCAGTGTCTCGTACTGGTGCTCGGGACAGGGAAGCGGGGAGGAGGTGTTTCTAGGGTCTCCTTGGGGTAAAGGGGGATGTCCCTTAGTGTCCTGATGTGGGGAGCGTGGCGGGGATCTCCGGAGGGTCTCCCGGGATGGTGAGGGATCTTACCCGGATAGATTGTTCTTCCTAGGGGCCACCTGGAATAGAGGTGCAGGGGGTTCAACCTGCATGGGGCTAGGGATGTCTCTTTCGGGGTCACCTTTGACGGGGGGATATCTGAGCCTGGGGGCTGTGAGGAAGCAGTCCCAGCATGGCTCCGTGGCTGGCTGAGTGACAGTCTTCTACTCGGAGCACCATGCCCCAGTGGGACAGGGGCCATGGGCTTGGGCAGCTCGGTCCCTGGTACAGGAGTACCACAGGGTGTCCAGCACAGCTGTCCCTGCTGTCTGTGTCTTGTCAGTGGCTGTGGTGTTTCTGGGTATCTCTCTCTTATTCTGAAGCCCAAATCAAAATTAGGGCCTTTTTGATGCCAAGTACTATGTGATTCCGTGAAAAGACTCTCAAAACACTTAGAAACATAGAATTATCGGAGCTGGAAAGGACCTTCAAGATCATCAAGTCCAACCAATAGATCATCAAGTCCAACAGCATTTTTAAAAGGGATGGATTAAAAACTGGGCTGGATTCATCCTAGGATGCTGAGAGCAGTGATCAGGTCTGTCGCTGGGACTGTGTTAGCAGCTAGTAATCCCTGGTGATGGGCTCGATGGGATTTTGGACTGTAAATAAAGGTTTAGGTGAAGGCAGGTTGTGGCCTGGCTCATGCTGGAGGCTGGTGAATGCTGTGGTTGTGAGCTACTCGGAGTAATAATGGTCACCTCTCATGTTTTGTTTTTTAAAACACTTGGTATCAAAAGAGCTTGGTGTTCCTGGTGTATAGTATTAAGTTTGGAAGTGCTGCTGAAGTGGAATGCATTTGCCTATCCCAATAGGATGTTGGTGGTGTTGAAGTCTTACAACACTCCCTAGTTGGGAATGTGCTTGTGAAGTCCTCTAAGACAGGCAAGGTCAGGATAGTAATGGAAAAATTCACCTGATTGTTTCTGCTACCTGTGTTTAGAAGTATCATAGAGCTGGAAAGTGCACACATCCCGCTTTTTAAAGGGAAAACCTCCAGCCTGACACCCAGGAGAGCCAAAATCGTTCTCTCTCCCTTCACTTTCAAACTTCAGTGGCATGACTTTGATACTTTTTCTGTGAAGACCTTCAATGTTAATGTTGGAGATAACAGGCTTTCTTGGCTACTTACAGTTTCTGTAGCTTGGGAAAACATTTTCTTTTGTACCTTCTGTGGTACTTAATTCCACAGAGGATTTTTCCTTTCTTCAGCCTTACAAAACCTTTACTGGGTGCAGAAAGTTGTTTCACAGCAAATTACTTCCTCTGTTCTTTGAGCGTAGTCTTGTGTGTAGTTATGTGTTTGATTTCCTCATGGTCTATAAATACCAAGTCTGGCAGCCTTGACAAAATCTATTTGGAGAGAACTTGTGAGTATTGGAGTATTTTTCTGAAAATAGCGTATCTTTGAAACTTCACCTTGCCTAATCCGTCATCAATATCTTCTCTGTCCCCTGAGATTTGGAAAGCAGGGTGCAAAGTTGAGTGCAAGTTGGTGAGGAGATGCTAGAGGACTGTGCTGGCATCCCTCACTCTGCCCCTTGCCAGAAATCTTTAATTGTTCGTTAAGAAGGCCAGCTTCTTAGTCTGGCTCAGTTGTGCAGTTCTGATGTATGATGCCATTATTTTACCATAGTACAATACAAATTGAAATATGTGATCCAAAAGAGTCTGATATCAGACTTGGCACGCAATAAGGGATCCAGAAGAGTCTGCTGTCAGGCTTGGCACGTGCAGTTAGGAAAGTGGAATTGGGAGTGTCCCCAGCATCTCTCTGGGTGTGCACCAGGGAGGGCAGTGGGCACGGTCCTGAGGAAGTTCTTGGGTGTAATTACCAGGGAGCACCTGCCGATCCATCAGTCTCTCCTGGAAGGGCTGTGGGACCACTGGTGGCTGGAGAGAATAAGACCACAAAGGAACTTGCCCTCCTTTGAGACTCACCTTCTGGATCTTCACCGGAGCCCAGGGTTTGCCATCAGGAAATTGAGGCAGCTGGGAGAGGAGAAGGGAAATAAAATGCATGCTTTCAGGTTGCTTATTTGCCTTCCTGAATATTAAGTATAATTGTTACAACTAATTATTGTCTTAAAAGAACTCTAAGTCTGGGCTGTGCGACTGGACCATGTTGTGCCTCCTGCGGCTGTGTTACTACATCAGTCTGAAACATCCTTTGTTGCCATCTCTGTCAGATGTGTGGTGGTGACTGAACTATGGCAAAACTAATTGATGCACCCAGGGGTGGATTTTAGACATGCTTTGCTGCTGGCCTGGCCCTAGCCACAGGCTCTGTTGGTGTGTCTGTGGCAAACAGCCTTACTCATACTGACCAGTCTCCTGGCATCCGCCTGTGAGCAGGCAGGTGGATGCTGAGCTGGCTGTTAACCTGAAGGATGAGTTCCAGTGGTATCTCATCCCAGCATGTTTCTTTAGGAGCAGTTGTAGCAGAGTGTACCTTCAGGAGATCTTGGCATTGGTGGAAGCCAGTCTAAGAAGTTACTTTGTGTCCCTGTACTGCAGTTTATGTCACCTTGTTTTGTGGGGCTGTATAGTGAACCATGTTGCTGCAATGACATGGGTTAAATATAACTCTTTTTGGAGGGTCATCCATGGCACAGGCCCAGAAAAGCACAAGTTGGCACAACTGACACATTGCACATTGCCAGAGGCAGAGTGGGGGGGTGCAAATCCTATCAGGCTGACCAGTAGACTGTAAGAGCCAGCATTGCTGCCTGTGTTATTGAACCATGACCTCATACTCATGCATGTTGCTGTATGGCTTAGCTGGTCTATGGCTAAGCCTGATACCAGTCCAATGGTGGGTTTTTTCCCCATCTGATAACTTGAATATTGTGTCCCAACAGCTCCCAGCTGGCAAGAGTTGTTTTTTTTTTTGTTTATGCATCACTAAGCTTGTTGACTTAATGATAACTGGAGTGGGGGAGGAAATCCAGAAGGGAAGAAGAAACACCAGGTCTGCAGATGTCTGCAGGCTGCAAAAGATTGTAGATAAAAGGACTGGGTGATGACAGCCAGCTCTAATATGACTGCTATAACCATCTCTGTTCACCCATCCTCTCAGTTCTATTAGATTCACCTCTAAAAAAGAAAAGATGATAGAGATTGTGGAGGAAATCCTTGGGACCAGGGAAGTGCTTTATCCCTTAGGAGCCATCCAAAATGTGTACAGACCAGTGCTTGGGCTTGAGTGGCCAACTGAATGAACCTGTTTCTGTAGAGATAGTGTTATGGCAGATGGCTCAGAGGTGCTTGTACAGGTCACCTTTGTCAGCCATCACACCGTTGCATCCCAAGGCCTGCCAGGCTATGCCATCCCCAGCTCCCACATGAGCATTGGTTGCATGGTGAATGGACCCCAGCAGGAGCAGGTTCTGTCATTTGGCAAGACAGTTCTCTCTAGCAATTTGGCACAGGCAGTTCCTGGCAGCAGCATCTGGAATCGCTCCATGGTATAATGTCTGTCATAACCTGCTCTGTCGACCTGCCACCCATAGAGCAATGCTGACCTTTGGAAGTAAGAAGAAACAGGATCTCGTGTATTTTTCTTCAACACGAGCTCCTCTAGCCAGGCAAGGCAGTGACTGTCTGTGCTGTCTTCTCTTCCACCTAACCACTGCAGTTGAATCCTGCTTTTAGAATCATAGAATTTTATGGTTGAAAAGGACTTTCATCACTGAACCACGTCCCTCAGCATCACATCTACACATCTTTGAAATCCCTCCAGAGATTTCCACCACTTCCCTGAGCAGCCTGTTCAAAGTCTTGAGAATCCTTTTGGTGAAGAAATTTTTCCTAATGTCCAGTCTAAACCTCCCCAGGTGCGCCAGCACCTCAATGTCCTTCTTGTAGTGAGGGGCCCAAACAACTGCTTTGTTCAGCATGTGAGTCCCAGATGTCCTAACCCTGGTCTGGTGGCATGGCAGCCCTCCTGAACCACTGCACCTGGATTAGCCAGAGAAGGTTTGACATCATCAGTTTGCTAGCTACCTCATTTTGCTCTGTGCTCTGCTGCAACCTTTTGGTTGTTTTTTGCTTGTTTGTTTGTTTTGGGGAAGGATGGAACTTCTTCCCATTTCAAGTTCCAACTTTGGGAAATGCCAGGAAATCCTCACCTTCTCCACTGCTCTAAGGAAGAGAATGAAATTTTAGATCTCTGTTGAGGCAAGCATCATTTGCAGCACTCAGCTTGATAAGGGCAGCATTGGAGAACAGTGCCTGGAATGATTTATTGGCAAAGCCTAGTCTGTTATCTGTGTACTTTTGAGGGCAGAGTAAGCATAGTAGACCAATAGTGGTGATTGTTTCCTTGAACAGCAGACAGCTTTTGGCAAAAATAGTTTGGATTAAACATTAACTGCAAACTGTTGTTCGGCAACGGTCCTTGTTTATAGATTGTGGTGTTATCACGTTTCTAGCTGCACTCTGAATAGTGTCAGACAGCACAGTATGTTGCAAGGCTTTGTGTTAATCAAAGCAGCTATCAAATTGTTTGCCCACCCATATTGACAGTTTGATATCAGAAGTCATCTGATGCCTGCAAACTGTGGAGAAACACAACAATTAAGTTAATTCATGTCTCTGTGTGGTCTTGTGCATTTGTGGATCCTGATCAGAAGTTTCACACACCCCTTCCCCTAACCAGCAGTGTTTTTCTTACATGATGTGTGTTTGCCTTGGAGCTTATTGTCATGTTATTTATTCAACAGGTTGTACTGTCTTGGTGTTCTTAGAGTGCATTATCCTTTTCTGGCAACCTGCCAGCCAAGATCAAAATGTGGGGAGACCATCGACAAGGCAACAGAATGGGGTCTTTTCGGTAAGCATTTGGATGTACAGTTTGTTTTAGCAACTTTCTGAAATACAATAAACCACAGAACGTTCTGTTTGTCAATATTTCTGCACGGCCTCCCATAAGCAGCTTTTGTAAAAGTTCTGAGGTCCATGTGGAGCTAGCTGTGATTGCCAAAGAACAGACAAGTTAAGGGACAGTGGAACAGTCCCAGCATTTCTGTGAAATTTTTTCATTTCTTTTTGTATTTAAGAAGAGCTGCTTTTAGTATTTCTGTTCCTTCTCCACAGGACCTTTTCTAGTGATACTTAGTTTAGCTTTTTTAAGCTAAGGTGATGATAAAGCCTAGAAGAGAAGCACCGAATAGTATCATGTTGATTGTCTTCAGCCATGGTGCTTGCATTAACTTCAGAAGTACTGACACTTTCATTACAGAGAAGATTTTATTAAAACTCCGAGAGTTTAGTTCTCTCCATGAGATTAAGTAGACCATATGTCCCCTTGGAGTCCTCACTACAAGAACACAGACCTGTTGGAGCAGGTCCTGAGGAGGCCTCAAAAATGATCACAGGGCTGGAACATCTCTCCTGTGAGGACAGGCTGAGAGAGCTGGAGTTGTTCAGCCTGGAGAAGAGAAGGCTCCAGGGAGACCTTATTACAGCCTTTCAGTACTTGAAGGGACCTATAAGAATGATGGAGAGGGACTTTTTAGCAGGGCCTGTAATGACAGGGCAAGGGGTGATGGTTTTAAACTAAAAGAGCGTAGGTTCAGACTAGATGTAAGGAAGGAATTTTTACACTGAGGGTGATGAAACACTCGCACAGGTTGCCTGAAGAGATGGTAGATGCCCCATTCCTGGAAACATTCCAGGTCAGTTTGGATGGGACTCTGAGCAACCTGATCTAGTTGAAGATGTCCCTGATCACTGCCAGCAGGTTGGACTAGGTGGCCTCTAAAGGTTCCTTCCAACCCAAATCTATTCTATGATTCTGTGTTCTTGGCCATGCTCCTTCATTAGAGATTTTTGAATGTCACAGTGCCACTGGAACTATTTTAAAGATTTGTATGCAACTGAACCTGCGTAGCATGATATGTTCCTCTGGTTGTTACAAGGCCTTGTGTTTGCAGGAGGGCTCTGGGTATTAGAAAATAAAATTAAAAAATGGAGACACCAAGAGCTAGGGTTTTCCTTTGTTGTGCATAACTCTTTCATCCTTTGCTCACATGTTCACCTAAGTTACTTGAATATCAGTGTGATAAAGAGAGATCCTTGTGGCATACCTTAGGTTTCTGCATTAAGAATACTTCAAATAATTGTCCAACTTTAATGTATTGGGAAAGCTGATAACATTTGTGCTATAAAAACCAGTATCCTCCAGAACATGTATTGATAGGAACGTGGTTGTGTTTTGTGATGGTATCAATGGTGCTGTTCTGCTGATTTTTAAGTGGATTTTATTGGCATCATTCTTTACTGTATTGGGTGGGGAATTCTAACCTTGAACCAAGTTTTGATTACTGTTCTAATGGTGATGAAACAGAGGCATGTAGCTTAGGAAATCCATATATGATTTGATTAACTGGGTAGATGTCACCTTGCATTCTGTTGGTGAGTGATTCCTAGTGAAACTCAGAGAAGAATGTGACTTGCTGTAGTTGCTAAGGAAATAATTTGCATTTGGTGTTATTTTAAAGTGTGGTGATCTTTTACTCTATTTTTAAAAAAATGCATTGGAGCCTTGCTTTGCTGAAAAATCAGGTAGCTCCACCTCAAAAGAAAAAACACCTCATTTGGTTTGGAAAAAAGTATCTTAAGAGGAAACCTCTTCCTGAGTGGTTTTTTGCAGATACCAGGACAGCTTGTGGCTGTGGTCTTGTAAACTTGGTACAAGACAGACAGTTTGGATGCACGAGCACAGGATCATTGTGAATATTGATTGTTGGCTTATTCCTGTGAGGCATCCTCAAAGTCCAAGCTGACAGCTTTCAGCATTTTGATAGTTAGACTCCAGCACAAGGAAGCATAAATGAGTCTCTGTAGTGTGTTACTAGAGCATGTTTGGTAACCTCTGCTGTTCTGTGCCTCAGGATGACGCGCTAAGTTAGCTGTTTGTCATACTGCCCGGAGAGCTTACGCTCAAGGTGTTCCTCATGGACATGTGCTGGTGATGCTAATGAACAACCACACCAGCCACTGGAACCTTGAACAGCTGCCGAGCTGTGTGCAGTGCAGGACTATGTTGTTTGCTACCATCATTAACCCATTAATATTGCAGGTATTCCCTGTTGAGTGCTTCTGGAAATTGTGCTGAAATGGGAGCACCCAAGTTTACTTTCTCACATCTGTCGTATGCTGCCTCATCTTAAACTACCAAACATCAATATCTTCTGCGGATCTTAGACTGTTACACAACTCTATAAAAGTTTAGAGAAGAATGTGCTGCTGTGTAGATTTCAGACTCTAAGCACGTTATGAATAATACTGTCTTTATTTCTACAGTGGGAGCCAAGAAGAAAGGTTTGCTCCCGGGTGGAACAGGGAGTATCCTCCTTCCCCTGATAGTCTTGCTCAAGAAAGACACTCTGGCAACTTCTCTGGCAGAGAATCACTTCCTTTTGATATCCAGGCACTCACAGGCCTCCTCAATCCTCAGTTTGCCAACAGAGAGGAACCTTCTTTCAGCTTTGGAGCTAGAGATGGACCACGTAGTGACTTCAGAGGTGGGGAGGGGCACCATGATTTCAGGGGCAGAGATTTCCCACCACCTGACTTCCAGGGTAGAGATGAGTCTCAGATGGATTTCAGAGGTAGGGAGCCACCCTCTTCTGAGTATAGGGGCAGGGATATGTACTCTGGAGACTTCCGGGAGAGAGAAGGGCCACCTATGGACTTCAGAGGTGGAGATGTTCCCTCAGTGGACTACAGGAACAGGGAGACATTCCGTATGAACTACAGCAATAGAGAAGCACATCATATGGATTTTAGGGGCAGAGATGAACCTCCATCAGACTTCAGGGGAAGGGGGTCTTTTGATCTTGACTTCAGAGGTCGAGATGGATCTCATTCAGACTTCAGGGCAAGAGATGTGTCTGAGTTAGACTACAGGGGCAGAGAGCATTCCTATTCAGACTTCAGAAATAGGGATGTACCCGATTTGGACTTCAGGAGTGTGGGCACCTCTGATCTGGACTTCAGAAACAGAAATGCACCGTCATCAGACTTCAGAAATAGGCACAGGGCCCGATCTGATCAGGATTTTAGGAGCAGAGATGTGGCTCCTCCTATGGACTTTTCAGATAGGGAAATGCCTC
Source organism: Bucco capensis (assembly GCA_013396975.1). NCBI lineage: Eukaryota > Metazoa > Chordata > Aves > Piciformes > Bucconidae > Bucco > Bucco capensis. The sequence goes on from VWZO01004180.1 coordinate 179,906, forward strand.
CTGTGGATCAAAGCCTTGTAGATTTTAGGTGCAACCAATCTTCTGCACCTTTAGCAGAAAGAGAGGGCTCTGGTTTAAGCACCAGCAAGAGAGAAGAGGCTGCACTTGGTCTAGATAGAACTCCCTTTGGTAACCAAAAAGGAGAATTTCAACATTCAGAAGCACCAGCCAGAGAAGAGGAATCCCTCAGGCTGGGTCTTGAAGACGATTCTTCACACAATTTCCAAAATAGCTGCGGACCTCTTCCTACTCTTCAGGACCAAGAGGAGCAACCTCAGACCTTTGCTAACAAGCAGCAACAGCAGCAGCTTTCTGGAGGGGAGCAGCAAGGATCCGATTCTGATCTTGGGTTAAAGGGTGAAGGTGACCTGGATTTCCTTGGAAGGCAAGATACTGACTACCGAAACATCGAGTATCGTGATGTGGATCACCGGCTGCCAGGGCATCAGATGTTTGATTATGAACATGGCAAGTCCTTTTCAGAAGGAAAACCCAGCAAAGATTCTAGGCCCTTTAAGAGCCTTCAGGTAGGTGGTTTTGTCAATTGCTGTTTCTGTTAAATGCGTGTTGGCCAAAAAATGGAAGGAGCTGGGAAGGAGTCTTCTGTTCATATTCCATCACTTCAGTTGTAGCCTAATTCACTGTCCTTCCCTGAAATCATCCTCATGTTCCAGAATGTTTTAATGGGCACCTTTTCTATCTCAGAAATACTTTCCTCTCAAGAGAAATGCAATTTAGCAATTGAGAATTGCTAAATACCTAGAACCAGATTTGGTTCAGAAAGTCCCCAAAATGAAAATGACCAGGCAGAGGGAGAGTGTTGGGAGGATAGTATACAGAAGAACTGATTTTGTTATTTTCTCCTGGACATTGCTTACAAGCACTACCAGAGAGAAGCTACTGGTTTGGGTGGAGATATGTAGAACAGTACAGCTGTTCTTCTGCATGCCTTTTATTTATTCAGAGATAACTATGAAAGCTGAAGGTAATGGTAACTAATGAGTTAAATCTGCGATTGAATTTGAATCCTCCACTGCTGGAAAACAGAGACAGGTGATTTGCCTATTTTACTTTCCTGAACCTAGATCTCATTGTATAGCTCCAACAGCAATACTAGTCCTCCAGAGCTCTCTTAAACAGTGCTGTGGGTAAAGACCTCCGCCAGGCTTCTTATGGGCCTTTGCCTTTGAATTATACCTTGCTGTATTTTGTTTACTACTTATGTATCTTTGAGCTAGCATTTCTCATTTGTAAAAATCATCTTGATTGTGTGAACCCAAGGACCAAGACTACCGGACCTGTCCCAAATATGTGAAGCCAAGCAAACTTATTCGGCTAGGAGGAGTGCCTGAAACTGCCACGAAGGATGATGTAAGTTGGAGGGTTTTCATCCAAAATCTTCTATCAAGGCATTCTAAAAGTACCATTTTTAAGCCTGGTTGATGTAGTTCAGACCGTCTGTCATTTTTCCCAGGGAAAATCCAGATTTAGAAGTCATTGCAATGTTATCTTTTATCTGATTATTCTGGGTTTTGGGGAGTCTGGAAGTGGTGAGTTTTTCTGCAGTTGCAGATAGGATGTTGGTGGCTAAAAGCCTTGACTGCAGACTCTCTTTACCATGCCTTACTTCCATCATTGCTTTATATATACCAAACATTGATATTACTTTGCTAACTGTATTTTGGGCTTGAAAGATACGTAATGTCTAAGAGAATTTTTTCATTCTTAGTTACTTGAAATTGCTTAGATGATCTTATAAGGGTGGAAAAGATCTGCTGCAGTTGCTGGTTTTAGTAAAAAAATCCCCCAAAATAATCTAGGCTACAAGGTGAGAGAAGCTTCCTTTCCTCAAACTTCCACTTTGAACTAGAATGGTTGCTTCAGTTGCATTTGCAGATGTGAGAACTCTTACATGCGATAGTTTTTGCTAGGGCTAGCTGTGAGAATCAGGGCTTCTGAGGCTTGATACTGGAGAACTAATGGCAGAAACTTTGTCCCTCAGAAGATAAGACTTGGAACAGTCAGCTTCTGCCCTTTGATTTTCTTAAAGGTACTAAGCCATCTCTGACCTTAAATAAGGATCAGAGGTGAACTTTCTGGCTGAAACCAGAATAATAAACCTTTGCACAGTTAAATTGTGGTGTAAATGGTGCTCATTTAATTAAACAAAACAGAAAAATACTTCCCAGAACTCAATAAACAGTTCTCAAGTACTGATGGAACTTAATGAGGAAAATGTGTCAGTTTGTAACAGAGTTAACCTAGAAAGAAAAAAAGTCTTGGGGAGACAGAAATGTATGTCAGTGAGTGCTTCTGTTTCTGAGGTTTGATTTTTGCAGACTGAAGTGGATCTTGTTTTTCCTGTAGATTCTCAATGCTTTCCGAGGGCCTGATGGGACACCTGTGAAGGGCTTGAGACTGAAAGATTACAGTTCAGGTGAGAATGCTTTTGCAGTGCTTCTGGTTTCAACTTTACAAAAGGCTGTTTTTCACACTGATGCTCACTTAGGCAGTTTGGTTGAAGTCTTTGCTGCCATGATGGCAATGCCCTCTTGAGTTTTATAGCTTGTCCTCTTGTCTTCAAAACTGATGGCTGTGCTCACTGCTACTTCAGAGGTGAAGCATTTGTCCTGGTGCCTCTAGAGAGATGGAGGAGGAGCAAGAAAAACAGTAAAGTTGTGCTAGTAGCCATCAACAGTAAAATCAATACTGACAGGGGACAGCAGGTTAATTCCTCAACAGATTTAAAAGAAAAATATATTATTAAATCCTTGTGGATCATTCTTCATCTTGTTCCTGAGATGGTCTTACTGTGGAACATGTCCTGCACAAAGAGTGTCCTCAGGGAGCCTGATACATCCTGACATTTCTGCTTCAGTAACATGAAACTGTTACCCTTAGATACGAAGTTTTATAAGCAAACATCCAAAAAGTGGGTCCGGATGCTCTTCCACATTCAAAGAATAAAGTTTTGCTGTACTTCTAATCAGTGTGTATAGGAATCTGAAGAAAGAAATATTTTACAAGGCTGCTTTGTGAGAAAGTTGTTCTGGAGCAAAGATGTGCGATGGTAGGAAATGCAGGGTGAGTCCTGGGGATTGGTTTGGATAATACTGGTAGGAAACACCTGGAAAAGGGTGTTTATTTATTTATTTATGAAACCTGGGAAAACAGAGGCTTCTACCTTCATCACTATATTTTCTTATTACCAGCACTTGAGTCAGCTGGAATTCTTGGTGTCAATACATTATATAAAGGCTTCCTATGTGTTTGGTAACAGGGGAGAGAAACTGGGGCAGTTGGGTATTTCTCAAGTATATTTTTGTTTCTGGAAGCTGTCAAAGGAGATTTCACAACCTTCCTGTGAACCTTTGAACTGAAGAACACCCTTGTGTCACGTAATCTGGTCTGGCCTAACAAGCAGGGCTTAAGGGGCACAGTCAATCTTTCTTGCTTCCTTTCCTGTTTTCTAAGCGTAGTACAGCGTGGCTGTTGTCACCCGCACAACAATGACTGCAACCCAGTAATTGTGACATACTCATTTTTGGCCTGTGCTGATGTGATTTGCCAGTTTTGGGGCTTTTTTCTGGAACACATCACTTTCCAGTAATAAATCAACTTGAAGTGGGAATCTCTCCGTAAGTCTCCTCATGTGTACGTTGTTAGAACTTACTGCCTCCTTCCCATTCCCTGTTTCAAAGGCTATTCAGGGTGAGAGGCAGTGAATGAAGTTATGTGCAGAAGTACTAGTATCTGCTGGTGGTTGTATGTAATATGAGGGTTGTGGTTTTCTACTGTCTCTCTGAAAACTGTGTTCCATTTGTCTCCTCAGCTGCGAAGTTGGGGGTTTTGTATGTTTTTCTGGCATTTGTGAACAGGGAAAGAATTAAGTTGAAATTAGCTCATATTTTGTGAGCTATTTAAAGCTGCTGTTTAACCCTGTCCAATCAACATCAGTAATTTTAGTAGTGTAGCATTATTCTAGGTTACATGGATGCTCCAAAGGCTTTGTTTTGCATTATGTCCTGAGGTTGCAAATGCAGCTGCTAATTTGAACAGCTTCTGATCCTTTTTACACAAGGATGGATAGGTCTAGGACAATAAAAGCTTCCTGAATTGTGCAAACTTCTTCTTGAAATTGAGTAACTAGACGTTGTAGTGAATTTAATCCAGCTTTTCACATTAGGTCATCCCATAGAGAAGTGTGTGAAGTTAAATTCATGTTAACTTCTGAAAAGCTAAGCCTGTTTGAAAGTAGAGGCAAGTCATGGGCTAAACGATGCCATTAGGATGGGGTGTGTTTGTAAATATCCATAAGAATTGAAATCAAACTGGTTGGATTGTGAGTGTCTCTCAGATAGCCCTGGGCCCACTGTCTGTGTTGCTCTGTCAGCTCACGGGACGATGACAGCCTGGCTCAGAAGAGCACGTGCTAAGCCTGTCTGAGTGGGTTGTGTATTTTTGAGTGCTGTCCAGAAATGTTAAAAATAACATTAATCATGAGTTTGCATGTTGAGTGTGTTTGAAAGAAGAATGCCTGCAGCTGCTGGAGAACAATAACCACCGTAACAAATAACATGCAATTAACTCAAAATAAGTAAGGTTCAGATCAGTTTCACAAAAAGATAAGCTTATCATAAAGCTGATCTCAGCAGCTTCAACATGATGATTTCACTGTATGATCTTTCACAAGGCTCTTTCTGCTTAGGGGGAAAATATATGGTTGATTTTTCTTGGAAAAAGCAGCACAGCTTCTTTTTAAAGCTGTTTCTCTTTACATACCCTGCATGTGCTAAGGGAAGCATATTTTCGCTGGAGGTTGTGCTGAGCCTGGAACACTGTTCTTAATATACCTGGTGTGATTCTGAAGAGCATTCAAGCTGTTTATTCTTTAGTCTGTTTCATCTGTGAAGCCCACAGACTGAAATGGTGGCTAGATTTTAAACAAGATAGTGAAAGGAGAGACGTTAAGAAGTGGCATAGTAATTCTATTTTAACCAAAAAGGCAGATATTTCAAAACGGTGATAAAATACCCAGTTCAGACTTTCTAGTATCACCCTACACAACATTAACTTGTTATTTCCATCAGTTTGATTTTTGATTTGGTGCCTGTATGTTCAGACTGAAAGTATCAGATCCATTTGTGGGGGAGAGGGGACTTCTTCCATCGTAACTTGTAAGCTCTGACAGAAATAACTACATTAGATCATTGGCTTATCTTTCAGCTTGCCTTTTCAAGTGTGATGGGTCATGTCTATTCAATTAATCATTACAAAGAATAAACCCTGAGGTGACAGTGGAATATTCTCAAAGACCATCAGCTGCCTTAGCCTTAGTATGTCCCAGTGCCTCTTGCAGCCTCATGTGCAGGCAGCAATGGGATGTTCTGCTGCTTGAGTAGATACTAGTGATGATGACTTGTCAGCAGCTCTCTGAGTAGAGATTGTTGGTAACAGCTTGTAAGCTCCCCCAGTGCTGTGTGAAGGAACTTATCTCTGCTCACTGGGGTCAAGGCTTTCACCTGGCTTTGCAATGTGGGCCTCCCTCTGTGGAGCTGGCAGTGCAGTGTATAACAGCAGCAGGCTGCTGGTGGCATGAGGTCTGTCATTCTCCTGTGACAGTCCTTGTGCTTGCGTTGGTGCTGCTGGCTGCCAGGAGCTTGAAACCAATACCTTTTGATCTTCGAGGAGTCTAACATGAGCACACCTTGTCCTGGTTTTGATTTTGTTCATATTTTAAGCTTATCTCCTGTCTGATTCTCATCAAGCTTTATTTCTACTTTCCTGACAAATGTCAAACATAAGCAGGTAGCATCTTAAGTGTCTGATGTGCATAGAACTCTGGTTGAACACACACATATGCCCTGGAGAAGAGAGCATATGGAGCTATCTTTTATCTTAAAGGGCTGCTTATGAAGAGTTTTTTACCCTTAAAGATACTGCAGTGGTGTCCAAGTAATAAGTGAGAACATGAAGCATACTCTGAGCCTTCTGTTCAGGTTGTTCTCCTGGATGCAGTCTGTGGTGGGACAAGCTTGGAATGTGTGTTCTCCAACCAGGATTCATGCTAGGGTTGGTACCAGCAGTCAGGAAAAACTATTCAGGGAAAGCAAACTTGAGAAATTACTGGCAGCCCATGAAGCTCTTCTAGCTTACTCTACAAGCCCATCTGGGGAACCAAAAGAGGAGTTTTTGCTGAGCCTGGTGGAGAATGGACACACTGAGATGGAGAGCAGCGTGTGCGGAGAGGAGCTCTGTGAAGCAGACCTGGAGTGATCAGGTGAGCTGGATTGCAATCTGAAGGAGCAGTAAGGTCTATCCCAGCCCTCTGAGGTACCCTCTAAAGTAGATCAGCACTTCAGATACTAGGAGATAAGGGTTTGTTAACCCTCTCCTGACCCTTCTGAATACTCACTTTTGATCCCTGGGTGGGGATGTGGGAATACAGTGCTGCATCCCCGAGGAGCGAAGCACCTGTGGAAGTGAGATGGCTAGAGCCAGGAGGAACTCTCTGAACAGCAATAATGCTTGGAGCCAGAGGGGTGTCCACATGCATACAGGGGGCTGATGTTAAAGGACAGCTGTCCTCCCGTGGTGGAGGTACATGCAGGAAATGTCACATAGCCTGAAAATGTGACTGACCTAGCAGCTACTTAATGGCAGCTGCCTGCTCCATTTTGAAAAGCTTTTGTTCTAGCAGGTGCTGTTGGTAGCAAATGTACTTTATTGCTTGCTTAGCCACCTTCTGGCACTAGCATTTATTTTTTGTTTCATTTCTCCAGACCTGGCCCTTATGTGGTGCTTGGAACTGCCTCCCTTAGCCCTCCCTTTGTTAAACTTAAACTGCCTTGGCTAAGTCCTAGAAGAAACTGGATTATCTTGCTTGTTCTCACTAAGCTCTGCCGCATTGGTGCCCTGTTAAATATTAATAAGCCCCTTAGATAAACCTTTAAAAGGTGCTTTTTTTTTTTTTTCCTCCAAGTGCAGAGTATCTTGTGTATCAGAACAGTGAGTCATTGGCTTCAGGAATATTTCAGGAAACTTCTGAAATTTAAAATCAAATTCTGTAGTGTTGAATTTTGCTAAAATTCTTAATCTACAGTCCAGAAGTTTATGCTTCATGATGGAAAAATGGGTACAGATTTTTGAGTAGTGCACCTCACCATACCAGCCATGAGTTCCCTGTTTTCCTTGCCTGGAATGCATCCTAAGGCACTGAGATCTCCTCTCCCTTAAAGCAGAGCTTTGTGATAGCAGGCATGGCTATGCCCTTGTCTGACCCACATATAACTGAGCTATAGCCCCCTCACTGTAGCTGTACATGTGGATGGGGTTTAGTGGTGCTAGTAATGGTCTTGGTGGGGGTCAGAAGTGCTGGTGAAATACTGTGCTGACTCCCAGCTCCTGCATGCCACAGGTGCTATCATGCTGCAGCTTCCAGCCTTGGGTAGTTCTGGAGAGCTGAGCTGCTGCTCTGCATGGGGAGGGGAGGTTTCTGGAAGTGTGCAGCAGAACTGTGCTAGACTGAAACCTTTTGTTTCTTTTCAGGAGTGATGGCAATGCCCTTGGGGAAACGCTCTGAAGGGTGAATCTGTGACCAGCTAGTGGCTTCATCATGAAGAGGGCTTGGCACTAGTGCTATAGAGTTTGGTTAGGAGTAGGCCCCACAAGGGCTTACCTTCTTTGGTTTGGTACAAAGAAGATCCTGTGGGTTGATATGAGGTGCCTCTAATACACACCAAGGCAAAGAGGTGCATCTTGCTTGTTGTGCTAATTGTACAGAAGACAACTTGGCTCACCATCAAGGCTGGTGCTAATGTACCACAGCAAGAGTAATCTCCCAGAGTAGTGTTTAGTGCTTTGCACAGCAAAGATTGTGTGGCACGCTCTACTGCATCAGCCAGGAATAAGGGCACAGAGATCTCAAGCATTTGCTGAGAGCTGAAGCACACGTGGAGTTTCCTTTTGAGGCACAACTGGATCACCTGCTCATCAGCAGAGTTCTTCAGTCTGCAGGAGTTCACCTTTCAGAAGCTGGAAAATTATCTTTAGCACTGATCTGCATGAAGTAATCAATTCTTGTTTGTAGCTAGAGTAGCCTGGTGAGAACTAAAAAACCACTTAGCTGGAATTACTCCATGGCCATCAATACCAGTCCTTGCCAGTTTTCCCAGCTGTGTGGGCAGTAGGCTTTTGGGTAGTCTTGCTTGATTGCAAGGGCAACAGCACCTTGTCTCTTGGAAGGAAAAGGTGTTCGTGACCATCTTTCCTCCTCTGTGATGCAGTGGCTTAGGAAATAGAAGTACAAATCTGTTTTAAGTCAGTGTTTGTGGTAGTGATCAACTTTGCTTCAGGGTTATAAGACCTTTTCAATAGAAAAGGCAACAAACACATTCATCCTTAAAACTTTTTTGACATGCAGAATCCTTCTCTCTCTAACATTTTGCAATTGTGCTCACTCTTTTTGCATCTCCAGCACAAAACTTGAAGGCTTTGCACAGTGTGCTGACATGATTGCATTGATTGCTCTTCTGAGTCATTTGTGCTAAACGACAGATCATATATCCTGGATACCAGGTTCACATTAGCAACACTTTAAAACCAAGTTCCTGTCTACAGCACCACCTCAGGAATGCAGCTTCCTAGCCTCTTGTGATGACTCCAGCCTTCACTGGATACCAGGTTTCTGAGCAAGTGTAATGTAATACTTTAATAAAGCTACAGTGTGTATGATCATAGTGTTCTGGCTTTTTCCCTCTCCTCTGTGCTGATCTCCAAACTACCCTCCTGGACCAAGAAGGTTTGGCAGCCATTAGGGCTCTGACTGCTGTAGTTTATGGGGCTGCCTCTGCCTTTGAGGGCATCTTAGGCAGGTCCTTCCTGTGTCTTGTCCTCCAGGATGGAGGGAGGAGGATGGACTGTAGTGCTCTACCTTTCAGAATACAGCTGTGTTTTGTATGCTGTGGGTTCGGTGCTGTTTGGTGCTGTTCTCCTGTGCAGTGCTGTCATGAAGGAGTACATAAGAGCATGCTTTTTTTATGCAGAGGGACAGTATGAAGTGACAAGCCTTTTCCCAGTAGACAGGTGTACCTTGTAAGTGCACAGCCTTTGAAAGGAATTGGGGATATGGCTGGTTGCAGATTGTCCTGTTTAGTATTCAACAGCAAGCGTTTCTGGTACAGCTCTTCAGCTTTAGTAGCTCTGAAGACCAATTTATCTGTGCAGTAAAGAGATCTGACAAATTTATGGATGCTCAGAATCCACCAGCTGGTACTGAGAGAGCTCTCAGTTTTGGCTTCTGAGCTTGTGTTAGGATGGCTAGATTGCTGCTGTTCCCTGCTGTGCTGTGGGGTGCCCTCCAAGGTTTCAGGCTGTGTGCACAGCTCTGTTTTCTCTGCTCACCACAGAAGGCACTGTGCTATTGCCCATCCTCACTGCAATGGCAGGACTCACTTGTAAGCACAGATACAGCCACTGCTGTGCATGTTCAGGAGCTCCTGCCTTCTTGGAAGCATTGAGTGTATTATGCCTGCTAATAATAGCACAGCATAGTAGCCTAGAGGTACAGAGAAAGCCCTGTGTTTCCCAGTATTTTCTTATGATGAGGTATTCATTCTTTAGGATGGATGACCTACATCTGCATCTTTCCTTGGAGGAAACAGACAAACTTGTGCATGGGTTATGGGCATATTGCCAGAATCTCCCACAGATGAGGTAACTTCCTGTTGACCAAGGAATAGCAGATTCTCCAAGAACAGTGTTGCAAATCCTGTGTTACCCGAGCTGTGCAAAAGTCAGTGTGTGAAACTGCAGGTTCCTTCCAAGGATGTGGAAGTCCTTCATATTCACTCCATACTTTATGCTGTAGTCACTCTTGAAGCAACAGAACTTTCTTCTCTAACAAGGATGAAACTGCAGAGGATTTCCTCACCTGCACTCTGCTCTGCTGGGCTGTTTCTGGAGAGAGCATGCAGCAAGAATGTCCTTGCTTCAGCAGTCTGGTCACAGCTCTGCTTCAATGTGCTGTCTCTCCTAGAAGCACCCAAAACTACAAATGTTTTTTTTTCTGTGGTAGGTCTGTCTCATCCTACTGGAAAAAACACAAGTGAAATGTTGGGATGGTTGATAAGCTCTCTGCCTGCAGAGACTCCACCATTACCATCTTCTTTCCTCAGGCTGCTGGGCCCCAGCTGGCAGATGCAGGGACCTCCACCACATTTGCAGCTGGCCCAGCTGTCCAGATTAGCATAGTGTCTTTTGGCAACCCACTGTACAGAATTACTGCAACAAGAGGCCATCTTCTTACCTTCTGACCAGAGGAGAGAGAATATGTTCATATTGCACCACAGCAGACGAGTTCTGTAGCAGTTGTTTTTGAGAAGGCACGTGATGGTTTGCCATGGACTTAAAGATGTGTAGACATGTCACTTGGAAACATGGTTTAGTGGTGGACTTGGCAGTGCTGGGTTGACAGTTGGACTCAATCTTAAAGGCCTTTTCCAATCTAAATAAGTCTGTGATTCTCTGATAAGGTTATCTAATGCCTTAAGCTTGTAGAGGTGGGCAGTAATGTGACTTACTGCCTTCTCATTCCCAGAATCCAGGAAATGGATCACCTCTCGAGTGCAATGCCTTTGTCATGTTGCCATCATGCCTTCTTTCCAAAAGGATCTTTGATTTGGCATGGGCAGGGCTGCTCTAGTGATGTGATCTTTGCATTTGGTCTACTAAAATTCCAGAGAGATTTTTTTGGTGTCTTCACACTGCTTACAGCCCATATCTGAACAACATTATGCTTTTTCCTTTATTTATATCTTTGACACAACAAACTATCATGAAATAACACATTACTATGTGTCAGTTGTTGAGCAGAAACTGTGTGTGTATAGAAACAAGTCTTATTTTAAATTCCAAGTCTTTGATCTTTTCATCTGAAGCCAAAACCCAGTAATTTTAAGGAGTTTTTTCAGGATTTTTAGTCAAACCATGGCATGCTAACAGGGACCTGCTCTTTGTTGTCAGATTCCACTTTTCTAAAATACATCTGTTTCAGAGGGAAAATATTCCTTATGCAGATGTTTACAGAGCAGCTTCATGGAGCTCTAAATATGTTCTTACTCCTGAGTATTAAATGATCGTGCCCATTTTCAGTGCAGAAAACAAGCCAGCATGCTTTGGGAACATATACCAAAGTGTTGGAGGACTGTTCCCCATGGAAAGTTCATTTGGACAGCATAGCTGTGCTGCAGAATGCTCAGAGGTTGCTTGAGGGGAAATACTGATTTTTTTTTCCTGTGTCTGTGTTGATCACATACACTTCTGCCAAAACATAAAGCACTTCTTACTCCATTCTACTTTTTTTTTGTGGATGCTGAAACTATAGCATTGTCCTAATCAGGAAGTGAAAGATCACATTAAAAAGATACCAGGTTTTATATCTTCATCTGAAACCTTGCATATGAATTTAGGCCACCTTGAGTCAAAAAAAAACCCATCTGTAGTCTTCAGCAGTGATGTTACTTTGCTTGTTTGATTATTTTGGTTTTACTGTTAAGACCTGAAGAATACCAGTGGGTGTCTGAGCGCTCTCATTCGCAGCCAGGACTGCTATTGAGCCAGTTCCTGCCATTAGGTGCCTTGCCCTGTGCTTCTGTTAAAATGCCCAGCTTCTGGTAACAGCAGCTGAACTGCTGTGTTCCGAGAGGCAAACTGCATGAAGGTTTCAGAAATAAAAATATGCAAGCTCAGCAGCTGCCACACAAAGAGCTGAACCAACCCTACGGAGGAGGCAGGGGAGAGGCACAACACTTGGTGGCAGGAGCCTCTGTAGCTCTCCCCCTTTAGAATCAGCCTCAGGTCACTTGGTTTTATTTCGGCTGTTATGCTCTGGGTAATGTGATTATTGCAGATGGTGGAAAAAAATCAGCAAGCATTGCATTTTGAAGGCACTCTGTAGCAGTGCTCTTGTTCCACAAGGCCTCCATTTCAGTGCCTTTCCATCCTGGTCTAAAATGGAAGGATGCTCTGGTGTTGCTGGGGGCAGAGCAAGGCTGCTGTAGTGTCCAAGGCCGATGTTACACTGTAGTTCTCTCATTCTGAGCCTGCTTGTGAGGTCTGTGCAAAGGGCTGGAGCTGGGGCTGGGGGAAGTGTCAAGCCCCCCCAGATCTTCAGCAGCAGCTTGGGGTGGAGCAGTGGCTCCAGGCTGCTCTCTGCTTGCGTCACTGCTTCGGTGCTGGCTGTGTGAGGACAGCCTGTAGTGAATTGCAGAATGCTGCGTCCCGGTGCAACCTGCCCACAAGAGCTGAACACGTGGCCTGAAGCTGCTTTCTGGCAGGATATGGGGTCACAGTTTCTGGGTTTGTTTCTCATCATACATGTTACTGCAGCTGTGCTTGTGAGGGGGTTGATTTTGGTGGGGGAGGGCAGAAGTAGGAAAGTGCAGAAGGAGGAATGGGCTGGGCTTCCCCTTAACTCCGTGGGGGTTGGAATAACCATCTTGAATGATTACATCTCTGTGTAATGCCTGGAATGATCTTCTAGTGTACATCCCTGCAAACATCTCAGCTTTTGTATCTGCATACAGTGTTAGGTGTTGCGCTCCCAGTTGTGTCGTGCTGGATTAAATCCATGTCTAAACCATTCCCTCACTTCACCAGGAGCAGGATGTAAACTGCCTCTCATTACAGAGCAAACACAGTGGAAACTTCTACAATCTTGCTTTCTGTCTGTTAGGAGACCCTCTACTTCCTATGCAGATGGAAATAAGCTAGCACTTTGATCCTGGTTTGCTGATTACAGAAGCTTTGAAAAATCCTCTCTGTGAAGGGGAATCAGGAGCCTTACAGGCTGACACATATCATTCATGCAGCCCTTTTCTAAACAGGAGGGAAAGAAGCAACTCTAGAGTTCTGGATTTGACTAAGACTTGAAAGTGTACCATGTGAGCCTGCACACTGTGCTGTGAAGTGGCAGAGGTGTCTGCCCAGAATGCAAAACAGTCTCCCAGCAAGGGGCAGCACTGCTCCTGGAGAGCAGCTCTCTGCTGCGAAGAGGAAAACTGCTTCATTTTCACAGTGTGATTTAGTGTGGCTGGAGCTGCAGAGCAGAATGGCAACAGCTATGGGAACAGCTGGGTGAATTTGGCTGTGTGGACCCTGCCAAAACCATATCTCTAGTTCCAGGTGCCCACTTGGTCTAAGAATATCAGGTGCCTTTAGCTGCATTCCACCACAGATGATGTGATGCTGGTCTGTGCCTTTCAGTGAGCTGAAAAGCACCTAGACTGAAAAATTTCCCTCCAGTGCAATTACATAGGCTAAAATAATACAGGGAAAGGGATTAAATTCTTGTTTGAGGTAGAGGAGGAGCTAGATTCAAATTGGAGTCTCATTATAAAGGCAAATGTGTGAAGTCATCATCCTGTTGTTAGTGTGCAAAAAGCTCCCAGAGTGGGGAAAAATATAAAAAAATAGTGGGGTTTAATGATGGAACAGTTTTGTATAGCCTTGTCTGTGTCGTGGTTAAGTACAGAGATGCTAAAGAAATGGGGAAGGAAAAACTGGAGACTGCAGCAAGTGTTCTTTGGCATAGGCCTGGGGGAGATGGGGACTGTTTTCCAGTAGGCTGGAATGACTTGTCTGAAAGAAGTGTGCATGGAGTTACCTTCCCATGGAAGGTAAGGTGCTGAAGCAACAGGAATCAGATACATACCTGTATTGAAGATACCAGTGTTAAGATGTGTGTGTAGGAGAGGAGACAAGCTCTTCACCAGGACAGCTAGATGTCTAAAATGGTACAATCCACACACAAACTGGCTTTCCTCTCACTCCTAACCAGCCAAAAGAACAACAGGAGGAGGGAATCAAGGCTTTCCTTTCACTGTTTGTCCATGTAGAAGCATTTTGGCCAGTGATCATCTGGAAGGCACTGTTTTGGAGTGAGGTGGCCTTGGCATGGGAAGGGTGAGGCTGTGTCTTTAGGCTGCTCCGCCGCGCTTCAGTTCTTGCAAGTGGTCTCAACATCAGGGATGGCTCTTAGGATGGTTTTGCCATGTTGCAGTGTTTACCCTGCACTTTATTTGGAACATAACATTTCAGCACAGGTAACTAGAGGATACAGCTGAATCAGTAGGTCCCTTCTGCCACTGACAGAAATGACAGCTTTCCAAGCAGTGAGAAGAGTAAATGCTCTCTAGTTTCTTGCATCTAAACTTAAGCTCCCATACCTTCCTGGTACGTGTGCTATAACATCTATACTAAAATGAGAAAGTTGGAGGTCTCGTTCCTGCTCTGCTGCACTTTTTCATAATTGAAGGGACTGGACTTCAAAAGTAAGCAGGTGTTGAAGGAAAAATAGCAAAGGCAAAGGAATCATGTTAGCCCTTTCTGATATATTGGCCAGTTGAAATGCTGGCTATTCAAGTGAAATACATTTACAGCAGGATACTTCAAAATGACTTAGCAGCACTTGCTTTGGAGAGTACTGCCTCCGAGGTAGCACAGAATGTGAAACTAGCAATGGAAAATCACTATGCCTTAAAAAAAAGCCAACAACAAAGCAGTTATTTCTTGCCTTAAGGAAGGGTGTGCCTTTCATTGGGTGGTGTAAGGGGAAGTGGGAACACAGTGCTATTAACATTCATGATAAACTGCACAGTTAATCATCATCCAGCTAGTCCCTGACTTCTCTCCTTTTCATTCTGGAGTAGAGGGGTGGTGGTTAGAGGGTTTGTCATTGGAGGGAAAGGGAAATAGAATATTGAATGTGGCTTTCTTTATGACAAGGCACTAACATGACTCCCGTCTGTATTTAAATGCTGTCCCCAGGTTACGACTATGGCTATGTCTGCGTGGAGTTTTCACTCTTGGAAGAGGCCATCGGATGCATGGAAGCCAACCAGGTTGCTTTACACTTCGGTCAATGCTGCTAGAAGATTTTTAAAATATTTTTTGGTGGGGTGGTGGAAAGCCAATGAGGTTTTTCTTTGAACCATTCAAAGGAAGATCTGATCTTGTATAATATACAACACTGCAGTTTCAATGTCGTTTCCAGAAACTGGTAAAAGGCTTAGAAATGCCAGTGTGAAGGAGCTGCTGGACACCAAATGGCCTGCCCTTCTCCCTAGTGTGCATCAGCACACTGCCTAGAGTCATAGGCTGGTGGCTGACAGACTCCTTAATGCAGGTTTTGGCCCTGCTGCTTTTGTTCTCACACTGAAATCCAGTTGGAAAGAGCTCTGCTAGCATTAAATGCTTCCCCCGGCTGCGTGTGCACACGCACACACATATGTGACTGTAGGTGAGGCCTCTGGTGTGCAGCTCTGAGTCAGCTACCACTTGCACGCTCCACTTTTCAATATGCTGTGTGTGGGGAAGACATTCTTAATTGTGCATCTACCCCATATCTGTCCTGTCCTTTGGCAAGCTGGAGCTGAAAATGTGAGGATTACCCTATGTGCAGTTGCACCTGGTAAATCTGAACCTTTCCATCCCTTAAAAGGGCAAAATGGCTTAAATCCCTAGTAAATAAATATGTAAGGGGAGCTTTTACTCTGACCTGGTGTTCAAGGCTAGAGCATACAAGAGCAAAATGCATTAAATTTCTTAGCTAAAACATAGATTTCCATCTCACACCACCCTCCCTGTGCTTTGGCTCCATCCTTGGTGATGGATCACTTGAGAAAAACCACTAAATGATTGATCCCCCTTTCTTCACTATGTCCCTTAAGTCTCCTCTTTGCTGCCTTCTTCCTCCTAATTTGCCTCAGTAAGAATCCATACCAATTATCTAAAGCCTTTTTACCTGAATCCCAAGTCTTGCTGTCATGGGAGGAGAGTCATGAGTCAGATTCAGAGCTGTGCATCTGCAAAAATGTACTTACAGTTAATGAGTCTTCACAGCTGGGGTTTCAAAGGTCCCACTAAGCACTCACATTTGCCTCTATTTTCAGTTACAGAGGTATTGCAACTTATAAAAATGTTTTACAGAAATAATTCTGTTGCTGGGAAAGAGCCTGGCACATTCCCACTGGGGTGGTGGTGATAAGCACAGGGGGAGAGAGAGAGAGAGAGAGAGAGAAGGCTCCAGAATTAACTACCACTTTTACCATCAGTGACAACTTTTATTTCCCCTTCAGTCTGTCTCAAATTCCAAATCTATTTTGTTGTCACTGGGGAATCTGACACTCCTTTTAACCAAATGCCTCTCCATATTCTCTCTACAATTCTCCTCACGTGAAATAGTGTCTCCCTATGTGAGAACAACTCCCAAACACCTGGGAATTTGAGAATTCCTCTTTTCCCTGTTGTCAGTGCCTGCTCTGCCCCTTCTTCTGTTTGGAGCATCCTCATGTACTTGGATGGATGTTTGACTTGATCAGATTTGGCCCATTGCTACAGCAAGGAGCCTGTAAGCACCAATCCTTAAAAACTGCCTAGAGCTGCCTGGTAGATCACTGTACACACATGCATATGAGGAGGTTCTGGCTGGCATTCAACTGCCACTTAGATTAACCCTCCACAGTAATAGTTACACCTTCAGGCTGCATAGTTTTTTACTGTGTTTCCCTTCCAAACTTCAGGCAGTGTGCTGCCAGAGCCCCATCAGCATTGAGGATAGTGGTCCCAGCCATGCACCCTACCTGGGAGATGTTAAAACCAGATAGGCTGTGCAGTTTTCCAGGTTTCCTGCCTGCTATACGTGGCTGTGTGTGTCTGCAGAGGAAACCTGGCAGGTGGAGTGGTTGGAGGGGATCATCTCCAAAGCCTGCATGTGCCAGCCTTCACTGTGTTTAAGTAGAGCTACAGAAGTTCGTAATTAGTGAAGCAAGAAATGTGATTTTGGGGTGGCCCAAACTGTATGAATTTGGTCAGGAGAGTTTTACCCTCTGGACTGCCCCAGACAGGTTAACTTCTCTAATTTCCTCTTGAATGAACATGAAAAAAAACATCACCTGCTTAGGCTGAGAATTAAGCTGCATTTTTACAAGCTGCAAAACCTGTGTTAGCTAAGACATGAATTTTTTGGTAGCTCAGTTATTTTCTGAAGGTTACCAGCTATCCTTGTCAAATTCAGTTGCTTGTGAGAGCATAAATAGCAAAACAGTGTCAGCCCACAGTGACATCCTAGTCCTTCCCTAGTCAACCTGCCTCTTTCTCTGTCATCTCTAGGCTGGGAATAAATAGCTCTTGCAGAGACAGGTTTTTTTGATGCTGTTTAATGCCCATTTAACTGCCCCTGCCTGAAGAGCAGTTTATTTATATTGTATAATTCCTACATCATGAAATCTTTTTTGTTTCACTTAGTGCAGACCAGCACCCATTTAAGATCATTCCCAAATTTGTGAACTACAGATTTACCAGGTTCAACTCCCTCCTTTCACTAAGTCTAACATATATGTGATCACTGAGATTTGAGGGGACTTTCTGTTGAGTACTTTGTGGTCAGGAGACATCCATCTTCTATGTCGCCCTAATTTTGTGGAAGAGTTTCATTCCACTTGCATTAATTGCTGCAGCTGAAGTAAGGAAAATGCTCCCTATATTAATTGCTTTGCCTTGTCAATGGTTGCGTCGGAATATTTATTACAGCTCCGGGGTCCCACCTAAGATGTGTGAAGTGTGCTGGATGGCTGTTATTGAGAGAGCAGAAGCTGGGCTGAGCTGGATGCTGGCTGCCCACTCTCTTGCTGTCTTTGGGAGGATCTTTGCCCCAGATGGGCTGATGGGCTGGGCAGTTGTAATGCAGAACCTAGGTGCAGCCCTTGTTTGCAGCCTGATGGTTGGTGATGCCCTTGTTGGTCCTGTTGGCTGGAAAGCTGCCCAGCAGAGAGGGACCTGGGGTGCTGGTGGACATCCACCATAGGACACCCACCACCACAGCTGAATATGAGCCAGCAGTGTGCCCAGGTGGCCAAGAAGGCCAACAGGATCCTGGCTTATATCAGGAATAGTGTGGTGAGCAGGAGAAGGGAGGTTATCGTGCCCTTGTACTCAGCATTTGTGAGGNGGGGTTTTTTTTGATGGTTTGGGGGTGGTTTTTTTTTTTGTTGTTGGTTTTTTTTGTTGGACTCTGTGATCTGAAAGGTCATTTCCAGCCATGAATGTTCTGTGATTCTGTGATTATAAGTTGGCTGTTGTTTGACTCACATGAGAGGAGACCTCTTTTCTGTCCGTGATGAGCTGCTTTTCCCTTGGGGAGAGGCAAGTATTTTGAATGGAAAATGGGATTTCTGTGCTAAGTCACATGGTTTCTCCTAAATAATCTTTCCCTCCTTTATTCTAAATTCTGGAAGGTTGTAAAGTGGTGTGGAATTTGTCTTTACTGCATTTTCTTTGCCTTCAGGCTTGGTATAGCCCCTGGCATAGTACTGTTCTTGTATAGGGGCACCAGACTCGTTTCTTGGAGACAGCTTTGGGAACACATCCCATGGCTCTTGTTCTCCATATGTGTTGGAATCTCTTTGCACTCCTATCTGTAGAAGAAACACACATAACAAGCTTGTTACTGGGTGTGAGAAAATGAGGTACCCTTTGTGTGCCATCAGATGTTACTGAGGCAGGTGAAGGTGGAGAAATGGAGAGAGCCTGTCTCTGCTGCTGGGATATTCCACTGTTTTCCCTGATATAGAGCTGGTTGTTATACATATGGAAGCAGAGGGGATTTTTTAAGCTTAGGAGCAAATAATTAGTCTTGTCTCACTATGTAATACTGTTCCCAAATCCTTTCAAACCTCAAATTTAGTAACACTGGCAGCATGCGTATTTCCTTGCCAGTAACTAACATCTTTATAATCCTTTACATCTGTTTCTTAAGAAAGAGGGGAAAACGGGAGATCTGTAGCATGAACTTAAAACAATAGATACTTGGAAAATTACTGTAGAGGTCTCCAGGTGTGTGCTGGAGCAGTGGTTCCAAGGCTTGTTCTTGTGCCTTCCTGCACTGAGGCTGACATGTTTCGGGGAGCAGTTTCCCCTGTGGTGCTATGCTTCTGGTTCAGCTTGCAGAGCACAGCCAGCCCTCCATTCCCTACTTTTTTCTTGCCAGAGAGGATAACAGAGATTCTTCCTGGGTTTTGTGGGTGCTCACTTTACTTGAGCACATCCCACCACCATGCAACTGGAAGCATCAGCTGCGGGTTTCTCCTGCTCTGACCCCCTCTCTTTTTATCCGTTCACTGCAGTGCTTTTCTGCATTTAGCATGAACACAGCTTCTGTACGGATCAGATTTCACAGGCTTTTAACTGTAGCTATTGGTGTGAAAATCCACAAGGTGCTGTGACAAGCAGGCAAAGCCTAGGACTTCCTGTCCTGAAAACATTTGCAGTAACCAGTCACAACTCTGTGTGGCTTCCCAACTGAATAAAAAAGGAGCTTGTGGTTATCCTGAGAATATATCTGCGCTGGTGACTTGTAGCCTTGAAATATTTGTTGAAGCCTGAGGTGCAAGGAGGGTGTTGGGATTTGTAAAAGAAAATATATCTCCAAACACGAGAGCTAATTATTTTCCTTTTGGCAGGTTATGTCTGGTTGTGGAGTCTGGCATTTTTTCTGGAACCTGTGAAATGCCCCTGTAATGGGAGCTGACACCTGCCTCATGTGTGTTTTCACAGGCTGTCTAGTAGCCATCATTTATACTCACTTGGCAACATCACTCCATGTCTTGAGCTTTAACCTGCAATTGAGGGTGGTGACGGCAATTGAGTGTGTCCACAAATACACTGAAGTCTGTTTGTGTGTTAAGCTAAGAGTGCTGGAGGTGGCCTTGCTTTCATATATCCTCCTTGGCTTATCAATTGAGGTTATTTTCTGCTTTTCGTGTTGTATATTAGGTGTGTGGATTTTGCTCAGGTTGTGCCATTGGCACACATCTTTTTTTTTTCCCCTGTTAGGTTAAACCTGTCCTGGTTTTGACTGTGTGGGTTACTAGAATTACCTTTTGGAGTCTTCCGCTTTGAGTGTGTGTATGGAGAGGGGAGAGGCTTGTGTTTGTTCTATAAACATCCCAGTGATTTGGGAAATATGCATATTATGGAGTAATTTTTATGATCCAAGTAACTATGGAAAGTGCCCCTGTAATCAGATGAGTGAATTTCCAGGTAGCAGAGATGATTTGGGTTTTGGGGGTTTTTCTTGTGTCTGATTCAGTGTGTGATGTTGTCACAAGCTCATCCTGGTCCTACATCACTGAGGCTTGAGATGTTGAGTCAATTGGTTGTTCATTCCCTCTTGTGTCTCACCAGTCACTGTATCATTACTGCCATTGCATTGGAGTTGTAAGCCTCTGAGGTCAGTGCAGAAGTCTGCAGTGGGAGGCTCCCAGTGCTGGGCAGATGCTTGTCTGTGAATAAGCAACTGGATCTGCTATGTCACTGAGCTGGGTGCATGGGTGTAGATGTGTGTATTCTACAGTGATACTGTGATAAATGTACTGGCTGCTTTTCTGTCTGGAAGGACTGACTGAATCTGTGTGCTAGGAGACCTTCCTGGTGCAGAGAAGAGTGTCTTTTGTTGTAAAATGTAACTGACAAAAAATTCTTGTACTGAAAGTACTTCTCTGAACCTTCTTCTCATCTGTCATCTCAATTGTCCAGGCTGTGTGAATCCTCTTAGTCCCTCTTCCATGGGTACAGGAGGTCATAAGAGATCTTCTGCCAAAGAGTTTACACACTCCTCTTCAGCCAGTGGGAGCTGCCCATCAACATGTTTTTTCTAGCCCTACCTAGATTAACAACTACAACCTTCTTCTTAGCAGCTCTGTCCTGTCTTGCCTCAGGAAGCAAACCATGATAACCAACATATTTTAAAATAAATGTGCTTTTAACTGAAACACTTGTGAAGCTGCATCTTCTTGCTCTGCTTGTTTGATCCCAACTTGCCATGTCCCTCTACTTCTCTATTTTTATTCCAAATCCTGTCCTTTTTTTCCTCCCTACATTTTTCCTTCAGCCTCACCTTATCTATGTGATGAGGATTCTGTGCGTTTGCTGGCCTGTAATGGGAGTGTCCCAGAGAACAGCTTCTGGGTGAGCTGCTTGGAGCACACAGCAGATGTGAGAGGCAGGTCTTCCTTAATAGCTCTCCTTGCTGCTGGAGACATATGACCCAGCAGGGTTATCTCAGGACTCAAATAGTGCTGTATATTGCAGAATTATCTCTTCCGTGTGCTGAAGTTCACTTGGGCTGCTGTATGAGTAAGTTGTTCCCTGTAAAGGATCCCTCCCTGCCCTTCTCTAAAGTGAAACTGCTCTCCCTCTGGTGCCTGGGTTCAGTGGATTTGTTGGGATTTTTTACAGGTTGACATTAACCAGTCTGTGTGATGATGTATCTCTGAAATATCCATTCTTTCCCTGTAGATCTCAAATGCCTTCTTAATCAGGGTTTTTTCCTGTTAAGATAGATGTTCTATTTAAAATGCCATAAGCTTGAGCTGGCAAACATTAAGGAATAATTGTGATTTCCTGAAATGTGTTTACATAAGTTGGTCCGTGAATCATTGCCAAGGTAAGCGTCCAGTCCTCCCTGGCTGATGGAGTGTGTGATGTGATACACCAGTACTTGCAGTGGATTGTTCTCTCCTGTTGGGTACTGCATGCTGCTCTGCAGCATCCAGAGGTGCTGGGGGTGGAGACTCCCTACACCTGGTGCCTCAAAGTGAGGAGCTGCTGTTGGGCAGCTGGACCTTTGGTCATGCCTGGCATAACTTACCAAAATGAGAGAACCTGAAAACTTTTGCTTGTGAATATGAAGTGCACCATGTACCACAGATAAGTCTGCTCTCTGCTGCTTCCAGAGAACTAAAGTTGTATTGCAAAGCAATACCTAAGAGGTAGCTTTGTTTCAGTTGTTGTCCACATGCAAAGCGTTTTCCCCAGTGATGTGGCATCTGGCACATTTATGCCTTTGAATTTGTTTGTAGGTGAGATTTTGCCTTGAGCTAGAAAGGATTTGAAGTAGTCCTTGGATGCAGAATACAGATGCTACCCTGTCTGTGTAGCTGTCAGGTTCTCTCCTCCTAATGTGTTCATGGAATGGTTGTGTGACAATGAGGAAGTCTGAGTCACAGATGGTACGTATAGATGCAGTTTCACCTTAAAGCAAAGAACAATATTTTACTGCTGGCTGCTCTTACTCACAGATTCTATGGTTTTTTTTATTGTGTTTACTTTCATGATTGGTTGGTTTTCTGTGAAGATCACTAGAAACTCAGTATATTCTTGTGTAACCATTTGGAATCATTGTAGCATCAAAGCGCTTCAAAGGCGTATGGTAAATCAGCTCTAGAACAGAGAGTGTGTTGCTATGATTGGGAGATTGTGTACGTGGTCAGACAGTGATTTTGGAATAAGGTGTAAAATCCCTTGGTCAAACTCCTGTATGAAAGTTAGCAGGACTCATGCCACTAATTTGCTTTGATGCTTTTGAAGTCGTCCTTTAAGTAAGCTGGTGACTAACAGAACCACAGATGCACTATCAGAAGTTCCTTCTGTACTCTTAGAAGTGGATGATGCTGATGATATGAGTGAAGTTACTTAAAGCAGACACAGGCAGTGAGAGGGAAATGTCTGTATAGGTTCAGTTGACATGAGCAGAGGTATCTCAGTGAGCACACAGTAA
Source organism: Bucco capensis (assembly GCA_013396975.1). NCBI lineage: Eukaryota > Metazoa > Chordata > Aves > Piciformes > Bucconidae > Bucco > Bucco capensis. The sequence goes on from VWZO01004180.1 coordinate 202,521, forward strand.
CTTTCATCTCCAGAGCAATAATGCCATAATGGTTTGCACAAACCCCGTCGTTGTGAACGAGGCAGCAGTCCTTCTCAGCCCAATCCCAGCAACATTGAGGGGAACACCAGATATGTTTCACAAGCATGTGAGGCAGATTCTAGTGCTAAGACTCCATCTGGAGTGTTTTGAGAAGTGAGAGCACACCAATATGTTGTTGCCGTTTTCATTTGACGAATCGTTTGTGTTCGCTTTAGCACCAGAGCTCTTGGTTCATGCTTTTGTGCTATCTCAGCAGTGGTTGCTTTTCCATTCCTTGGTGCACTGTCGATGTTGGATTGCTGGAAAAGGAAGGTAAAAGGCTGAGTCTAGAGGTGAAAAAGAAATGCCAAACTGCACACTCATAGAATGTCCTGAGTTGGAAGTGATCCACAAAGAGCATGGAGTCTTAACTCCCTTCTGTGCACAGGACAGCCAAGAAGAGTAACCTTACTCCCTGGGCTTAAGGCAGGCAGAAGCACTGTTTCCTTCTCTTCTAAGAGTGATGGTCTGCCTGCTTTTCTGCAGAAGTTTTGTGGTAGTTAGGACAGTGAGAGAGAGCTGAATTCCCTTCAGATGTGAATTTTAGTCTGTGTTCTTCCCAGTTGAGTGTGTGTTGGACCTTTTCAGTGTAAATGAGTCTGAAGTCTGGCCACGTCGCGTCAGGATACATTCAAAAAGAGTACCTTGATTTTTGCCATTTTTTGCTCAGGTTGTGAGAGACACAAATAAAAAATGAAATTCAGATGTTTCAAGTTTCAGGATGCAGGATCAAAGCTATGGCAGTCAGCAACTTTGATCTGTGAATTTCTGTTTCCATTTGACTGTAACTGGGCTGTTAATGTTCTTGACTAGAAATAAAACATGATTACAGTGGAAAATGGGGGTTGGCATGCCCAAATGGGCTATTGTGTCATTATCCATCAATCACAGGCAACAAGGAAACAGATATTTAACACAGAAGGACACACAGTTATTATCCACCCCATTCCCCTGCAAGCCACAGGGCACCTTCAGGGCTCTTATTAAAGCTTTAATACCTATGGAGATCATGAGAAACACTGTATGCTGCAGGATCAGAGATCAGGAGCATTGCTGTCATTCTGCAGCTGTGCAGGACAAGAAAACACATTAGGTAGAAGAGCACCAAGGGTGCTGGCAGACAACAGCCCTCTTTCCACTTCTGAAGAGAGGCACAAACATCCCCTGATCCTTTCTTTGTTTCGGAGGAGGAGAATTTCTTCTTGCATCATACCTGGCAACATGTTTAACCCAACATGTGTGAACAGGACAGCAAGTGGGAGGTCCTCTGTACCACTGTGTGACCAGCTTACTGAATCTTTGGCTATGATTGCTGCTGGAAGAGGGCAGTGGAGGAAAATCCCAAAGCCATCTTGTACAAGGAGACACAGGAGGAAGGTGAAAGTTCTTCCTAGCTTCTGCAGCAACAGAAGCTGTACACTATGCGTTGTCTTGTTGCAGTGAAGTGTCTGATGGAAAGCAGCATTCTGCCTGCAGGTTTGATTTGCTGTGCTGTTGCACTGTGTGTATGTGTTAACAACTACCAGATGCTGCATCTAAATGTCCTTCTGCAATCTTCATCACTTCAGGCCACCTGTAAGTTCAGTTGGTTATGACTTCCACAGGATGAACAGACAGCTTCCAGAAGTAGATTCCCCAAAGGAGAGGGGACTGGAAGTGTGTCATATCATGAATTACGTTTTTAATGATGGTCAAAGCAAGAAAGCTATAAATGTGAGACTTATGCATTTAAATCTCTGAAGCTGTCTTCTTTAGAATAAGAGAGTGAAAGTAATTCTTGCCTGTTTTCATAGACAGCAGGGGAAATCTTAGTTTTTGTGATGTACAGTCCACATCTTAGCAGGAAATTAGCAATATTCAGATGGGCTTCATGTACCAGATTTGAGCCAGGATGACAGTAAAAGCTGAAGCAGAGTTAAGAGAAAGTAGTTTTAAGTCCTCAGAATCCCAAGATGTATTTTCATACACATAAAATCAGGTTGAGAAGCTGTCTCATGGTGCAAAGCTGTACATTAATGATACGATGACTAAGGTATGTTGCTGTTTATAGATCTAGGCTTTTGAAAACCTGATTGAGTCTTCCCAGCTTGTGATATCACTAGAGAAGAGAGCTGAGGTGGTTTGGTTTATTTTTTCCCCTGACAAGGTGTTCATTTGTGCCTGGTCTGTGTGAGATCATGTTTGTCCTCTAGCATTACCTGCTTCTCTGCTCATTGCACTAACTTAGCTGGTCTGTTTTTCTTCCTTCTGCTGTGTACTGGGCCCATCATTAAATGTAGGAAGTGATTTCAGAATGTTTAGTAGATGCCTTAGTGACAGGCAAAGAATTGATCCATCTGATTCGAAGAGGAGCAACTGAAAGCATCACCTCTCTGGTGCTCAGTGCTTGCTGCTGAGAGATGAGCAGCCACACAAGGAGCTGCAGGCAGCCCTTGGTCTGCATGGACCAATCTCTGTACCTAAGATGCCTTAATACATCTCTGTGTGTGAAGAGTCCCACAGGAGGTTCAAGTGGCAATATCTGAGCCACTTGCTACTGTGCTGAATATCTGACAAGTTCAAGAAGATGTCTGTGCATGCTGTTTGCTCTTCCCATAGGAATTCAGTCAAGCTGGGGCACTTCTGGTCTTTTCCTTCCTCAGTGTCAGGGTTGTCACAGGAACTGCTCTCCTGCATGCTCACCTCTCTGGCTAGACTTGCTTGAGGAGCTGAGGCCAGCTACCAGAGCCTCAGGTCTGGCCCTGTGTGAGTCAGTGTATAATCCCATGGTTACATGCTCCAGCAGGAGGGCATGCCTTGCTTTGGATGTGGGGTCTTAATCAAATACGAGTTGTCTAGGGGTGAATTTGCTCATTTAAGGCAGAACTTTCCAACCTGACCTTTTTTCAGTGTGGTTTTGCATTGGGATTGCAAAACTAAATGTTTTGATATCATACCTCAAATCTGTAAGGAGCTAGACCTTTCCTCATTGTTTTCCCAGCTTCCTTATGGCAATTGCTAATTGTAAGGTGGTTCTGGGGGAAATGCACAGGAAGGTCCTGGGGTGAATTAGTGCATTGTGCTAACATGCTTAATCTTTATATTGTTCAACAGCATTATGGGATGAGATGACCTTTGAGGAGGAAGATGACCATATAAAAAAAATTGAGAAATATGTCCAGGTACCAGAGCAGCATTTTGGAGGGAGAAGGGAAATTCTTCTGTTGGGAACAGAGTCCTTGAAGCAGTTGTTCAAACACAGAGACCAGGCAGTAGACCATGATGAATCAGTAAAGACTATAGATGAGGCAGAGCTGTGTGGGCCCTTCCCTAGAGTAATGATTCTCAGTATGCTAAATATTTAAATACTCTTAAGTTTTGATAGTTTTAAGCATACATTTCAAATAGAGGATTCAGCCTGAGTCATATTTTTTGGGGCATGGAAACAAGTGTTTGATATAGAATCATAGATCCAGTTAGGTTGAAAAAGACCTTTAAGATCCTTGTGTCCAACCATTAACGAAGGTCACATGCCTGACCTTCTTCACATGCCCCATAATAAGTTCTTAACCATCTACACTTCTCTTTAGCTGTGGAATGGCAGCACAGCCAGGAACACCAGAGTGCAGAACTTGTCCCCTTGGAGCTATGCTCTGATGCCCCCAGGCCCTCACTGTCCAAACTCTGGACATCGTCTTCAGACCTCTTTGTACTGTATAGGAAGGGCTTTCATTTTAGAATTTCTGCATCTGCCCAGTGATCCTACAATGCTGACCTGCAAAGGTGCCCTCTTCAGAGGAGAGAGGGAAGCTGGAGGTTAGAATTAGCTGGACAGGGAGACATTAGGGCTTTCAGTGCAGGTGAAAGGCCAGCTCCACTTCACTGGATCAAGGAAAACTTTCAGATATGTTGAAGTCTCCTGAAAAGGTGAAATGCAGAAACTATTCTCATCACCTACCACCCAAAGTTGGCCCTAGACCATGTGAAGTCCTAGGCACATTGTGTGTTTTCTTGAGCTGTGACACATCCCTGTTATCCTTGCTGGAGCTGTAATTGGGAGCTTGTCTGTACCAACTGTTTTGGTAGTGTTCTCAGAGCAGCACTGAGTGTGCTGACAAGTGAAGCAAATGCTGCATTTAGAAGATAAGCACTTTGAGACTCCTAACTTGGAAGTGACTTGGAGTTCAAAATTCAGGGAATAAAATACAGAGAGCTGGCACAGTCTGAAAGGCAATTTCTGTGTTTATTTGTGAAAAGGATGTCAGTGGGGGGAGATGAGCTGTAGAAAGATACTGAGGCTTGCTTAAAAAGGGTATGGCTGGTATCCAGGGAATTTAGAAACCGTAGGAAGAAAACTGGAGATGTCTCAGCGGGCTAGATGGTGTATCTGTGGAAATAAGGTACTTAAAGGATGCAGACTGGCACCTTCTGCTAAAGGACAAATGGGCATAGATAGCCAGGCCTGAGGAGAGCTCTCTGGGATCAAGTAGAAATGGAAACTTGTGTGTCATGGTGGATGGTGCCAGTGCAAGTGGGTAATGGGCTTTGTATGAAAGCAGCTTGAAAAAGAGGCACTGAGTGTTCTCTGGGATAAAATAATCCTTGTATAGCATCTTAATCTGTTAAAATTAGCTACTACATCTTTAGAACTTTCTAAGTTATCCTCCTAATGTCTCAGTTCTGTGTTAGTGCTGATTTTGTTTAACATGCCCATCAGCGATGTGCCTCAAGTTCTGTTCTGTTAACGCGGGCTTGAGGATGCTGTCTTTGGGCTCTCAGTCTCAGGCCTCCTGTGACCTTGAAAACCATGAGTCCTGAGCATGCTGTGCTGGTTGGCATCAGGTCACAGCTGAATGCTTCAAGGTGATGCCACATGCTCTTCAGCTCCATAGCATCGCAGATGCCCAGGAGCCAAACATCCTTGTTTCCGGGTGAGCACTAACACAACATTTACCACAGATTCATCTAGGGTTATTCTTGATAGAGACGTATAATAATAACATACAGCAAGGTTGTTTGGATCCACTTGGTAATGTAAGCATTCCTCAGGGATCCATCACTTGTCAGACCATCCTTTTACTCTATGTATCTTAAACCTTTTGCCTTGGAAGTCAGCTACTCAGCAATAGAGTACTGGACACTGATAGATCAAGCCAGTAAAAAGAAGCTCTGCAAATTGTTTAGGGAGCTGGAGAAAGGGGCTGAGAGCCTAGGGCAAAGTGCCACCACTCTAGGAGTTTGCCTGGAGTTACTGTTCCTGTATGAAATGTCAGATTGCTGCAATACCCTGCAGCAGGCTGGATTGCTCTTGTTTCTTCATCTCTCCACAGCACGCTCTGTTTTCTAAATGTTTAATTACAGAAGGATTGTGGTTTGTGGCTTCACAGCTTTTCTCATCTGCTTTTTGTCAAAGGTAAGCAGATGTACTGCCTGTTGCTCTGTCGAGTTGAGTCCCTTGTACAGCAGCTGCCAAGGAGCTCAGAGATAAAAACTTCAGCATATGGAAGCAATGGGTTGAGAAGCCAGTTTCTGTGGCTGAGATGATCTTGTTTTGAAATATATCCAGCTGGATCCCAGGTGTCTTGGTGTCTTCTGTCCCCAGAAGCTGTTGCCTCCTGAATTCCATGAGCAGCTGAGGCTTTGTGGGTTAGAGGGACCTTGGGTGTTCAACCCCATCTGCCTGCTTTATCTGAAAATGAACACCTTAAGGGAGAGAGCCTTGTGCTCTCCCTGCAGCTTCCCTCCAGCTGCTCTAGGGACATGAGAACCATGCCAATGAAATAGGAGGCAATTATGTCATTTACATTGTGTTGGGGTTGTGGTTGTTAAATTTGCATTTGTAATCCATACTCAAATAGGAGAAAAGCCTGAAAGCAATCTGATTTGCAGTTACAATTAGATAACCTAACTTCTGCTGTCAGCCACTTTTGCCTGTCTATACTGTGCTGTCTAGTGCACATGGAGGCCAGGGCTGGAAAATACCCTTTGCATGGAGAAAGCTCACAGTTCTAGGAGTGCTCCTGGGACCGTGGGCTCCCTCTGCATTTCTGGGCTGCTCCTGGGGTACTATCTGAGTCTCCACAAGGCAATCAACAGTAGTTATTAATCGGTTTAAATAATTTCCAAGTGGTGGATATATAATGATTTTTGAAAGTCCAATCTAATTATAGTAAATATGTATATGAGGGCTGAATTAACATCACATAAAGAAGTTAATTCTGATATTTTAATGCGACTGCTGTGTTGCCCATAGGCATTATTTTGTCCTAATCTTTGTATGCAATTTTATATCTGCTTGCAAGTGTTATTTTCAGTTCATTTTTAAAACATGGATACATGTCAATCTTCCAACTTGGTTATTACTTAGCAAGAAGGATACCAGAACCTTTCAGTTTGTGGCATAGATATTTTCCATTTAATCAAACTATGAACAATGTAAGGAAATAATTAGCTGAAGTGGTGTTTGGTTTTGTGCATGAACCAGTTATGGGAGGAGATCTGAATAAGGTTTGCTTGTGGTGCAGACACCCTCTGCACTCCCTTGGTTGCTGCTCTGTGGTTCTACCCAAGGGGAAAACTTTGGCTTCTTAATCCTTGTGGATTTGGGGCTCCAGAGACATGGTGCTGTTCCAAAAATGACCTGTGCCACTCCAGATGTGTCATCTGTAAAGCTGAGACTGATGATTGCTCTTCCACTGAGTCAGGTATCCGTGGTCTTTCTTGTGACAAGGGATGGGGGCATATGGTCACCATCCCACTGGAAGAGCTGGGGCACACTGCTTCCACAGCACAACTGGTTGCTACATCCATGTCTCCATGTGGTTTGGCAGCCCCTCTGGCAGCTGCTGAAGCATCACCCATGGGGTGGAATACTTGGAGAACTGTCAGCTCATTGTGAGAGGCTCCAAAGTGAGATTTTACTGAAGATTTTAATGTTTGGCCAAATTCAGTTAAAGTACAAGCCTGGTTTGATTTGAGGGAGTGTGCCACACTTGAAAAGCTCTCCACATTTCAGATTTTCTAGGCCACTCTTGGATGCTCTAATTTCTTTTAAGAGAAACAGTTAGTGAAAACTTTGACATTGATAATTTGCATTCTACTGTCAGCTCAGTCTTGGAGAGCACAGAGATACTTTTTTGGCAAGTTCTGCCCCTCCTCAACCCCGAGTCATCATCATTAGAAGGCTGTCAACAAGCATCAAAAATACCAGCATGCCAAGTGCAAATGCTAATTGAGAGAGAAGGAGCTGAGGTGGGTAACTGGTGCCATGCCTGACCTGCAGCAGTCTGTCTGCTGGCCCTGTCAGTCCCTGCATGGCTTCCCTGGGAAGTGTGATCAGAGTGATCCGTGCTCATGGACCTGCACTGCTTCACAGCATGCACAACGTCTGCCCATGTGAGTTTGCTGAGCTCTCTTTGGAGCAGGAGGTGGCTTCTTTCCTTGCTAAAATGCTGCAATTTCAAAGGACATAAACTAGAGGTGATTTAAAACCAACCTCATGAGTGAGCATTATGTGTGCTTAGGGGTGTGGTCTGGGGTTTTTCTTACAGTTAGGCTTAATTTTGCCATTTAGATCTCTTTGATACTCTTCTAATGCTTCTGGTTTACCTGCTTTTAGGGTCAAAGAGTTTGGAAATTGCTCTAGTTAAAGTGGAGTTTTGTTGCTGAAGCCTTGTGCTCAGCTGATGTGCAGTCTCCAAAGTGCTTTTGGAAGGGTTTCATCACCTGTGCATATCATGGCTAAGGAATTTTTCCCTTTTTCTTTCCCTCTGTTCAGGTAACCTATTCTTGTGGTGTTTGTCCCTGCTCAGTGAAGGGCTCTGAGACTTTGCTGCTTGTGGTGGGCACTTTCTGAAAACAGGCTCTACAGTTTCATGGCATTACTCTCTAGAACCACCTCATGATGGGATTGCTCAGTTGATCAAAGTCTACTGGCAGTCGTATTTCCATAATAGGCCATCAGCTGCTGTTCCAGACGATGCAGATGTTTTCAAAGCTTTAGCTGAAAAGGCTTGTACTGAGTTGTATCACTTAGGTTAGAATCCAAAATTGCATCTCCAGCAGACCTCAAAGCAAAAAAACATGTATAACTGTGTTTGAAAGATACTGAGCAGTAGCACAAATCATAGCTCCCAGCAGTAAAGTCATGATGCTCTGTTTTGATGAACTCGGTGCCTCAGAAGAAGGAGTAGAATCTACTTATTCCTGTGGAAATCTAGGCATTTCCATGGCTGAAGGCTTGGTGTTCTAGTACTGCAGAGCTGTCCTGCCTATTAAACCCTTCACTGGTTAGTCAACTGTGTGCTTTCTGCTAGTTTTGAGGGGGAGGTTTCTGACTGGGAGGACCCGAGTGACATTACTGTAGCATACTCATGTAGAAAGAAAAGGCCAAGCTGCTCAGAAGTACAGGATGTTGAAAATCTGTAAGGAGAATTAATGGGCATAGCTTAGGTGAGTAGGTGAGAGAAGTCCAGAACCAAATTTATGAATATGGAAGAGTATCTGGGTACCAGATACTCCATGTGGTACACCTTGGGTTTACCTTTCTTTCCCTTCTAGCACTGTTCCCTGAAATTCCCAGACAATCTTTGTGATTTCAGAAAGATCTGCTCAAGTGAAAGTGCTGAACTGAAAATGAGAGTTTTATCCAAAACATTTTGCAGAGAAAAGGCAGAACATCTAGATGAAAAAGAATATGCAGTGACAGGGACTAGAGGAAATTAAGGTTCTGAAAATATTTGGAATGGAATCTAGTTACAAAATGGGGGAATGAGGAATTGAAAGTTACTGAATCCTGACAATGTGTGTCCTAAATGAAGGTCTCATTTTAGAGTGTTAAATGATGATTGCAACCTTGAAAATGACTTTATCAAGAAGAAATCAGTAAGAGGGAGCTTGTGGAAAAAGTGAGCAGGCAATCAGCAGGGTGTTAAGGAAATTAGGGAGTAATTATGCAAGTGACACTTTCTGCAGTCTCCGAGAACTGAATTTGCAGTAGAGACCAACACCACATGCACTTAAAAACCATTTTCCAGAAACCCAAAAATAATCTTCAGGCTTTCTGGCAAGTCTAATCCTCAATGGCTGGTAGAAGGATGGAGCTGTATGATGGCTTGCCCTACTAAAGGAAGTGTTCTCAAATCTGGTTGTCCTTTCCCAAGCTCATAGTCAGGGCTACCTCTTCCTGCTGAGGAGCTGCTTTTTCCAAGGGCTTGCCTGGGCTCACGGAGTGGCCAGAGCTCTGCTCGTGAGGATGTGCACCCTGCCTTCTCTCCCTGCCTGTGCTCGCTGGGTCCTGAGTGGTTTAATCCAGGCTTTTCTAGCCTGCTCTCCTTGTACTGCCCATCTCTTGAGTGTGTGATGTGTTGTGATGAGTGCTTTGCTCCATCTCAGAGGGAGCAACAGCCCCAATGGGACAGCCTTGATTTCCACTTCCCTACCTTTTCTCACTTGTGCTTCCTCACGTGCCTTAGCAAAGGTGCAAACCTTCTCCTAGGCACATAAAACAGGCAATACTCCACACTGTGAATGGATTCTGAGGAGATTCCTTGCATCTGAAGTTGCAGCCTGTGCTCTGGGTGCACTTGCCAGCCCTCAGCAAGGTCTAGGAAGGGCTCAGCTCTCTATGAGGCAAAGGCAAATCCATGCTGGAAAGCAGTCCTTGAACAGCTGGGCAGCAGAAAGGAACCCCTAAAGTGTTCAGTGCATATAAGCTTGGTAGGAAAGGATGGCCTTGGTCCATGAAAGGCAGACTGTGGACAGGAGAGGTGCTGGAACCTCACCTTACAGGGCAGCGCCTTTGGCCTCCAACTTTCTCTGCAGTGTTTTCTCCTAGGGATTAAAGGATTATTGTTGTACTGCTGCCGAGTGATTCCTTCCCATGAACTCTTCCCTCCTGCTTTACATATTCCCTGGCATCTGCCTCGTGTTCTGCACAATAGCTTATGCATGGGTGTATCGTGACTTCTGAATAATAACTCTGGGAACTTGTTCTCTCATGTTCATGGTTTGCTCTGGGGGCTTTTGCGTTACTAGGCTACTCGATCAGAGTACCTGGGAAGCTTCTGACTCACCAGAGGTTCCCAAAATAGCTTGGGGCCATTTACAGCTCCCTGACATCTCTCTGTACCATCCAGCAGTGGGCCAGAAGAGCAGCTACTTCCCTGGGGCTTGGAAAACCTAGGTCTGAGTCTCAGTATTGTCACTGAGTGTGTCACAGACTGTGGCTGGCAGTGCCTCCAGTGATGGGAGATGTCTCATGGCTCTGTGCATTTGTGGCTTGGCCTGCATCCTGTATGGCCAGGCATGGTTTGTTGTCTATGGCAGATGAGAACCACCAGGAATCCTGGCTGCTCACTGCTTTCATGGGCTGCTCTGGACAGCAGCAGGGAGACTTGCACCTATGATTTCATTTCACCCTTAAATCATCTGCATTTCAGCAAAGCTTGTGGACTTACTGAGTTCCCAACATCCCTCTAAAGTGTCACACATGGAGCTGAAAGCAGTGTGTCTTTGTAGGCAGTAGAGCTCCTCTGCTGCTGCTACACGAGTGCTTGAGGCCAGCCCCACGAAGGACTGGCTGCAGAGCAACAGCTCTGCCAGCTGTGGAGCCAGTGGCCTTGCCCCATGCTGGCACACTTCTCTGAAGGAAAGCCAGGGTTTCATGAGTGACATGAAGACTAACCCAAGTATGAAAACTATCTCACCTTGATGGCATTTTCCCTTGTATTCCTCCTCAAATAGCTGCCTTGAGGCCAGCATGGTGGTGGCTGGTGTGAAGGAGGTTATCCAGATGCCCCTTTCCAGCATGTGGACAAAAGCAGGTTAAAGCAGTTTCCCTCTTATGCTCTGGTTACTTTGTCTTTGCTCTTTCTGGAAGGTGGCAAAGCCTCTTCTGCCCAGTTTCTCTGGAGCTGACTTGCAGCTTTGTAGCCCCATGCTGCAGCAGGGCACAGTTTCCCTTCCATTTCCCTGGCAAAGCTCCAGCTAACTGAACTGGGAGAGTTTCTCCCCCTTTCACCCTGTTTCACTTGCAAAACCTTTAAGAACCAGAGCTTTAACTCCTTTCTTTGCCTCTGGGCAATCTGCAAGTGCTGGGCATGTTTGTCATTTCCCCCCTTGTCTCAACAGGGAACTCTTTCCATCGGTGGCAAAGAAGTGACCCTTGAGTACACCCCGTGCCCAGAGTTCTGGCGCTGCAAACGTGTAAGTATGTGAGCAGAGAGCTGTGTTGTGCTTCCCCTGCTGGCTCTCCTGGCAGTGGCACCAGAAAGGAGTGTTATGTATTTGCTCAGTGGCTGAAGATCCTTAAGACTAATATATGTCCTGAAGCTCTTGCCTTTTCTAAACTTCTTTGATTTTTGACTACCTTGTTTTTGATAGCATGCTGCTTTGGTCCAAGTAGCCAGTGGTTTATCCACAGAATGGTTTTATCCCTTTGCTGTAGTTCCCTTTTAATGTGGGGAAAAAGTGAATGAATCCTTTCTCCTTTAAAAAACCAAAATGAGACAGTGATTCTGCCAACTGGAATGGAACAGGCTTTCACTCTGGTTCACATGTTTAACCACTAGTGTCTTCACCGCCCTGGTAACCAGAGCTTTCACCAGCATAACAGTGCAAACCTCCCTCTGTCTCACACAGGAACCTGTGATCTAGATTTGAGTGCAGTGAGTGCAGCAGGGAAGGAACCATGGAAATGAATCCAAGTCCAGGCAGCAGTTAGTACAAACTGAAACTGCCCGTTTCTGGGGAGGCATAGTGGCCTGAGGGTCGGTTTTGTTCCCATGCCCTTGTCATGGTTCTCCCAGAACAGACACTTTCAGCTGTGATAAGCTGGGGAGGAGTGCTGGAGCAAAGGGCAAGGCTGTTGCCTGTTTTCCCACCAACTGCAGACCAAGAAGTTGCAGCAGGGCAGGAAGGCTTTGATGCTGGTTAGACTACCTTGACCACTGGGCTACAAAGACCCTCATCCGGGCTAATAGGATGCAGTCCAGCTGCCAGCCATGCCATTGCTCAGTGCCATATCTGTGCTTGAAGCACTCCAGAGATGAAGTAGAGACAGCAGCTTTAGGCAGTGGTTTCACAACAGCTCTCAGTGCAATGAGAAGTAGCTGGGGTGTGTGTCCCTACTGTTATGTGTAAGCATGGCCTGAAAGAACTTCCTTGTGCCCTAGAGCATTTGCAGAGCTTTAGTTAAAGGAAAATAATGGTGTGAAAGAGAAGCAATGCATTTACCAAGAGCTTGAAGAGGAAGTTATGAATGCTGTGCTGGGAGAGAGCTGTGAGAATGGGGCACATGGCTCTTTCCACAGTGGCTCTGAGTGGGATAATCATCCAAGCCTATACAGCTCTACCCCTTGGTTAGCAGGTACCTCTTTGTTGACTCTCCTTGTGCAGCACATTACATCAGTATCTGCAGTTTAGCTCAGATAAAGACTTTATCGTTGCTTTAGAAAGTACAAAGGTAACTTTGGATCCTTTGAAACAACAAGGTGGCTAGTAATATGGTGCCTAGCATGGAGCTGTTTGGACTAGTGAAGTACAACAAATCTGTAGGAACAAATCTGTGCTCAGGAGTTGTGTGAAAACACTGTTCTCAAGGCAATCCCAGTTGTGAGCATTTCCCTGCCATTCAGCCAAGGCTTCTGTTGCCATTACCCATCCTGTCTCTCCAGCTCTCCCTGTAACTTTTCCATGGCTGTTACTTATTTTCTGAAAGCACTGTGGAGTCTGGCCTTCCAGAGTAGGTTGTACCAACTGCCTTCAAAACATAACTTCCTCATGCTCTCCATCTTCCGTTGCAGTGTAAGGTGTGTACTGTGGGCTACAGATCTTCCTGCTCTTATTGCAAGCTCCCAAGAGATGGTGAGTATATCTGGTCCCTTGTGCTTGGTCAGTCAGAAGTTTCATCTGCCCTGACAAGTAAGTTTCTCTTCTGGCTTCCCTGTAGCATCCCTCTTGGTGGGCAGGCTGAGTGCTGTGTAGGAGGATAATTAGTTTTGTTTCATTTAGACCCTTTTCCTGTCTACACTAGAGATGTTACACACAGATGTGTTGCCACTAGGTTCTCTGTTCTCATGAGGCTTAGCATAGAGTTGTCTTACTGCACAAAACCTTTTCTTCCTGTTGCTCTGGCATTGTCCTTCATCCACAGAGTAACAGCTTGTGTGTCCTCCAGGGCTGTGAGCTAGTACTGCTAGCCACAGGTGAGAAGGCTTCCCCTCACTCCACCTTTGCAGCTGCCATCAGGTAACACCATGTTTTTGGTGTTATTCTTCTCATGCTCTCAGGTTAGAGATGAATCCAGGACTTGAGTTGTTGAACTCACCTTGCTGAGCATGCATGGAAAGGAGTTCTGCTCCTCCAGGAGCTTCTCCTCACCCCACCAGTACTTTTGCTTTTTGGGATGGAAAGGCACAAGAGCCAAAACATGCTCCCTTGAGGAACTTCCTTTGGGATAAGCAGTTACTGCAGGCATTCTGTAAGCTTAAACCTGCCTCTTTGAGCAGACTTGTGATGGTTTGTATTTCTTACCCATATACCCCAGGCAGAAGGGCATTACAATAGCTGCTGATGCAGAACTCTGTCTTTACTGGAGCACCATCCCTGTTGTTGTGCTTTCCTTGTGCTGTGGCTCCTCCATCAGTGTTATGAAGGCACAATTCACATAGCTGGCCCCATACTACAGCTCTGGGTTGTAGTAAAACTACTGAGGAGCAAATTAAACAGAGCCTTTAAGATGCTGTGAAGATGGATTGTGGTCCATGCTTCTCACTGACCTGCTGTTGCTGATTGTGAAAAGGTGTAATATGGTAACCTCTCTATGGCTGTCCTTTAATTGCTGGGTGCAACAGAACAACACTCTAGGCATATACGGTTGTTACTGCAGCTTTGCACAAGTTCTTGCCTGCTTTGTGACTGGTAGTCTTGAAATGGACTTTAATATGCCTCTCTTACAGGGAGCAGAACAGGCCCAGAGTCCAGAGGTGGTCCTGAGGGAGAGGACACATCAGCTGAGCAAGAATTCAGTAAGAGAACTGCTCTCCCCATCTCCAGGGTTGTGTGATTTGCATGGGCAGTTTTTGCAGCTGCACTTGCAGACTAGTTGCAAATGCAAATTTTACATGAGGTTCTGCTCATGAAGAGTAGCCAAAGCTCTGCATGCTGCAAACTGCAGACAAATCAGTCCAGGCCTGTTCAACATGAGCAGTGCTGACAGCCAAGCAAGTCAGTGTGCAGCTTTCCCAACACTGACATGCAAAATGGTCTTGTCTTCTGCCATGCTTCCCACTGCCCAAACAGAACGAGAGCAGGAGGTGCTCTGGGGAACATTACAGAGTGAAGCTTTGCTATGCCAAGTCTTGCACTCTGCTTTCTTTCTCCTTGTGGGAAGAGGCTTCAGCAGCAGGTGCAGGGATATCTACAGAGATGTTTGACTCTGCAGCCCCACAGCTTTGGCGTCTCTTTCCAACAGCTTTAGAAGCTCAGGTAGGGATCTTTTCTGAAGTGAAACCAGATGCTTCAGAGGCTTCCAAGCACAGAAACTCGATGAGATTTATCTTCTCAGCATTGCATTGGTAGGCTAATGGGCATGGTGTTTCCACACAGTATCTGCCTCATCTGTGGTAAGCAGGCATCTGATAAAATCAGTGATTGTATTATGATGTATTGTCTCTGAAAGGAGGGGTCAGCTAAAGGAGCCGAACATTAAACAAGGCAATGGAAGCATGAGCAGTATTTAACTTGTCCTTTACACACCTTGTGTCTGCAGAGTGTTAAGACACAGGATATGCAAAGGGAAGAACCAGTTAGCCTGTTATAAGGAGTGCTGCTGCAGTGGCCAGAAAACAGGAAAAGAAAAAACCAAGCTGAAACACTGTGTGTGGAACCAGAGCTTTTCTCCTCTCTAATAGCAGAGACAAAGCTTGAAAAACCTGAACAAGAGTTATCAGGACAGCCAGGATCTCCAAAGCAGCCTCTCCAGCCCTCGCTTCCTGCCCCACAGCAGGAGTGTCAGCCTCAGGAACAGGAGCCAAGGAAGAGAGATGAAGGGAGAGAGCGGCGGCCCTCGCAGGAGAAGAGAAGGGACATGGACCGGCACCAGGAGCTACCTTCTCAGAGAGAAACAGAGGAGGCCATGCCACAGGATGGTGGAGGAAGCAGAAGTGAGTGACACATGGCCCAATTTTTTATTGCTCTTGCTTGCAGTCCAGTAAGGCCATCTGCAGAAAGGGCTGTTTCTATGCTGTGCAGATCCAGGCCTCAAGTAACAGTGGGCTCTCCAGCTCCTGAGGTGCTGGTGAATTGCCTTTAGCAAAATTAATTCAAGGCAAGCTGGCTTCAGCATGGTGCAGTTAACTTAGCACAGCAGCAGAAGTCTCTTTGGCCAGAAGTTATCCTGGGCTGAGCTCCTCTGAGGAGAAGCATAATTTCTGCTTTCTTTTCTGGGGAGAAAAGGTTAGCAATTGGAGGCGGTACCTTGGGAGTCTTACAAAGCGGAGAGAAAAAAAGCGGTGGCTTCTCCAGACTGAGGAAGCCATGCTGTTGCTTTGAGTGGGTTTAAGTTTTACCTGTGCTGTCACAATAAACTTAGATCTGAATGATCTTTTTTTTACTGCTTTTTCTTTCTTGGCCACCTTCCTGCTTGTGTTTCACAGCAATTATGCTGAAGCGCATTACTCGATTCACCCCACCAGAAGTGATCGTGGGGCTCCTGGCTCCCTATGTGCGTCTCTCCACGTCCAGCGTGCGCATCATGAAGAACAAGGCTGGACGGATGGGGCAAACCTATGGCTTCATTGAGCTAGATTCACATGCTGTAAGTGGTTTCTTGCTTTCACGTGCTCCCACTGATGACCTCTGTAGTCTGTAGAAGCAGAGAAATCACAGAAACATAAGAAGTAGCTGTATTTGTGAGGCAGCTCTTCTGGAGCGAATCCTTTCTTCTGCTTCTCTGGCTAGGTACAGGGAATATCTGCTACAGCTGTTGCTCTCTGGCTTTAGGAACCAAAGATTGTCTTGTCACAAGCTGTGCTACTGAGTTTCTTGCCTCAATGTGTTTCTTTCTAGACCCTTCTAAACTTGAACTCCTCTCACACATATATTTTGTTGGCAGGGAACTTGAATTCAATGGTTTCAGTCTGCAGAAGGCAAGAATCTTAATTAATAGACAGTCGCACACTGGAGGGTTCACATTTTCTGGGTGACTTCCAGGCTTCATAGCTGTGCTTTGGCATTGGTCCAGAGGATGTTCACCAAAACTGTTCTGGGCAACAGCAGCCATGGTGTTGGATCATCTAGCAGCCCTAGGAGAATACAGTCCCTAGCTGTCTGCTGAAAACAGGCATAGGACAAGTATCCTAAATACCTTCCACTAATATTTAGACAAAACTGTTGTGATTCCTGTACTGTGATAATCATGTAAACACAGAGGTTTCTTTCAGGCAGACAGGATTTGGAAAACAGGCTTATGTTTCCTTCTTATGCATGTGAAATTCTCCTTTCCTTTTACAGGAGGCACTGAGGTTGCTAAAGATCCTGCAGAATCTGGATCCCCCTATGTGCATTGATGGGCGTACGTTGGAAGTGAATCTTGCTACAGGGAGGAGGAGGTACAGACAAATGAGGCAGTAGGGTTGTCCTTTGTGTGATGTGCTGTGAGGCTGGAGCTGTGTTGTCAGACCAAGTGCTTAAAGGTTGGCAGCTGAATTCACACAAATGTTCATACAACCTAAAAATGTGTTGAAACAGTGAAGGCAGTGGAGCTAGAAGAAGCTTCAGTGATTGAGCAGTATGGGATTAATCATCATATTGTATGGCCTTGTTGTTTTCCAGCCATCATTGTGAGGGAATTAATGGATTTAGCTTTTTAAAAAACAGTTGGAGAGACTCATCTTTGTGGACACAGCAGAGAGTGTGGCCATAACTCCTGTGGAGACAGAAGTCTGCACAGTCTCTCTGTCTCCTGGGACGGACACAATCCAGGATGTGGCCAGCAAAAATGATCTCTCTGCCTTATTGATCCTGATGATCATTTTGAGTATAGTGAGGTTAACATTGTTGTGGGTTAGGGGCTGGGGCAACCCCTAATCCAGTGACAGACACTCTCTATTATGCCCTTTCCTCCCCAGGGAATAATAAAGACCAAGAGGACTTGTGGATTGGAAAACAAAAAACAAACTAAAACTACTTTAATAAGAATAAATAATAATAAAATAAAATATATAAAAATATGTACAAGTATATACAAAGCCAGTACCAAACCCAACCCCCTCTTTGACAACTATATCACCACTGATACTGAGCTGGAGTCAGGGAGGAGCTGGATTCTGGAACTCTCAGATCAGAGGGAAGACAGACAGAGTCCTCCTCAGATGCTGGACATGGAACAAAAAGGAGCAAGAAAGAGAAAGAAGAAGGAACTGAGCCCCTTCTTTATACTGAATATGAAGTGTATGGAATGGAATAGCTAGTTGGCCACTTTAGGGTCACCTGAACTGCCCATTCCTCCCTGAGGTGCAGCCTTTTACTCTGCACCCCACATCATGGTACACAAGTTAGCAGTGACCTTGATCTGCATACTGATCATTAGCAGTAAATCCAAAGCATCAGGTCTTATCACTGCTAGAAGCAGGTTCAGTCTGCAAAAACATGCTGTTAGCTTCAGAAAAAATGCAGTTAATTAGAGGAGCTTCAGCTGAAAAGTGAAATCACTGAACAGGATTGTTCTATTTTCACTCAAACTAGGACAAATGTGAAGGCAGATTGACGTTAACCTGCAATCTTTATTTCCACAGGAATGACTATGGGGAGCACAGTGACAATTCCTACTATGGCCAGGTAGGTTTGCACAGCTTCCCTGGAGGTCACCAGAGAGGGAGGGAGCTCTGAGTGTTACAGCTCTGACTTTGTTAGGCTTTTTCCCATTGGGCTGCTGGAAGTTCAGTATGTTTGAAGATGGGGTGATGATGCTCCAGTCTGCTCTTCACTGCTACTCTGCCCACTAACACTGTGTTTATAATGTGCACAGAAATGCAAGTCAGAGTGCAGGTGCTGCTGGAGGGAGTTCTGGGCTGGGTTACTTTATACCATGCTTTTACAGTGGCTTAGTTGATGACTGATCTCTGTTCCCAGAGTGAATGTCTCTTCTCTAGTGCTTGTTAGTAGACTACAGGGCTCTTCCCTTACTGAATGGGCTGGAGGCTTCAGTACAGATTGCCATGAACACCTCATTTAAAGATTTGTGGAAGCTACAGAGGTCTTGTGCCTTGCAACACAGTCTGTTGCTCTGTGGATGAAAAGCTATGTCTGTTTGTATTCTATTTAGGGTAGCTAAATGAGCTGATTTCCTGAACTTTGGGCCTGTGAGAGGGAGGAGAAGCAATATGATGTTTGTCAAAGAGTCTCTGATGTGTTTGTGTTTTTTGCTTACTCCAGGGCAGGAGGGGCATGAGAGACAGGAGAGGCAGCGAATCACAGAGACGCACCAGAGCACAGTGTAAGTTAAGCTCTGCCTCACTCCTGCTGGAGAGACTTTTCTTCCTTAAAAGGGCACTGACATGTAGAAATCAGCCCAAAAATATTTTTAAAGGCTAAGAGTAGGTTTGTTTGCTACACCCACTTCTGAGTTCCTTTGCCAACTTTGTTTAGTCACATTTTCCTCTCTGGTGATGTGTTTCTCTCTACTCTTACTGTGCGAAACTACATGCAGATAAAGGAAGCTTGCTGTGTACTTTCCCTTCTTGTGGTAAACTTATGGGATAAAATCAGCCTGGCAACTACTAGATGAGACAGAAGAGAATGCACTTGATGCAGCACTGCCAGTGGCCAGAAGAACACTCCTGATTGTTTGACTAATGTAGATGTGGTTTCTCTGAGCTCTGTCTACTAATGCTTGGGACATGAGAAGCATTCCTCACATGGGCCTAGCCTTAAGGCCTTTGGCTTTTCCTGTAGAAACAGTTTGCTCCCCTTTCTTGTCAGGAGCTTTCCTGCACCCACGGGCAGAAGGGATGTGGGCTATGTCATCACTTTAAACAGGAGACTGTTGGAAAGAGCACAGACCTTCCTTGTTCACAGGGGTGGGTGGATCCAGAGCCTGGTACTCATTACCCCATTCTTAGGGAAATTACTGAATTTCATACCTTTGTCTGGTCAAGTGTTGTGGTCTGGTGATCTTAGCACATCTCCTGTTAGTGTATTTTGATGTGAAAGTTTTGCCAAAGTCCTCAACCAGAAGAATTGTGAAAACCTATCTCCCTTCTTACTGCTTAAAGATAAGAAAATGTGGGTTGAGTGGTGTCAGGATATTCATACCTCTTACCAGGAGAGAAAAATTACTCTTTCCCACTCTAGATCAATTTACCAGTGTAATATTTGCTTTTGCTTTTGTCTTCATGTAAGGCAAGTTCTGCCTATGGAAGACTGTGATGTTAACTCTTGTCTCTCTGTTCAGCTCCATCAGATGTGTCCACTTACATTTATGATCCTGAAACTGGGAATTACTACGATCCCATAGCTGGAACATACTATGACCCCAGGACTCAGGTGAGTGTGTGGAGAGAAGCTTTACACACAGTCCATCCTTACAAACTTCCATTCTGTGGAGAGATTTTGCAACTAGATCCTGAACACAGGCCAGCACAGGACAGTCTAGAGGCTGCTTTGTTTCTCTCAGGCAGTCCTCTGACCTGTGTGAAAGGGATACATGTTTCAAAATATCAGCTTACTGAGAGGCTAGGAACTCATTAGCTGTGTATTGAACCAGTTACTGTAGCTGCCTCTTTGGCCTCTGAAGCCTGCCTTTTGAGGGGTTTTGATCTCCATTGGGTAGACTTAAGGCTTAGAGTCCTTGATAGATTTTGCTGAAGGCATGTGATATGTGACTCTCTGTGTTGAAAGATGGATAGCAGAGCTCTGTTTTCACCTGTGGTCTCTCTGCTTCCTGACCCCAGTCAGCAACAGTTACAGGGATGCCAAAAAAAGCCATCAGCAGAGGTTCTCTGGGCTTGTCATCTTGGGTTTGTGATACTGGAGATGTCCATGTTCTGGGTGAGCAGGGTAGTGCTCTGATGACCTGGCTGTGGTAGACTGTCTTCTGCCCCAGCAAAGTTCTGAAACCTGTAGTCTCAGCTCTCTGTGGCTCTGCAGTCTCTTCTTATGGTGCTGATCTCCCAGTAAGCCCAGTAAGAAGGTTGCAAGGGTTTGGCTAAGTGTGTTCCAAATGCCTCTTTCAGAGAGAAGTCACGATAGAGCGAGAAGCCTGCTCATCACCTCCAGAGAGCAGAAGGCGGCGGCACGGGAGCCAGGAACGGGCAAATGAAAGGAAGGAGCCGCACAGCAGGGACAACAGGGACAAAAGGGAGAAGGGGAGAAGTCCTTCTGCTAAGGTAAACCCCTCTAGGCATTAGAATGATCAGAGATCTGTGGCCAGGAGGCTATGGTAAGAGAGGTTAGAAAATAGAGGATTCAAAAAGGGTGAAACAGTGAAAGAAAACAAGGAACTACATGGGGGTAGCTGCAGGCCAGCAATGTGGTGGTTATCCAACCAGTGGGAGTCTCCTGAACTTCCCTGAAATCCTTTCACTTGTGATGTTAAGTCAGGGCTTCTCATCCCTTCCTTATGGCAAAGGATTCAGAAACATCCAGGTGGCTGAGGGCTTTGTTTCACCACACTGCTGAAAGCACCCAGATACTGTAACAGAGCCAACAGAAAAATAGCAGAGGTGTTTAAACATACCAAGTCAGAGGAAAATGGAGACTCAGCTCTCCCCTAGCTGCAGTTCCTGCCCCCTCCAGACGTCATGGATGGGCAGAAAGGTGAGTCAGGTGGTGCAGATGGACTGTAAAGGTCTAGCTGAGACAAATCCAGACACATCCTGTGCAGTCCCTCACAGAGCCACAGTCCTGGACAGTGGCCTTCAGTGTTACCCCCCATGAGCAAACACTCTTTCCCCAGTGTGGGAGCTGCTTGTTGGGAGTAGCTGCCCAAAGTGCTGTTTGAGCACAGTTCAGTGCTGTCATTCTGACTGAGCCTGAGGAATGCCATGAGAAGTGATGCAGAAGTGGTAGAAGTGATTTAGCCACAAATGCAGAAACTTGATTTTCCTCTGTGCCTCTTGGTCTGCATATGTTCTGTGGCCTGACCAGTCCTGGGCAGTTGGGGCCCAAGGGATATGATTGTCCCTGAGGCTGGTATCAAGCCAGCCATGGAGTCTCCTCTGCCGTGGAGGACACCTGCTTTCAAGGGCACTGACCTAGGAGAAATGTGATCTTCTCTGACTGGAGGGTGAAAGCATCTCCAATAGAAATCCTCATTGTTTTTCCTGGCTGCCTGTTTTCTGTGGATACTCTGTACTCTCTGACTCCTATGCTGCTGATGGCCTAATGCCCAATTTTGGGTTTTTCAGAATGAACCTGGAGAGGAGAGGTGCTTTGTAGAAGATGTCTTCAAAAAGCCATTGCCTCCCTCTATGAAGAAGGATGAGGGTGCAGGCCTGGTAAGGTGTTGCATAGCACTTATATTCCCCAGTCAAGTGTGAGTAACTAATGAACCGTTAAACTAGAGCATATCTAGGGCTTCAGACCAGTTCTCTGTAAGGTGTGTAGGTGTGAAACTTCATCCTAGCCTACTCTTTGTGCTGCTGACCATATAAATGAGCATCATAGGCTTATCCTGTTGCAGTGCTGGGTGGCTGCAATCTCTAGTGTTCTTTGTCCAGCATAAGGAAGATCCTGAAAACACCACCATGCTGGTTGAGCCTGGCCATATGTTGTT
Source organism: Bucco capensis (assembly GCA_013396975.1). NCBI lineage: Eukaryota > Metazoa > Chordata > Aves > Piciformes > Bucconidae > Bucco > Bucco capensis. The sequence goes on from VWZO01004180.1 coordinate 224,335, forward strand.
ATGCCACAGACACAGCAGAGAAAACTGATGTCATCATCCTTTTCCCTTCCCCCCTGAAGTACTTGTGCTTTGTCTCCTCTCTCACAGACAAGCAGGACCATAAATGCTTCCCTAGTGATGGGTTTTTGTGCTCCCATGTTGGCTGGCTATGGGGGTGGCTTTGCACCTGGCCTCCATGTCCCTTGTGCCCACACAGAGGTGTCCAAATGTGGGCTGGCCCTGCCCCAGCTCCCTCATTGGTCTGAAGCACAGCTGGGGCCACTGTCAGCACCACAGTCCAGCAGAGAGTGAGAGTGGGGCAGGGTGGGACAGTATAGTGAGCTGCTGCAGCTGTCCCTGAAACCAAGGACATAGTTCCAGGAGAGCTATGGGTTCCCCAGAATGGGAATGTCTCCCACCAAAAACAACCCCTCATTTCTGCCAGCTGCCTGATTTCCTTGGAGGTCTGTTTAAGTAGGTGCTTAGCTGCTGTGTGCACTGAGTCCATCCTATGGTGTGGTCTTAACACCTCATCTTGACTGTTTCAGAATGAGACTGGAGAAGAGAAGTTTTCTGCAGAAGATGTCTTTAAAAAACCATTGCCTCCCTCTGTGAAAAAGGATGAGAGTGCAGCCCCGGTATGTGGCTCCATAGGAGTGAGTGTTGCCTTGTTTGAGCCTAGGTCTAGAGAGGTTCAGCAAAGCCTGGCCGTGACCTTGAGTGACAGAGAGAATCATCAGGGTTGGAAGGGACCTTCAAGATCATCAAGTCCAACTGACAGCCCTACACTACTGTTATCCCTAAATGTGCCAGCTTCTCATGCCAAAGGAAGGAGTATTGAAGGAGCTTGTTTGTGGGCTTCAAGCGTGGAGAAATGTAATCTCTGCATTTAAGCAGGGTCTCCTCACTCAAGCAGTCCACAGGCAGAAAATTCTTCCAGCCAGGCTGTCTAGAGAACAAAAGGGCTTCTGCCCTGTGGTGTTTAAATGCTGGCCAGCCAGCTCCATTCCCTGCCTGGGATGCTGGGATGCTGCTCCCTGGCTCTTGGGATGGAACGGAGACTGAAGTTGTGGGGAGATTGGCTGGGGAAGCAGAGCCCCACACAGCTATGAATTGTGACATGTTTTTGCCTCTTCCCTCAGCCCAAGGTGGTGAACCCTCTGATAGGACTTCTGGGGGAGTATGGAGGAGACAGTGACAATGAAGAGGAGGAGGAAGAGGAGGAGCAGCCACAGGTGCAGTGGCTGCCGCAGCCTCCCCACCCAGCAGCACCACGCGAGGAGCAGCCCAGGAAGGCCAAGGCCAGTGATGACAAGCTGACTGACTGGAACAAGCTGGCCTGCTTGCTGTGCAGGAGGCAGTTTCCCAACAAGGAAGCGCTCATCAAGCACCAGCAGCTTTCCAACCTGCACAAGGTATGGGGGAGCTGGGGGCTGCTGTGTGCTGCAAGCTGCCTTTGGCTCTGCAGCTTTGTGATCTGCAAGGAAAACTACAGGGGTTGGGTGGGAAGAGCTGTGCTGAATTTGACACAGTAGCAGGCAAAGTTCCCATCAAAGTGATGTGCAAAACATTGTGTGAGCTGCTTGTTCCTGCTGCAAGGAGGGCTGTGATGTCAAGGTGTGACTTTTTAAGCCGTAGCAAGATAGCTCAGGCTTGGGGAAGTGGGGTGCTGGCACACACGAGTGTGATAGCAGTAAGAGCTTAGCACATGCCTCTCCATGTTGCGCTGCATTTGAGCTCTTGCTTCTAGGAGAGCCAAACTGCACACAAGTTAAAATTGGACTGGTTACCTTCCTTACTGTGAAGAGGAAGGGCTTCTGACCTCTGTGGGGAAGCAGATAGTCTGGGCTGCAAATAAAGCTGTTGCATCTAGTACAGCTCAGGTGCTAGAGCATGCTGCTTTACCTGTGCTTCTGAGTGGAGCAGATGACCCTGACAGCTTGTATCTTCTGCTGACACTGACTTCTGTTCTCCCCCTTCCAGCAAAACCTGGAGATACATATGAAGATCAAACGATCTGAGCAGGAACTGGCATATTTGGAGAAGAGAGAGCGTGAGGTGGGTCTGTGGTGCTGAGCTGACTTCTGTTAGTGGTCCTGCACTAGGAGGATGTTGTTCCTGGGCAGAGCCTCTGCTTATGCACCTGTATCTGCAGCCTGGGCATCAGATTTGTCCCAGAGAGACTTTGAAATGTGGGCACACTCTGTATTTGAACCTGTAGATAGTGCTCTGACTTCCAAGAGCATGTCTCCCTCCTCCTAGAAGGGTCTGAATGTTACCCTACAAGCCAGTGTTGGGCTTTGGGTTAAGTGGAACCCAGATTTCCATCTACAGTTGGTGCAGTATATGGGCTGCTGCTCCCTGACCAGGACAGGAAGAACTGGTGCTATGTGTTGTTTGAAAAGTATTAGAGCTACTCCCAAGTGCCATAGGTTTATGGCTGCAACCACTGGTCGTAGGTCAGCCCAATAATTGCCATCAGGACAGAATAACTGGATTATAGGTCCTAGATACATCCAGGGTTTGTGGGTCCCCAGGACAGATTTTTCAGCCAGCAGAGGATGAGATGAGACCTGGCTGCAGAGAAGTCTCCTTTGGAGTGTTGATTGTAGCTCACGTACTGACTTTGTTCTTTCTGTTATGAAGGGGAGATACAAAGACAAAGGAAATGATCGGAGAGAGAAATTCCAGCAGATGGATTCACCAGAGAGGAAAAGGCTCAGATATGAACGAGACTCAGAGAGGTAATGGCTGCTCTCGGATCTCTTTGGGGCTGGCATGTGTGCTGCTGGCATGCCAAGGCCAGGAATTGGTCAGTGATGGAGATCTGGGAGAGTAATAGCCAGACAGGCTGTGATTCTTGTGGGTAGGGTTCCTCAAAGTGTGGGCCTGTTGTGCTGTAGGACTTCTCAGAGAGGGCAGGAGGGTGCCAGGGGTGTGCAGTGCAGGGGTGGAAATGAGGGCTTAGGGGAAAGCAGAGACAAGCTGGAGGCGTGAGATGGGAGTTTCAGTGTGCCTGGCCAGGCACAAGGAGCAAGACACAGCCTGTTCCCATCCACCTTAGCCTTGCTGCACTTGCTGTCCTCCTGTCCTGGCATCTAGCCACTGAAAGAAAGAGCAAAGCTGTGTTTCATCTGTTCCGCTGACTCAGAGGAACGCTGGGAGCTGTTTCCATCTCCTTCAGAGTAGGTGGAGGAAGCAAGTGCGTGCTGTGCCGAGCTCTCCAAAGACCTGCCTGCTGCGAGCTCGCCTGTTCCAGGGGGCTGAGGAACTGCTAGGCATGTGTTGAGGACAAAACTGCTTATGTACCTGTTCCCTTCTGGTACAGCACCTCAGGAGGAGACCTTTCCTTCATGTCTCGCACTTTGAAAATCCACATCTTCTCTTGCCTCTCTTTTCCTGGAATAGCTGTGGGTAAACTAAAGCAATTTATGTGCAGTGTCATTAACAGCCAGAAAGCAGAACTTGCCTGAAGGAAGCTGTTTGTTTGTTCGTTCTGAGCAGTTTTCAAAATAATGGGTTTTGGTTAATGGTCTTGGATGAGTAATGGGAGAAAGGGTGTCCAAATCAACACTGCATCATTGAGCTCAATGACCACAGCACTGTGAGGAAAGAAAGATCTACCAGAGCAGAAGGGGTTAGGTTTTGCTTTTCTAGCTATTGCTAAAAATCAGATTAAGAATGCAAGAACAAAACACTCCTGGCTTGCTTGTATTGTAAATATTTTGGAGCCTTAGCTCATTTCCTGTGCCCTGGTGTGTTTTCCCCTGAGGTGGAACAAGGAGTTATGTGGTCAAAGGTACCTGAGCTCTGCATGCAGAATCCACTGTGTTGGTTTCCTTGGGCAGTGTGCTTCTTGTGAGCAACTTGGGCATCCCTCAGGAGAGGCTGGAGTGTCAGTGGAGGTGCTATGTAGCAGAGCTAAAAACCTCTGGCATGTATTCAAAACATTGCAAGACTAGACAATTGATTGTGCCTCTTTTGCAGTGACTATGACCCAGGGATGGATAGTAACAACAAAGGGAACCGAATGTTGCAATCTACAGGGTGGAAGAAAGGCTTCGGCTACAACCAGCAGGGCACAGCATCACCAATGGAGGTGAGTCTTCCCTTCCTTTCAGACCACACTGCTGTCCACCAGCTGCTAATGTCTCCCAAGGCAGCTGGAGGGAGTTCCCATCTGGAACAAGAGTCAGGCTGCAAGTCTCAGCACCCACTTAGTGGAGTCACCTGAGCAGGGCAAGAAGGTGAACATCCTCCACAGAGGTGCAGGCATAGCCAAAGCCACAGGGCAGCCACTTGCTGCCATTATGGACTCTGGGCTTGGGAAGGGAATACCAGGGTACATGTCTGCTGAGGAGCAGAGTTTGTGTCAGCAAAGGACTTCTGGGATACACAGGGCTAGGTAGATCCTGCCTTCTGGGACATGCTGGCCTCTCAGCAGACAGTACTTTACTTCAGAGGGTTTATCTGCCAAGTGGCCTAATGCAGGGACTGCTGCATATGAGCAGCACCACGGCTGCTGCTGCTTGGGGCAGCAGGTCTGTTGCCTGGCTGCTGTGGTGGCAGTGCTTCCCCAAGGGGCAGGCAGCTTGCAGTGCAGCTCATGTTGCGACAGTCAACTTGCACTTGAATATATTAAAGGCAAATATTTGAGGCTTCGTGACGTGCGTTTGCTTGAGCCCACACGCACGAGGCAAGATTCCCTCTTCAGCGCAGATAGCAGGAACTGGCTCCAGCTGTTGTTCAGTCCTCATGGAGAGTTTCCTGTGGCCATAAAATGAGTTTTGTCACTAAGCCAGCTCCAGGGATGCGCTCTGGGAGGTCTGACCTCCGATGAGGGCTCCTTGGACCAGATGGGGGGTTGCTGATTGCAGAGCACAGCCCTTGAACTGTTCCTATAAAGGCCTCCCGAAAGAGCCCTAGAGATGTGCTTTCTTCCCACTTCCAAGTCATGCTGGGCAAAGCCATGTGCCCGCTTCAGCCCCACAGGACTTTGATCTCTTGGCCTAATTGATCACATCACTGATGTTCAGATAAGTCAGACTTAAAAGGGAAGAGAAACTTCAGCCTTGGGCCTGCTCTCCTGGGTTAAACTCTAGGCAGGTATTAATGAATAATTCAGATTCTGGCTGCAAAAGCCAGTCGTTAAAAACTGGTTGAAATTCAAAGTGAGCTACCAGAGCCCGAGGGAACTCTTATTAGAGGAGAGAACAGCTGAGCTTGTGCAAATGCTGGCTAACTGCAAACAGCTCCCCAGGAGCCCAGCTCTCTTGCTGGCACTTTACTTCGCTCTGTTTCGATCCTCGCTCACACGGGGCTGCCTCTCATCTGCCAGTGCTGCCTCTTTTGGCTGCCCACTCCCCCACTGCTGTATGCTCTTGTTGGGCTGTGCAGCCCATCCTTGTAGTTTGATTCTCACTGGGCAGTTGCTGCCTTTGGTTTTTGTTGCCCACACAGGGCCAATAGTTTCTCCCAAACAGCTTTGGGAGGAACACGGTGCACTTGCTGTTCCTCCTCTCCTGGATCCACACAGGAAGCAGTCAGCTCTCCTAAAGCAGCCCGAGGGAAGGTTTTTCTATACCAATGAAGAGAAATCACTAACACAAGCTGTGTCTGTTTTCAGGCAGAAAATAGAAAGAGAGGCCCTGGCCTGGGGGCCCAAGGGAAGCCAACCAAGAGGCAGTCCAACGAGACTTACCGTGATGCTGTCAGGAGAGTCATGTTTGCCCGCTACAAGGAGCTTGAGTGAATGGTGGAGAAAAACCCCAAACTTGTCTCTCTCCATCTCTGTCTTTCTCTCTGTGTCATGTTCTTTTGGGGTTTTGGTCATTGGTTTTTTTGGAATTGTTACAGGTTTTGCTGCTAGGATTTTTTTAATAAAACTGAAAATTTGTCAGTGCTTGTCTTTTGTCTCAAATGGTCTGTTTGAAAGGCCTGGGATGCTTTGGAAGATTCCCATTGTGTTTTGTTCTCTGATGATGCTGTCCCTGGAAATTGCAGGCATGTCAGCGGGGCTGGGACAGGTTTGATCACTCAGTCCTTGCCCCTACAGTACATTCCCTGCCACCTCTGGGACATGGCACAACCAGCAGCCAGGAGCAGCTTGTCTGGGTCTATAGTTTGGGAGGGTCTGGGTAAGCTTAGGGACCACATGGCACAACCAGCAGCAGCTTTTCTGGGTCTACAGATTGGGAGGGTCTGGGTAATCATAATGGTGCTTTTAGTGAGCATATGGGTGATGACTCTGACCCACAGGACCCCAACAGCTCTGAGTGGAAATGGTGAGGAATTATCCCAAACTAGAGCCTGAGTAATGGAAAAATCTCAGAGTGCAGCAACCCTTCACACTCCTTCTAGTGATCTCCAAACAAGAGTGAAGAGCTTGGGAAAATTGTGCAGAAGGAGGCTCTGACTGTTCCAGAGGTCTGCAGCCAGGGCATCTGTCCTCATGGGAGTCCCAGGCATGATGGGGAAGGTGATGGGCTCCTGGGGATGAGGAGCCCATTTTTTAGGGAGCAGTCATGGCAGCATGAGATCTGGAGGAGCAAGCTGGTGCTCCTCAAGTCTAGAAATGATTCATGCACAAGGGGGAAAGAAGGATGACTGCAATGGGAGATCACATTCAGTGGCACTGGAGAGAAGCAGGGGATTGGGGAGCAGAGCAATAGCTGCTGCACAGACTGTCCTGCACCTGGGTGTAGCAAAAATGAGCACCCACAGAGCATCATTCCTGAAGGAAGTAGGAGGGGAGCCTTTATCTGATCTTATTAATTCACTGAGTGGGTTCATCCATCTTAGTGAAAACCTGCTAACGACTGATGATACTTAATTAATTAGAAGATAATAAAACATAAATGTAAGAGCAGCTTCCTTTGGACAGATGGACCTCACCACATTATGTATGTTCCTTGTCTTAGCTTTGCAGTCAGTGTGATGTGCATATGTGAAAGAAGAGGCAACACAGCCCCTTCTGCAGGCCAACTGCCAGGGCCCACGTCAGGAACAAGAGAGGAGCAGCAAGAGCCTGCAGTGAAAAGAGGGGAAGACATAAGTAAAGCCCTAACTGCAAGGTGCCTCTGTCTCCACTCAAAAGAAGGAAGGCCAATGTTATCCCAATCTTCAAAAAAGGCAAGAAGGACAACCTGGGTAACTATCAGCCAGTCAGTCTCACCTCCATCCCTGGAAAGGTGATGGAACAGTTTGTACTTGCCACCATTTCCAAGCATTTGGAGGAAAGGAGGCTTATCACGAGTAGTCAACATGGATTCCGTAAGGGGAAGTCCTGCTTGACTAATCTGATAGCCTCTTATGCTGGCATAACTAGGTGGAGAGATGAGGGGAAGGCAGTGGATGTGGTTTTTCTTGACTTTAGCAAAGCTTTTGATACTGTCTCCCATGGTATCCTTGAGAAGTGCGGATTGGGAGACTGTGCTGTGAGATGGATTGGGAACTGGCTGAAGGACAGAGCCCAGAGAGTTGTGGTTGGTGGAGCAGAGTCTAACTGGAGGCCTGTGACTAGTGGTGTGCCCCAGGGGTCAGTGCTGGGTCCAGTACTGTTCAATATATTCATTAATGATCTGGATGAAGGGGTAGAGTGTTCCCTCAGCAAGTTTGCAGATGATACCAAGCTTGGAGGAATGGCTGGCACCCCAGGAGCTGTGCTGCCATCCAGAGTGACCTGGACAGGCTAGAGACATGGGCAGGGAGAAACTTAATGACATTTAACAAGGGTAAGTGTAAGGTACTGCATCTGGGAAAGAACAACCCCATGGATCAGTACAAGTTAGGAACTGATCTGTTGGAAGACAGCCCTGGAGAAAAAGCTCTAGGAGTCCTGGTGGATGGGAAGATGCCCATGAGGCAGCAATGTGCCCTTGTGGCCAAGAGGCCAATGGCATCCTAGGATGCATTAAGAGGAGCGTGGCCAGCAGAGCCAGAGAGGTTCTTCTCCCCTCTCCTCTGCCCTGGGGAGGCCTCCCCTGGAATGCTGTGTCCAGTTGTGGGCCCCTCAGCTCCAGAAGGATAGGGAGCTGCTGGAGAGAGTCCAGCACAGGGCCAGCAAGATCCTGAAAGGAGTGGAGCATGTGCCCTAGGAGGACAGGCTGAGAGAGCTGGGTCTCTTCAGCCTGGACAAGAGGAGACTGAGAGGAGACCTCAGGAATGTTTATAAATATGTTAAGGGTGAGTGTCAGGAGGAGAGAGCCAGGCTCTTCTCAATGGCATCCAGTGTTAGGACAAGAGGGAATGGGAGTAACTTGGACCACAGGAGGTTTAGTATTAACCTGAGGAGAAACTTGTTTGCAGTGCAGGTGCCAGAGCACTGGCCCAGGCTGCCCAGGAGGCTGTGGAGTCTCCTTGTCTGGAGAAATTGCAGAGCTGCCTGGACACATTGCTGTGTGAGCTGGTCTAGGTGCTCCTGCTCTGGCAGGGGGGTTGCACTAGATGATCCGTCTAGGTCCCTTCCAGCCCTTGACGTTCTGTGATTCTGTGATTCTGTGAAATTGTTTTTCTCTTGCTGGAAAGAGATCTGCCTCCAGTGCTGGTGGCTGAAGCTGTTGGAACACCACCATGGAACTAACAGAAGGGTAGGATTTTGAGGGGAATGTGCTGTGCATGGCCTGAAAACATGGCTCAGCACATCCAGTACCAGCCATGGAAAATCAGATTACTCCCTGCATTTGATATTGGTTTAATCCCTTTGAATTCATGTTCCCTGAGGTAACTCCATAGGTGCCTTTGGGCATTCCCTTGGAGATGCATTTGTGTCTATAAGGTATGCCCATAGGTGTGATGACTGACCATGGTGTGCATCAGCCAAGGCATATCCAGGGTGAGGGAATGTGAGGAGCACTCTGCAGGGGTTGGGATGAGCTGACTGGAATGAGGTTAATAAGGAGCTGGAACAGAGAAACAGAGTGAGAAGCTAAAAGCAATGAAAAGAAGCAACAAGCCAGAAAACAACAGGAAAGCAGCAGCAGAGGTGGTGATGTAGAACCCCTGGCTGTTTATCATGGGGGCAGGGGTTTGGATGTCTTTAATATATTTTAAAGGATAATCACCCAAAGCCACAGACTGCATCACAACTCCCTTTCTTCAAATGATTCTGTTTGTATTTCAGAGATTATTCACAACTCTGCTAGCGCTGTTGCCACGTTCAACATGTTGCCTTGTGTGCCATCCTGTGGTGATGGGTATCACCAAAGATGACAACTTTCATTTTTTGGAAGGTCCTGATTAAGAGTCATTGGAACAGATCTCAAGGTAAGTCCTGTGTCAGAGCAGTTGATTGACATTAAGACATTTTATTCTCAGGAGGAGGAGTGGGATGAGCTGTGAGCAGTACTAGGATGGGTGTGAATAGAACTGTGTGTGCAAGGAAGCCTGGGAAGAAAAGGCAGCAGAAGGGATTGAAAGGGATGGCCTGGATGGGTGAAGAAGGACACTGCTCCTGGAACTTGGCTGCTGGTAGCACTGGTGTTTTGAGAAATTGGAGCCAGGGACTTATTGTTAGCCAGTTTTAGAGGGACCAAAGGAGGGGTTAAGTCCACCATGCAGAGGGTGGCAGGGATATGCAGGGCAATTCTACTTGAACCCCTGACCAAGGGAGGATCCATCTCTGAGCTCCATCAGCCACAGGGGCTAGAAGGCAGGAGGCAGCTTCAGACATCTGGGAACATCTAAAGCAAGGGCCACTTTTCCCCCTCCTTTCCCAATGTAAAGCAAGTAGATGGTCTTTGCTTTCCAACACTTATTGATATTAGTATTGATGCAGCAGTGATTCAGGATCTTGTAAGAGGAACATATTGAGGTAAAGAGCTAGAGTTGTGCTTTCTGAAAAGAAAAAAGCAAGATGGGCTGAGGGAAGCCTTTGTAAAGGGGAAGGAGAGAGAAAAACCAGTGAATGTGCTTCCCTCAGCAGCAGTAATCTGCTTCAAAGAGAGAAGAGGTGCAGCTGGAAGGAGGACAGAGTTGGGGCTACCCCTCCCAGCTCCAGCACAGCCTGGAAAAGACAGAGGCAAGCTGTCTTTCTGCAAGGTGGGAGTAGAACTTTGCTGCTGTGGGTTGAATAAAACAAAAGCTGCTTTGTTTCATTCATGGCTGTCTCCAGAGCATTCCAAAGAGCAGGAGTGACACAGCTTTTTGCTAATGCATGGTTCCTGCTCAGCTCCCCCAGGGACCTCCACAGCACAGGGGCCATGGGCTGCAGGGAGCCTCTGGAGCTCTGCAGTGAATACACACCATGGAGCACCAAGGGCTTCATGAAAGCAGCAACTCATCACTGCTCCTTCTGCAGAGTAAGCACTAAGCACACTTACTCTTTGCAGCTCTGGCTGGAGTGTGTGAAGATGGCCCCAAAAAGCTAACCCTTGGGTGGGCACAGGATGAGGTACCTGTCCTCTGCAGCATGGACCTGGAGAGCCAAATGTGTATTACTGGGGTAAGGCAAAGGCTGAGATCAGAGCTGGCCACATCTCCCTGACCTGGCAGGTCCATTTGGGCACCCTCTGGAATGATTTACACAGTTTGGCAGAGAATAAAACCCACCACATTTCTACAGCCCAGGCACATCCGCTCCATCAACCCCCAGTTTTTCTCAGAGGCAAAACCTGATGCTCCAGAATTGGGATTCTACCACTCAGCTGCAAGTGACCTACAAAACTCAGCCCTCAGGGGTTTCTTGCCTCATAACCCAAGTGCAGCTACTGCTGGGGCATTGTACCCTTGTACAGATGTGGCTGGACATGGCACTTGGGCACCTCCTCAAAGGACAAAGCTCTGCTGGGACAACCTCAAAAGCACAGGACACCAGACAGCAGAACATGAGTGGGCTGCAGCTCTGCTGGTAAAATCTTTGGGTGAGTACATTGCAATTAGCCATTTTGTAGCTATCTTTCAAACAAATCCATTGGCCTTCTCTATCTGAAATGAAAGAGTAATAAAAATCTGTACATGTCTCTAGTGACATGTGGGAAGACACTGGTTGAGTACCACAAATAATTTTACTCCTTTAATGTTTTAACACAATGTTCAGAGGAGGGTGTTGCCCAAATCATGTCCCCATTTTGATGTGGGTTAGGTGTTTCTGTATTTATCTACATACAGACAAGAGAGACCATTCTACTCCTTGTTCCTTGCACTGGGCACATTATGCTTTCAAATGGCAACAAGAAGAATCTTTGTGAAACTGCACTTTCATAGACTTCCATCCAGGAGCACAAAGATTCCAAGGAAGATGAATGACACTACAATAAGTCACATAATGACCAGAAGAGCTGAGATAAGCACAGACACAACCCCTTGGCCAAATTGTAAGTGGATCTTTTCTGCCAGGACATTGTGAAGGGGGTATGGTTTGGCCAAGTTGCTGCTGGGGTATGTGTGATGAAGGAGTTGAATGGGACAAGATGGCACCAGGCTGACCAACAGCAGCACCTCCAGCACAGGGAAAACAGGGAAATAACCATGGAACTAACACCCAGGGGACTAACACCATGGAAAGAAGCTTCCCCAGAGCAATGGGCAGCCATGAGGACACACACCTTCCATGTTAACCTCCTAGAGCTTGAACTCTGCCATGTGTGCTCAGGGTCCTGCTGCTCCACACCACCCTGTCATAGGCATAACATTATCCAACTCACACTGCTTCCCTCCCTGGCACCCACATCCCTCCTCCTTTGGGGGCACATGTGCTGCTGGAAGGGAATAAGTTGTGCTGGTTGCTCCCAGCAGAGGAAAAGGCAAAAGCACTTGATAGGGCAGGAGGTGATTTTTAAAACTAAAAGAGGGAGATATAAACCAGATAGAGGCAAAACACTTTCTACACTGAGGGTGGTAAAGGAGTGTCCCAGGTTGCCCACAGAGGTGGTAGATGTCCCATCCCTGGAACCATTCCAGGTCAGTCTGGGGCTCTGAGCAACCTAATCTAGTTGCAGCTATCCCTGCTCACTGCAGGGGGTTGGACTAGATGAGCTGTAATGGTCCCTTCCAGCCCAGGCCATTCTACAATTCTCTAGCATTTCCATTCCTGGAGGGGGCATCTACAGCTTGCCATTATTGTGCTGGCACATAAACAGCACACAACAGGGCTAGATTCATCCCTGGGAAGCTGAAGTAGATCAGCAACACAAAGACCAACCCAGCTATTCACAGCACTGCTACAAGCCCTTCTGGTGAGCTCCTAGAGCTCAGTCCTGGAAGAGGTCAGTGCCTTCCCATCCCTATGGAGCACTTGGGTGTGCTGCAAGGAAGTCAGGGAATGAGAGCATTACTGCCCCCTGGGGAACAAAGCCCCCCCATCCCACACAATGGAAGGATGGGCTGGTCCAGAAACAGCAGAGATCTGGAGAACAGCTTGAAGCTCACTCCCTGGAGCTGCCTCCAGTCACCACCTTACAAACACAGCTGCCACAGACAAGCCCAGTGAGCAGCTCCTGGGCTGCAGGATGTCTGTGTGTCTGTCTGCCTACATACTGAGTGCCTTCAGCTTGCATTGTGCTGGGCTTGATCCAGAGGGAAGGAGAGGATCTGTCTGAGGAGCTGGAGTGCCTGTATTGGGGTGGTTTGGATTCCCATCAAGGAGGGGCAGCAAGAGCAGGGTTGCAATCCCATCAAGTAGGACTAGCACGGTGGCAATGTCAGGTCCTAGCAACCAAGCTAGTGACAAAGCTGCCTAGAACACTGCTCTGAGGTTCATCCAGGAGACAGGACTGCCTACATCAGCCTGAAGTTCATCCAAGAGAGCAGTCTGGACCTGCAACACAAGCTGGTAGAGTGCTCACAGCCCAGACCTGGGCTTAAATGGAAGCACCAGGCAGATAGGTAGGAGCCCATGTGAGGCTAACTGGTGTCCCAGGGCCCTGACAGCCTCTGCAGCCCAGCTGGGATCTAAGGCAGCTCCTTGGGTCCTTCCTGTTGCTGGGAGTTAGGAGAGGGGCTGAGCAGTTCTCTGGGTGTAGGGTGGTTAGAAACCCAAGTTCCTTTTCTCCAAAGCCCTGTTGGGTTGTGCCTGCTCCAAGACCTTGATTTAGCTCAGTGGTGCACTTCTGAAACCAATCTCCCAACTTTCCCCAATTTACTACACTTCGGATTGCATCCTGGAGCAGCTCTGGAGAGCATCAAGTGGATTCCTTTCAGATGAAACCAAATTGAATGTGCTCCAGGAATGCACCTCAGGCTCCCCAGCCCCTGATGAGTGTTCAGGCTACAGCACCAGCATGTGTAAACATAGAGTACATACACTAGGTCCTTGGATGTATGGCTCTGCTCCCCCTGTGCTTGTGCACAGCCAGCAGAGACCAAACCCTCCTAGATTTCCCTTGCTTTCCATAGCATTTCACCCTTGAGTTGCTCACAGACCAGAGCTTTCCTTTTGACCCTGCCCTGCCAGGCAGCAGTGGGATGGTGCCCGTGTGCCTCTGATCCCCATCTACCACACTGCCTTCTGCTTCCCCAGTTCACGAGAGAAAAAAAACAGTGATGCACCCCATGGGCTGCTTTACTATCCCACACCCATTAGGTGTGCCTGGAGCTGCAGGAATGAAATATTCCTGGGAAAAAGCCCAATACTTTCCTATGACTTCATAGGGCCAAACAAATCCATGTACCACTAGATGGCAATTGCTGCTCGTGGATCCCGGGAGCAGCCGGACAAGGGTGATCGCCAGCAGCTTGGGCTGGTTCATAAAGCCTGGGCTGGTTTGATGAATGAAGGGTTGTCCTCAGCTGCCATCCTCCCCCCGGCTCCTCCCTGCCGCTTCCAGCCCCCAGGTGCTGTGGGTTTGCTGGGGGCAAGGCGCTGGATGCTGCTGGGCTGGCAGCAGCTCATCACCGCTGAGAACCCGCAGGCTCCTTAGCTGGTGAGTAGCTGAGAGATGGGTTTAATTGTAGCTGGGCTCGGTTGCTGTGGTTCTCTCCCCGGGAGAGCTGGCTGGGGTAGTGTTCCCAGTGGGAGAAGTTCAGCCCAGGCAGCTGAACCAGGTCTGACCTGCTGTAAACTTGTCTGATTTTACAGTCTGCTGCTTCACTGCATTTTATATCGATGTGCAGAGCAACTTGTAAGGGACTTGTGTTTTCCCAGCTCCTACAGAGAAAGAGAGGAGCTTATTCTGCCACAGAACACAATGAGAAGTTTGTGGTGTAATCTTTAATGGTTATATCTATGTAGCTTGGAGTCCAGCAGGTTTTATTGCTGTGGTAGAGCTCTCCAGAGCTGGTTTTCTGGGGCTGCTTGACCTGGATGCTTGGATTTGCTGCTAAGTTTTAACAGCCTGAAATCTCATATTGGGCAGATTTTTCACTAAATGTCTAGCCCATGCTGGGAGGTTTTCCATTGTTCAAAGACAGCTTTGTGGGATCTTCCCCACTCCCCAAATCAAAATCAATCTTTTGCCTCCAAGCAGTTGTGCCAGCCTTGGTTGGAGAAGAGAAAATAGCCTCCCTGGTCTGGGAGGGGGAATTGTCCCCAGCTTGGGATGTGTGAAATCTGTCAGGAGAGATTCAACCTCCTGCTCTGCAGTGCCTCAGCTCCCAGGAAGCCCTAGACATACAGTAGAGCAGGCAGAAAAGAAACAGAGCTTGAGAAAAGCTGGGGGCTTTCCAAAGGAGTCCTTTAACTGATGAACTTTCTGCTTGGAAGTGTTGCAGAGCCTGGGGACAGATGGCTGGGAATCAGAAGCCTCACATGTCTCTGGCATCTTGGAAGTGATGGGTGGATGTTTTGGTGAGATGGGGTTGTGATACTCAGGGTGAAAGCAGGAGGGAGAAGACAATGTTTATATTTATGTCTAGAAACAAACAGCAAAGGACTTGATGAACTTAAATTAAGACAAAGAGTGTTATTCCTTCCTATCCTTGAAATAAGAGCATCTCTGGCAGGAATCATGGCTCCTGAAAGTGTGGGGCAGTCCTACAGAGCAGCCAGGCTGAAGGATGCAGTGTCCAAGGGGAATTCCAAGGGTAGGGTGTAGCTGGGCTTCAGTGAGCCCCCAGCCTCAGTTTGCTGCCGTGGCTATGTTCTGTTAAAGCCTTTTCTTGTCTGTAAAGCACCACTGCATTAATCCAGCTGCTGAGCACTGGCACACAATTCCTGCTAAGCTGGAAACCAGTGGCTTTTGACGCAGTGCCGTGCCCAAGGGAAGAGGGGAAGTGCTCCAGGGGAATTGCTGTCGGAGCTGCAGCTGTCCCGCACACACGCTGGCCACGCGACCTCGGGGCGAGCTGCGGGGAGCTTGCTCTGTGCCAAGTGGAGCATGTCCCAGCTTTCTGCTGGCCAAACCTCCACAGCCTTCCAAGGAAGGGGGTTTGGCAGTCCCAGTAGGTCACTGGCTTCACACCACGGGTTGCTGTAACATATAGATCTCTCCTGCTGAGCTAATGGTGCTCGAGAATGGCAAAGACGCAAACACCCTTGTGATTTATGAGCTGAGGATGGGGAAGTCAATCAGAAAGCCAAGGCAGAGATATCAGCTCTATAAGAAATATGGGAAGAATTCATCCCTAATCTAATCTCACTGAATTCCACAAGGAAGCAAGACAGGGATCTTTTGCTCTGGTTCCTTAGGTTGAGATTTAAACAGGAAACCCCAAGGATGTCAGTTGTTCTCTCAAATACCACTGTGCTTGTGTATGGAGGCTGGAGGCAGGCTGCCACACTCTGAGCCATTTTGGCTGACTAGACAAGAGGTGATGCCAGGCTGCAGGGCTGACAAGCAGTGTCCAGCTCAAGCAGAGGGAGTGGGAGCCAAGTTTGGGGCCCTTGGCAGAATTCTCTCCTAATGATACTCTTTGCCAAGCCCTTGAACCTGCAGAGATGGCAGATGTTATCACCAGCAAAGGTTTCTGACTGCCTTGCTCTCTGCTGTGCTCCTGTGACATGCTTTCAGGGGCTGTTTACAGCCAGGATAAAGATTTATTGTAAACCTTGTCTCCCAGGCTCTCTGAGATGCCTCTTCCTCCAAGTTTGGTCTATCCCCACTCTATTTGGGATTACAGTGAGAGGTGGCTTTGAGAGTAGGAGATAGGTCTTTACAGGCACTTGCTTGCAAAGTTACAAACCTGGTGTTGAAAGCAAAGATATAGAGAACAGTCAGCTGAGTAACCCCTGGCCCTGGGGGCAGCTGGGGATGGGGAGAGTATACCCAGCCTCATCAACCCTCTTTGAGGAGCTCTCCTCTGAGAGGATGTCTGCTCATGGGGACCCATTCCACCCTGCCTGGGGTGGTGAGAGCAGCTCCTGCACAGGACAGACTGGTAAGAGAGAGCATCAAACCAGTGGTACCCGTTTGGGACTGGGGCTCCAGCCCTGATCCTCTCTCTGATTCCTGTGAGCCACCTGTCATCTCCCTACCTACTTCTCACTTCTGCCCTGCTCACAGGAGCTGGCTGTACCTTTTCCTTCTCTCCTTGCCTGGGGAAACTGAGGCACAGAGGGGTAAAATACCAATGTCAGGTTGTAGATATGGCCTCACAGCACAGGGGACCAAGTCATTCTACCTCCCTAAAGAGCAGGCTATCCCAAATCCCAGCCATAAAACTCCTTTCTCTACTTGTAGCCGGATGCCAATGAACAACAGTGATTTTGTGGTGCCTAGCAGGGACCACTCCATATTCCTGGCAGAGAGAAGCCTTTATTATCCCTCCATGTGGGCACTGCAGGATATTTGGGCTCTGCCACCTCCCTGCTCAGTGAGCCCTGTGCCCCCTGATGCACTGGCTCCTCTGTACCTGCAGACAGGCCACATGTGTGCTCCGGGCTGGCCCAGCCCAGCCCTGCCAGTGGCATGGCACGGCCTGGAGTGTGACTGTGGCCAGCATCAGCCCCAGCTGACTTGGTAGCCTGCCCAGGATGTGGTTTCCCTAGAACAATGCTGTTCACAAGCTCATGGCTGTGTGGGGTTATTGTTCTTGTCTCACACCTTGGCGAGTTGCCATTTATTGTGTGCAGGAACCACTCTGCTTCTCCTACTGCTGAGTTCAGGTTGATTTCCCCATTTTCCAGGAGGAGAGCACTGATGTCAGCTATTTGGCCTGAGCACTTTGTAGTGTTGAAAAAAACCCAGCCAGGCTTTTGGTTTCAATCTGTGCATTGTTCACTGAGAGAAGAGCTGGTCTTCCCTTGGTGCATGCTCCCACATGGGCAGGTGGTGACAGCTCTGCCACCGTGTGCTGGAGCCACACACTTGCTCATGCAAAGGCCATGGTAGAGTCAGGCTTAATGATCAGCTGGAGGAGGGTGAACGGATGTTTGGAGGAAGATGGGGCACCTGAGGTCAAGCCCTGCCCTGCTATGGTTCCTGTTTGGCCATGGGTAGGTCACTTAGTCCATCTGTGCCTCAGCTGCACACTGGAATAATGAGAGCCATGGTGGCCTTCCACAGTGGGATGCTGTGCAGATGAGCACATGGAGATGGGAGGGGACTGGAGCATCTCTCTGAGAAGAAAAGGCTGAGAGGCCTGGGGCTGTTTTGCCTGGAGAAGAGCAGACTGAGAGGAGATTTTATCAGTGCTTACCAATATCTAAAGAGTGAGGGCAAGAGGATGGGGCCAGACTCTTTTCAGTGATGCTCAGTGATAGGACAAGGGGCAATGGGCACAAACTAGAACACAGGAAGTTCCATCTGAACATGAGGAGAGATTTCTTTGCTTTGAGGATGCCAGAGCATTGGACCAGGCTGCCCAGAGAGGTTGTGGAATCTCCTCTGGAGACTTTCAAAACCTGTCTGGACATGATGCTGGGCAACCTGCTCCAGGTGAACCTGCTTAGCAGAAGGGTTGGACTAGATGATCCCCAGAGGTTCCTTCCAACTCCCACCAGGCTGGAATTCTGTGGTTCTGTGACTGAGGGGCCTTCATATGAAATAGAAGTTGGACAGGAAGGATGTGTCCTGGAAACAGTGCCTTGGGCATGGTACCCAGTAGTGGCTGCTTCTGGACTGTACTGGCCAGCTGGGGATACTGGCACAAGGAGCTGTGCTGTGAGGAGGTACCTCCACTTGTGACCATCTGCTGGGCTGGGTTATCTCTGCTTTGGCCAGCCACTTAAATGTTTGCAAGAGGAGCTGTCTGCTTGAGAGCACACTGCTGCTGCCAGGAGTTGCCCTGCTTGTCCTCAAACAAATTCTGTGGCAGCCAACCATAGTGACCTGCCCCAACCCCTGACAGATGTACCTTCATCTTCAGCTCAGCCTGGAGCTGACCTGGTGTCCTCTGGGGAAGAAGGAATGAGCAGCCAGCTGGGGTAAGTGGCCTGGTGTCCATCAGCAGTGTCACTGCTGGTCACTGACCCTAGGAGATACACTGCACAGAGGCTGCAGCCATCACTCCTTGCTCTAGACAACTCCTTTTGCAACCAGATAGCTGCTGGGTTGGAGACCACAAGGTTGCTCAGCCACTGGGGAGCTCAGGCAAAGAGGTATCCCCAGCTCCCTGAGCAGCATGCCAGAGCAAAGGGCAGCCTGTTGAGGAGGCTGCTGGAGCGTGCTGCTCTGCAGGGCTCCAAGGCTTGCAAGCCAGAGAGCTTACCCAGCAATGCAGGCTGTAATTACCCAGGAGCCCAGCCAAGAGGCTCTGAGAAGAAGCAGATAACCGCGCAGGCACCCTCCATCCTCATTAAAATACTTTCTCCAGCAAAGCCCCCCACGCCTGCCCAGCCTGTTCCAATTAGCTGGAGAGCAGAGAGCAGGGCTCCCGTTGATGAAAAGAAAACACTGTGGAGCTTTGAAGTGTCAGGGGAGGTGGGTGGCCCTGGCTGGGACACTGAGAGGTCCTGGGAGCACATCTGACAGCCATGTCACTGGCTGGCAATGGTCAGGCACAGGAGCTGGGTCACTGAGCCCTGGAGCAGGTGTTTCTCAGCCAGCTTCTGCCTGGAATGGCCCTGAAATTATAGCCAGGGAAGTGCAGTGGAGCCAGCATCTCTCTGAGAGGTGCTGAGCATCCCTGCCCAACAGGTTTGGAGGTGAGGAGCAAAGACCCTACTGTGAATGAAGAAAATCATAGAATTCTAGAATGGTTTGTGTTGGAAGGGACCTCTGGAGCTCATCTAGTCCAACCCCCCTGCAGTGGCCAGGGACATCCCCAACTAGATCAGCTTGCCCAGAGCCCTGGCAACCCTCATCTGGAATGCCACCAGGGATGGGAACTCAACCACCTCCCTGGCCAACCTGGGCCAGTGTTCCACCACCCTCGTGGGGAGGAACTTCTTTCTAATGTCCAGTTTAAATCCACTCTTCTCCAATTTAAAACCATTGCCCCTTGTCCTTTCACTGCAGGCCTTCGCAAACAGGCCCTCTGCAGCCTTCTTGTAAGTTCCTTTTAGGTACTGGAAGGTCACTAGTAGGTTCCCCTGAAGCCTTCTCTTCTCCAATGCATGCTACAAATTGTGCAGGTTCACTGTAAAATGTCTTGGCAGCTTAAGGTTACTAAATGCCTTCAGAGAGGTTCCCCATGGATGTTGGTACATACCCATGAGTACCCTGAGCACTTCTTTTCCAGGGCCCCCAAAGGACTAGCTGCCCAGGACATGAGGTGATGGCTGAGCCTGCCCAGGTTCAAGCTGGTGACCCAGACTTGGCAAGCTCTGTATGAAAAGAGAAGGGCAAGGAAGCTGCTGAGGGGTCTGGAGCACAAGTCTTACAAGGCGCATCTGAAGGAACTGAGGTTGCTCAGCCTGGAGAAGAGGAGGCTCAGGGGAGACCTTCTCTCTCTCTACAACTCCCTGAAAGGAGGCTGTATAGAGATGAGGTTGGTCTCTTCTCCCAAGTAACAAGTGGTAGGACAAGAGGAAATGGCCTCAAGTTGTGCCAGGGGAGGTTTCAGTTGGGCATTAGGAACAACTTCTTCACTGAAAGGGTTGTCAGTCCCTGGCCCAGGCTGCCCAAGGCAGTGGTGCAGTCACCATCCCTGAAGGGTTTTAGATGTGTAGATGTGGTGCTGAGGGACATGGTTTAGTGGTGATCTGGCAGTGTTAGGTTAACAGCTGGACTCAATGATCTTAAAGATCTTTTCCAAGCTAAATGATTCATTCTGTGAGAACTCTGGGTGTCCACAAGCCCTTCTCCCCAGCCAGCCTGAGGCAAGAAGCACTAGCAGACCTGTCCCTGGCTGGAGTCCATGCAGATTCCTGACCTTGGAGCCTCTCCCAGGTTTTAGCATGTGCATGATTCACCCAGACCCAGCCTGGAAATTCTGAAGCCCAGAAAATGGCTTCAGAGTGGGGCAGAGCTCACTGAGCCTCCCTAGGGTTGTATGGAATGTCAGGCCATGTGGTGGACAGGTGACAAGGGTGGGTTTCAGCCAGAGGGTGACATGGTGGTATAAATGGCTCTGAGGAATGCGGTGCAGGCTCTGGGGACTCCTCAGGCTTTGGGGAGCTGGCCTAGCCTGGCAGTGCAAGGACAATTCACTACCTTATATGGGTACTTCTTCTCTAACACAACATCAGAGGGTGGCAAACCCCTTCCCAAACATGAAAGGATTTTAAGCTTCTCAACTGCATTAGGAGGCAGGTTGGGGTGTTAACATGCAAGTCAATCCAGAGTTTAACACTCCAAATTGATCTGGAGTTTAATATGCTGAGATGAGCTGTGTGGCTGCTGCCCAGCATGAGACACAATTGCTCCATAGTTGTCCTACCTCCCTGGCCCTCCACTTTGTCTGAGGGGGAGCCCAGAATTCTTCCTCCAAATTTGCCTCTGCCCAGCTGCCAGCTGGCATCCCAGTGTGGTTTGCCCCCTCCAAGTTCTCTGGCCTGGGCAGCATTCCCCAGAGTGAGCTGGGGCTTGGCAGCAGGACCTGAGCACTGCTCTGAGCTGGGGATGCAGGCCGAAAGGTGAGCAGAGG
Source organism: Bucco capensis (assembly GCA_013396975.1). Classification (NCBI taxonomy): domain Eukaryota; kingdom Metazoa; phylum Chordata; class Aves; order Piciformes; family Bucconidae; genus Bucco; species Bucco capensis. The sequence goes on from VWZO01004180.1 coordinate 245,155, forward strand.
TGGGCAAGTGCAGCACTGATAGGGCAAGGGGAGAGCTGGAGGGTGCTTGGAGTCCCAAGCAGTTCCTTCCTGCCTAGGCTTTCCCTGAGAGGCATGTGCCTAGGCTCAGCAGTCTGGTGCCACTGGAAGCTGCCCATACTCTGGCAGCACTTCAGGTGAGAGGAGACTTGCAAGATGCTATTGAGTGGCATCTCTGTCTGCTCTTCTCTGCACACTGGACTTGCTACCTCCCTAGTGCTGGATGCCCTTGGGGTGAGTTAGAGGCAGGAATGGTGAAGGTCACTTCTGCCACTACCTGGCTCAAGCAGCATGTTCAGGAACACCAAAAAGCCCTGTGGGACCTGCTGTCTGAAAGCACAGGCCAATTCAGCCCATCATCATCATGGTACCCATCACCATGCAGACCAACCTGACTGCTGGCCACCTTCCCAGCCCAACACCTGAGAGCCAAACCAGAGCAGGCTTCAGTTCTCTCTCAGTAACCAGAGAAAGGTAGGGGATGAGCCCAGTGGCCCCACTGTGAAAGGGATTAGCAGGATGTAAAGTGAAGCCAACCCCTTATCCCTTCATAAACAATTATTAATATCCTGGCCAGCCTTGTGCTTGATAATTCCCCAACAGGAGCATGCTTTTAAGCTTCAAGGAGACAAACACCACTAGAGGAGATGCTGTATTTTCCCTTCCAAACACAAAGGTTTCCTTCTTCAGCCCCCAAAGATAAGGAGCTGAGCCTGGCTTCTACCTACTAAGGCTCCAGGCAGTGAGAAGACTCCTGTCTGCAGAGAAGGGCAGAGGCAGGTGGGCTCTGCTGGGGTCAGGGGCAGTGCTCGTGGGGTTTCACAGTCTGGGATGGTCACTGCTTTATCCATGCAACAGGAGAACTGTTTGCAGAGCCTAAGGTCTGTGTTTGTGTAGTGGCACAGCTGGCGTGTGCTTAATGTGACAAGCCTCAGGGACCAGGAACATCTGCACAACGACACACGTGTGAAGTGAAAAAGGAGTAAAAGCACTCACACTTCAAAGTGTCACCACAGGCAGTGAAGTCCCTGTGGCACCACCCAGATCACAGAGCTGTCCCTGTCCTGTTGTTGTTGTCGCCCTTCAGCAAGGAGACCCCTTTGCCTGCCAAGGCCCATGGTGTCCAAGCAGCTGGGATGCATTGCCCCTTGCTCAGGGTGCCTGGCACGCTTGGGCAGGGGTGCTTGGCAAGCAAGGGTGAGCTGGGCCTTTAAGCTCAGGAGGCAGGAGTGTAGGAGGCTGTGGGGAGATGTCCTGGCTGGCAGAGAGCCTGCTGGCCAGCCTGGCTGTGTGATGACAGAGAAATGCTGGCAAAGTTAGAGCAGCCTCAGTCCTGCTCTGCTGTTGGGCGAGTTGTCCTTTCAAACCCTCCAAAATTTTCTTCCCCTCGATCTTTGGGACTCTGTAGTGAGGGATTCACTGAATCCCTGCCATTCCACAGGGCACACCGAGGTGCCCTGATACCACCTGAGCTCTGGCAACGGCTCCAACTTGTGTCATGCTGCAGGAGCATCATGTCCTCCTCCCAGAAGCAGCTCAGCACCACAGGCATTCCCAGTGTTGGCCCTACCCTGGCCAGGGTAGAGCCTCCAGCTCTGTGGGGAGGCAAGGAGGGAGCTGAGAACCCACCCGGGCAGCTTTGTCCTCCTGGCTGGAGAGGGACGACAGCTGCCTCTCCCTGCAGCTGCTGGGGCATCCATCATCCTGCGGGCAGGAGGGGAACAGCCAAAGCCCTGGGCTGAGCAGGGAGGGATTCTGTGCCTGCAGGGCAGGAAGGGGGGCAGGCAGCCTTCAGGAAGAGGGACAGACAGGAGCAGGGGTGCACAGCGAGGCACAGGACCAGCAGCTCCAGCTGTGCACGATTCCTGTGCCTGTGGCCCCACGTTTGCACAGCCCCACTGACCATGCCACAGGTGCCCAAGTCACCTGCAGGTGTGGGTGCAGGGGTGGCCACCTGAGAGCTGTGGGAAGGTGCAGGAGAGCAGGGATGGATGGCAAGGCACGGCTGTCCTGTCTTCTGGACATCCTTGGCTGGGTTGTTTGTTTCTTCTTCCAAAAGTGCCCAAGTGGTACCTGCCCTTCCAGGCAGAAAGGGGAGCACCCACACCGAGGGCTTCTGGGGGGGGGGGGGGGNCAAGAGCAGGGGCTCAAGTCTTGGCTTGGCTTCTCAGGAGCCTTGGGTAGCACCAGTCCCATGGAGGGGGTCTCAGCTCCCTGAGCCACAGCGAACTCTAGCACAGCATTTCCATCCCCCCCCCTGGGGGAGGGTCACTGAGGCTGAATGCTGACATGGGGTGCAGCTCCTCTCCTTCCCCCCACCTCCTCTCCTTGAGGTGCCCCAGCTGCTAGGGGCCAGCATTTCAACCCCTGCCCACGGGCTGGCCAGCCTTGTGGTGTAACTGAAGAAGGCACCAGGCTGCAAATGCTGTGTGGGGATTAGCTGGGACACAATCAAGGCCTGTGAAGGTGGTGGAGCACATGTTGGGCTGCACTGGCCAGGGCAGTGTGGGGCTGCTCTCAGAGCTCGAGTTCTGCATGCTCTTCCCTCTCAGGAGATAATACACAGCCTGATAAATCCACTGCCAAGGCTCTTCCCCCTCTGAAATTTGGGCTATTTTGCACTGCTCATGGCACTGCAGCAAACAGACATTGTCAGGAGGAAATTGGTACTTTCACGGGCAAACAATTTCCTCGTGTACCCATGTCTCAAACAGGAAGGATTTGTCTTTTCTCTGAGCTGCTTGCTCTCCAGCAAGAGCTTCCAGGGCACTGTCTGCAGAGGAAGAATTCCCCATGCCATGAAATAGTGACTCTAGATGAGAGCCTGGAGCCCTAAACCTCTTGGACTGTTGCAGGTCAATGGGGCAAGGGGAGGGAGGAGACCACTGGGACCAAAAGTGCACAAAACTGCTGGCCCAAAGTTAGACCTGTGCTGCAGTGTCACCACCTGTGCCACCTACACTAAGGTTCATCACCTGCTGGTGATGGCCAGCCCCCCAAAACAGGGCTGCCATCACCCAGGTGCCCCCACCCCAGGCCCTGTGGTGCCCAGAGGGTGAAATCTTCACCCCCAGACATCCCCTTGCCCAGCAGCCTGCCCTCATCAGCACCTTCCCTCTCCAAACTGAGATAGGAGTAGTTGCAGCTTGGGCCAGTTGATTATTTAAAGCTGTCGGGAGTGTTTAATGTAAGGCTGGATTCATCACCCACAGCTTGTTTCCATCCACTAGACACCCACACTCCCCCTCACAGTGTAAACTCTGCTGCTGCCAAGCTTCTCACCTCCAGGCAGATATGGGCAGAGGTTTACAGGCAGGGGACGTGACCCTGCAGCATGTTTCCCCCAGTGTCCCCACTCTGGCACAGAGAGGGGTGACCCTGTGCCAGGCACAGCTGGAGCAGGAGCTGCCATGGGGATTTTAGCTGTGCATCATAGGACAGATGTGCCAAGTCCCTCACTGCTGCCTGGGTATGACATAGGGGACCCTTGAAGTCTTGGTGAAAGAATGACATATAGGAGAAACCTTTCTTACCAGGAGTTATCCTCCAACAGCTTTGCTTTCCTTGTCCACTGCAAAGACCTCCAGCAAGATCCTTACCTTTTCTGAACCTATACCCAGGGCTCTAGGTTCCTCCTGTGTATGGCTGCAGCTCCTGCCAGCATCAAACCTGCTTTTGACATCCCCCACGGCAAGGAGAGCAAGTGCTGGTGTAACATACATAGATGGGAGTGTGCATGCCTGCCCCAGTGCCCTGGCCTCTGCTGCAGGTATGCAGAGCATCCCCAAAGCTCACCCCAACACCATGTGTGCATGTGTCCCCAAGGCAGGAGCCATGCCCTGCCTGCCATCTGCAGATTCCAGTCCACCCTGGCATCCCCTGGAGCTCTGGCTCATGAAAAGTTCCTGCCAGGGCTGGCTTAGCCCAAACCTAAGCCTAGCACAGACCCTGCTCCCTTTATAGAAAGCTGCAATTAGAGGCCAGGGTTTTCCTGTGTCTTCCAGCAATCGAATGCATGTTGGGAAAGAAAATAAAATATCAGTGTCAAATGCCAGGCATGTCCTTGCACTGAGCCCTGGGACAGCAGTGCTCCCTCAGGGCATGGCCACGGGTCAGCAGGATAGGCCTGGAGGACTCTGCAGCACATGGCTGAGCACAGGACAGAGCTGAAATTGCTGGAGCATCCCTGACACAGGAAAGCTGCTTGGCATCTCTGTCTGCTGGGAAGGTGTTTGGGGAAAGAGCAAGGGCAGCATTGGCTTTAGTGGGTCCCCAGCATGGCTGGTAGGTTCTTACCTGGGAACCCCCTCTCTCCATGATCAATGGGTCAAGCAATTAGCAATTTAAACCCAGCTACAGCCATTGTGTTTGTGGTTCTGTTTTTCCTAGGCAGTGGTTGACCTGTTGACAAGTGTGCCCAGGAAACAAATAGATGGGTTGAGAAAGCAGCCCCAAACTGAAGAGAGACAGAAAATGGCACAGCCACCCCCCTGAGGTCACATCCAGGTCCCACAGTGGAGCCAGGTCTCCTGGCATGAGTGAAGGCTCCAGAGCACAGCATGATGTGCTGGCCAGAGCAAGAGTAAGGCAGCAGCAAGGGCAGGGAGCAGGCAGGAGATGAGCTATGCCAAGGGGCTACACCCCAGCCTGGCCAGCAGCTGCTGGGAGGAGAGGAACTAACTCCTCAAGCCTGAAACCTCCTCCTGAAGCAGAGCTGAGTGCTCCTTCTTGTGGAAGGCAGAGCCCAAGGCACTTGGAAAGCCTTGGCTGCAGCATCCCTCTGACATCCCTTCACCAGATGGCAGAAATCCCCTGGCTGAGAGCCTCTGGCCAGGGATGAGCTACAAAGGTCATTTTAAATCTTTCAACCATGGGACTGGAAGAACTGAATAGACAGAAAAAGGGTGAGTTAGTCAGAGCTGTCATTTAGGGACTGGGACATTTATAAGCAGGGAAAGCATGTCAATTGCCTGAATGACTTGCTGAGGGCTGGCAAGGCATCTCTGCTCCTCATAGGAGCTCTGGGAGCCAGTGGATTAGGCTGTAAAACCCTGAACACCTCTGTGGGGATGTGAGAGAGTCCTTCCAGCCTGCAGTGTGCTGGAGCCAAGGGATGCTGGTGGCCTCAGAGAATGACCAAGCAACCAGCAAGAGCTCCTGAGCACCACATGCCATGGGCACTCTGGCTTCACACTGCACACCTCCCATGGGCAGGCTCTAATAGCTACTCTGCTCAAGTCCCTGAACATGAAATGCCCTCGAGCTCCCAAAGGGCAGGTATGGCTGTCAGTGAGCAGGTCTCCCAGCCACAGCTGCCTTTCCCAGTACCCCAGCTGGCCCTGTGAATTCCAGCTGCTCTGCCAACTCCTGAAGGTGGAGGGTACAGAGTATCCCCAGCAGAGATCAGCATGGCTCATGGAGATGTTGGATGGGGCTTTGAGAAAGCTGGTCTAGTGGAAGGTGTCCCTGCCTGTGGCAGTGAGGTTGGAAGTAGATGACCTTGAAGGTTCCTTTCAACCCAAACCATTCTGTGATTCTATGATTCAAAGTCCAGGAATCCTCTTCACCCTACCAAGAACCATTGATGATTGCTGAGGCTAAGAGGACAGCCTAGCCAGAGGGATGTCCATCTCCTTGGGCCCTGGCTTTCCCTCCCAGCCTGGCCACTTTGGGCTACAGGAGCTCTTCAAGACAAGCCCTGTCTCCTCCTGAGCCCATGCTGCCCAGGGAGGGGTAGGTCCCCATCACTGGCAGCCTGCAGGTGCTCTGCCCAGATAAAGGCTGGTGGGTGCTGCAAGGTCCCCAGCCTGTTCCTCCCCTCCCCAGCCTGGCACTTCTAGCTGGCCATGGCTCTGTCCTCCCCTTGCAGCCTCAGCTCATTTTGCAGTGCTGGAGGTGTGTGAGGGACTAACAGCTTTCTCTTGGTGACTTCCTCCACCAGGCAATTGGGCTGATATCTTCTGGGGGCAAGCTGCCTGCAGACCTGCCAAGCTGTCACTCACCATCTCTTGAGCATCCTCGCCAGCCAGGGGCCTGTGGGACAGTGGTCCTGACCCACAGCCCACCGTGCTGCAGCCTTCCCCATTTTCTGCTTGCAGCTGGCAGTGGAGGAAGCATCTCGACTCTGGACCATGGTGCTGTGAGGGTGAGCTGTCCTCTTCCTGCTGCAGAGAGCCAGAATGCCCCTGGCCGTGCTCCTCCTCTGCCTCCTCGTGCAGCAGCCAGGCAGCAGCAAGGCATGGGAGCAGCAGGCCCCGCGCCTGCGCCTCACCTACAAAGGTAAGGGAGGATTTCCTTGGGCTCTGCACATCGCAGGGGAAGGTGGAAGAGTGTCCTGCAGGCAGGGAGTTAAGGGGTGGCCAAGGCTCCAGGGAGGCAAGTGGTAGCCCTGCAGTTGTGGCTGTAACATCTCCACATGTTGGGTGCTGGGGACGTTTCACAGATGCAGCTCCAAGCGCATCCCCTGAGGGTGCTGCAGCAGGGCTCAGCAGGGAACAGCCTGCCCTGGTCCAGTGCAACACTGGCACCAGAAGGGATGTCTCCTTCTGCTCAGACTCACTCTAGGCATCTTATGGTGTGTTCTGGACTGGACCTGGCCTGGGCAGGCTCAATGGATGTCCCCTGTCTTCACTCTCACAGTGCTGGCCCCTACCCCTGTCTCTCACCAACACAGTCCTGCCCCTGCTCAGCCCTTCTGCCTTTACTCTTCTTTCCTGCCAAGGAGAGGCTGATCCACCGTGCAGATAATTTCTCTTCCCCCTGCATCTGCCCTGTGTATTTAGATTAGGAGTTCTTCAAGTGAGGCACAGCTTATTCTTGTGTCTGGTGCAAAGAGAGACCTGCTCTTGGTGAGCTGAAGATGCAACAAGAGTTGACTGACAGGTAGCACATTACACAGCCCAGCAGAGAAGTGCAAAAAGGGATCTCAAGGGAAGGGGTCTCTGCAGGGGAATGACCTGAGCAGTTAAAGCAGGGCTCTGCTAGCCTGACAGGTGGTCACCCTGCCATGGACCTGCAGTGTGGACTTGGCCAATTTACCTGCTTTCAGCTTCTTCTGTGTGAAAAAGAGTAAGCTGCTTTGAAGGATGTGCTCAGCATCCTCAGTGCTGCCCTGGACATGGCAGTCAGCAGGGCTCAGCCAGCCCTTCTCCACACCAGTAAAGTGCCAGCACAGCTTCCCATGGGCATCACACTCAAAGCTCTTGGCCTTCTCCATTATCCTGAGAAGCTGCTCTCCAGACAGGGACAGACAACAAGAATGAAGATGCCCTTAGTTTGTGACTGGAGAGGGCTGGCCCTGCCAGGGCTGCAGGATATTCCTGTGGGGAGATGGCCCCACTGATAGCCCAGCTAGGAAACACACTGCAGGCTGTGCCTTGCCTTGGAGCCAGAGGCAGCAGAGCAGTGCTGCTGGGGCAGCAGGAGCACAGAGGGACTGCTGACTTCAAAGTCCACAGTGTGCTGGCGCCAGACATGCCAAAAGCCCTCAAGCCTTGGGCAGAGGCAGAAGAGGAAGCCCTCAGCATCAGGAGGGCTCAAGGACAAGGCAAACAATGGCAGGAGATGTGACTCACAGACAGGACAGCACGGGGCAGGTTCAAGGACACAATGCCTTGAGAAGTTTAGGTTTAAAACCCCTAGAAAAGAAAAGAAAAGAAAATAAATAAAAGGAGGCCTTTGAGATTCTGTCTACAGGATCAGCCTTGCCCTCAGATCCCAGCATGGGGGAGGCATGGGGGAGGCAGGCAGAGCCCTCAGCAGGGACAGGGGGGAGAAGGTACAAGCAGGCTTGTTGGAAGGAAATGACAGCACCAAAGGCTGGGAGAGCAAAGGAAGGATGGGGCACAGGGCACAGGGCCAGAAACAACAGCAGTGTCTCCCACCCTGCCAAGGAGGTGAGGAGAAGTTTTCTAATAACACATTGGCAATGATGGCCACGCGAGGGCCAGCCCCCAGCTGAGATGGGTCAGGCTGGGTCAACCCCAGTGCTGCCTGGAGCTGAGCCTCTCTGGTTTCTGAGGCCACAGCATTTGGCAAGTGGCTCTTCTGCCAGCCTTTGATGGGTAGCCAGCCCAGCTGGGCAGGACCCAGAAGGCCTCACCATGCAGCATGTGCTCAGGAGCATGGGAGGCTGGCGGGTCCCTGGTTATCAGCCCCGAAAGCTGCACTGGCACATCTCTTATCAGCCAGTGGCAATGAGGGGCTGCAGCTTGATTTAGTACCAAGCTTCCCTTGGGCTTCAGGGATCTCCTCCATGGTGTGCTCTGCCTGACAGCTGGGGGAAGGGGAGAGGACAGCCCTCAGCACAGCCGGGCTGTGACCCCAGGAAGCCCAGGGTCGCCCTGCACTTAGCATGCTGTAGCTAAGGGGCAGGCAGAGGTGATGGATGGGACAAGGTGGTTACAGTGCTCCTGACAATAAAGAAAAACACGATGGCCTTGAGAGATAATGAAGACAAAGGAGAGGATGTTTCTCCAGGCTCACCCATCGGTTTATCCACCACACAGCTGCTGCCTCAAGGGTTATGGTTTGGGTCCAATGCCATGTGAATACAGCTGGACTGGGAGCAAGAAGAGGCTACTTCGTGCACAGCAGCTTTCTGCCTACAGGATCTGGGTCCACAGCACTCGCCATCCTCTTGGTGTGGGAGTGAACTGTGCCACCCAGTCAGGCTCAGACCCTCATAGTCATTTACCCTGCCAGAGGACTCATGGTGCAAGTGCAGAGCACTGAGTCTTTCGTGGGTCTTCCCACCCACAGTCCCAGCAGCAGGGAGGTTTCCTCCATCATCCTGCCCGACCTTCTCCTTGAGCAGAGCCAGGGCAGTTTAGAGGGTGACCAGCAAGTGACTTTCCCTGGGACAGAGTCTTATTAATTACAGCCATGTAATGAACAAACCTTGGACCTCCCCTCCCACCCCAGACTGACTCCCCAGTGTCCTGTCTCACATGTCCCCCTGGACTGGGCAGGTCCCAGGAGTGCTGGCAGAAACAGGAGGGTGATGTACAGTGGTGGGGGTCCAGTGGTGACAATGTCCCACAGACAGTGACAGAAATTCAGTTGTTAATCCCATTTGGCTAGGGGAAATGTCTTGGAAGTCTGCGACCCCATACCCAGGACACCCAGAGGAGAGCCATTGGGCACTCAGGGGTAGGAAGGAGGGAACTGGGGCTGCACACAAGTTTTATGGGAGCAAGAGGAGGCCAGGAGCTACCTGACACAGCTGGGAGCAGCTCCTGGCAGAGGAGGCTTTGTGTCCCGTGGTAACCAGACCTCTGACCCTGGAGGAAGGGGAGAGGGAAATGCTAGCTGGGAACAAGGCTGGTGTGGATCCGGGCAGGGACGCTGCCTGCTGCCTGTGGCTCAGCAGGCCCTTCCCCTGCAGGGATGAGCGACGTCAGTGCCATTTACAGCTCACAGGCACTGGCCCCACTTCCCCTCTGCCCTGGAAGCAGGGTGGAAGGAAGAGAGATGCAATCTCCCGGGTCAGCAGGTCGCCTTTGAATGGAACTGTGCCCATGCCCACGTACTCCCCACCTGTGTCTGGAGGTGCATGTCACTCCCCACCTGTGCCTGGAGCTGCACGTCACTCCCCACCTGTGCCTGGAGGTGCATGTCCACCGCTGTCCCATCCACCAGCCAGCACCCACTCCCCTTGACCACTTCCCTCCCTCAGTTCCTGACACACTGCTTCAGTCCATGTGATTTTGGGGTAATTTCTCAGCCTAGGTCTTACAGATCACCCAGGGTTTCCAGCCTCCCACCAGTTCTCATACAGCAGTAGCCCATCCCCATCTCCCTTTCTCATGTCCCTATTTCTGCACTTTTCCCTGTGCAGCACCAAAGCCAAGAGCAGCCTTGCCAGCATAGCCAGCCTTCACCCTTTCCCTAGCCAGATCCAACCACTTTTGAAGAGGAAAGTGATGTAGTATGACTTCTGGAAGCTGAAGCTCTGAGGCCTGCCTTGGTCCCTGGGAGCAGACACTAGGTGGGGTGGCAGCTGCTGCAGTCCCATGTCCCATGAGATGCTCACCCCAGCAGCCAGCCCCAAAACCTGGTGCTGCATGTAACAGAGTGGTGTGGGCTTCAGAGTTGTTGTTTCAGGAATGGTTAACCAAGAGACAAGAGCTTATTGTCCCTCTTGCACACCCACATGTCTGCAACAGTGCTGGAGGGGCTGTGCTAGCCACCTCCAGGCTTCTGCTCAGGATGAGCTGCAGAGATACAGCAGAGCCCTTACCACTGCCCAACAGAACATATTGGCTCCATAGTACATTTTCACCATCAGCAATGTGACTCTTCCCTCCAACAGTGCCAAAGGGGTGCCCCTAAAAGTCCGTTTCCTGAGCCAATCTAATGCTAGGTTTAGGCTGTTTCAGGACATAGCAGGAGCTCTGAGCAACCTGATACAGTTGCAGATGTCCCTGCTCACTGCAGGGGGGTTGGACTAGATGACATTGAAAGGTCTCTTCCAAACCAAACCATGCCATGGTTCTATGAAATGTGGGGTGGTAGATGCAGAGTCAAAATGGCATCCAGGATGCAGCTGGGGACTTACATTCCAAGCTCCTTGGCCCAGGGACAGGCCATCCACCAACCTGCCTGTCCTGGTGCACCAATCCACCTGCCTATCTCTGTGCTTGGGATAAAGCCCAGCAACCAACAGGTACTTCATGGACTGAAAACCATGGCAGTTGACAGAGAAGAGGTCTCCAGACTGGGTCATGGTGGCTGTGTCTCCATACAGCCTCTCCTTGCAGGGGTGCTTTGCCCTACAAAATACCCAAAAACCTATTTGAAGTAAACTCTTGAGCTGAAGCCCAGATAATACATGCTGGAATAGCAAGCAAATTCTTGGTCCACTCTCCACATTTTCATATTACAGAGACTTTGGGGCTCCAAGTGCTCCTCTGAAAGGCAGGCTGGAAGCTAAGCAACATGGGCTCCTGCAAACCAGCCCAGCCCAGGGCAAGGTCAGAGTAGTTATCCTTTTCATAGGAGTTTCCTCACTGTTTCCTTCAGGTAGGCTCCTGGAAGGAGGCATCTTGGTGAGCTTTGAGGCACCAAGGGTGGTGGTTTTTCTGCTAAGGCAGTGGCAGGAAAGTTGAGTTCCTTTGGAGGCATGGTTGGGTAGCCAGAGCTGTCCCAGAGATGGGGAGCATGGGGCCTCTAGCTGCTTGTTGTGTCACTCAGGTCTCTTTCTCCAACCTTGTACTCCTCAGATCTGCTGAAATCCAACAGCTCTCACCTCTTGCTGGCCTCAGGGGATGGGATGGATTTCCAAGCCCTCTTGGTAGATGAAGACAGGGCCTGGTTGATGGTAGGAGCAAAAAACCACATCTTCCTGCTCCACTTGGACCATCCCAGCAGAGAGCCAGAGAAGGTCAGTGCTAGGAGGAGGGTGTGAGTGCAACCCTGGCCAGGCTGGTCTTTTCCTCTCTGTGAGCCACTCCTTGTTCCAGTGCCGGGGCGTGGAGGTGGATGTGCTCCGAGTTGGGCTCAAATACCACTGAGGACACATTTGCACCAGGAAGTCTCAATCAGTGGGGTCAACCCATTCCTGGTGGTGCTGAGCCTCACTGGACAGGCTGACACTGAGGAGGGACAGGGCATCTTGGCCAGAAGACCTGGGTGGACCCTGGGCATGGGTGGAAAGGCAGTGCCCAGAGCCCTGCTATCACACCTAGTGCCTGCTGCTGCTGCAAGAGCTACAACACCCCAGCAGTGAGTCCGTTAATGTCATCCCAAGACATCCTGCTGGCAGGGTCCACAGCTCAAGCCCAACAAAAGGAAAGCCCATTAAGGCTCTGGAGCCTGGCGTTCCCACGGGCTGGGATCCAGGAGAGCCTGCCCGCTGACCGGGCGTGCCGTGGCCCACCCAGGCTCTGTCCCCATGCCAGATCTGCTCTGAGGCTATCTGGCAGGCTTCTCACCATGGTTGGCCAGGCCCTGGGGACCCAAGCGGGTGTCAGACCCTTTGCAGAGCAGCCCCATGTCCTCACCAAGCCTGGCACTGCCTTTTGGCCAGGCCTGTTCCCCTCAATGCTCATGGGAGCCAGCCAACCTAGGCTGGAGAAGGAAAGCAGGGGCTGCATCGGAGGGGGTCTTTGTGTTGCAGATTTTCTGGCCAGCCTCCAGGGAGCAGGTTGAACATTGCCAGCTGGCAGGGAAGAACATAGAGGTAAGCAGGACTGGCATCAGGGCCCTGGCTCATGGCCTTCGTCATGGATATTAAACACTCACATCAGCCCAAAAAGGAGCATGGGGTCTGTCAGAGGGTGTCGAGCAGGCCCAAGTTAAGCTCAGCTGACTGGCTGCAAGGGCAGGATCTGGCTGGGCTCCTGCATCCCAAGCAGACGTGCCATGGTGCTGGGCACAAGTGCCCAGACCTGGGCTCAGCCCACTAACAAACATCTTCCCTTGAGCAGACAGAGTGTGCCAACTTCATCCGCCTCCTCCAGCCCTTCAACAGGAGCCATGTATTTGCCTGTGGGACTGGATCCTACCAGCCTGTCTGTGCCTTCATCCAGCTGGGAGCCAGGGGGAAGGTGAGGGACACCCTGGCCAGCCAGAAGGTGGCAAGAGACTCCCTAGCACATTCCTGTCCCCTTGCCATGAGGTAGTGGGGAGAGGAGCCCTGAATCTTGGGGAGAAGCACACGGTGAGAAGCAGCCCTGGCTCAGCAGTGCCAGAGTGCCCCATGTGGATGGGATCGGGTCCCAATAGCACCCCTTGAGGGACTTGCTCACTGAGGAGCCAAGCATATTGCCAATACGGCATTGGTGCCTCCTTCCCACTCTTCTCCCCATCACTAGCTGGTTTCCTCCTGGGCTGGCATCTCCCCTTTGTCTCTGGCAGGGTCCTGGGTCTCCCCCGATGCGGCTGGTGAGCCACTCCTTGGAATCAGGGCGAGGACGGTGCCCATACAGCCCCCACGAACCCTTTACAGCACTCCTCGTCGGTAGGAGGGAACAGAGGTGGTGCTGGGAAGTGGGAGCAATGGGAATGATCTGTGCTGGGAGGTGATGGCAGTGGTGCCTGCACCCCTGCTCATGTTGTGTGTGGCTGCGGTCCTGGGCTGGTATCTGCTTTGGTGCAAGTGAGAGGAGCCATCCCACAGAGCCTGGTCCTGCTTTGGCTCCCCCTGACCTCGTGGGTGCTGCACAGAATGGTGAATGCAGGGTGTAGATAGAGCAGCAGGCACTTGGGGTGTGTGGTGTCACCAGCCTGCATGCCTCCTATCACTGCTGGGGAAGAGCTAGGTAGGCTGGGGGAATAGAAGCTGAGCTGAGAATCCATAGGTCTGGAGGAGGCTCCCAGTCAGGCTGTGCCACCTGTACCTTTTCCAAGCCTCTGAGGACACAGATGTGTCCTGCCAGGTTACCTCCACTACACTCCAACCCATCCATGGCCCCTCTGACCCCACAGATGGGAAGCTGTATTCGGGCACCTCCAGTGACTTCATGGGCAGCAGTGCTGCCTTCTTCCGGACCTGGGTTCATGGAGCTGAGCAGAGCTACATCCGGACAGAGCAGAACCAGGACCACTGGCTACATGGTAGGAGCAGGAGAACCCATGGGACTGGGGGGGATTGTTCTTCTGCCTGTTGGGGAGAGTCTAGGACCAGTACTGGGGCCAGAACTCAGCAGTCTGGACCCCTTCTCCTTTCCAGGGGAAGGACTGCTGAAGCCTCTGGTGGGATCCATACTCCAGCACGCACTCTGCAGTCTGAGCACCAGGCAGCAGGGTCCTCATGGGGCACCTTCTGTACCCTCAGCATCTCACACTGCTCCCCAGGGCTTCCAAGGGCAGTACAACAGAGCCAGATCAGGGCACCTGGCCACGTTGTTCTGCTCCTTTCCCCTACAGAACCTGCATTCATTGGTGCCTATGCCATCCCTGATACTTACAACCCCCACGATGACAAGGTCTACATCTTCTTCCGCGAGACAGCCATGGAAGCTGGGCAGTGGGAGAGGAGGCACATCCACGCCAGGGTAGCACGGGTCTGCAAGGTCAGTCTCCAAAACCCAGTGTGGCATGGCTGAATGTCCCACCAGATGGTCTTTCACCTCCTCTGGGCCATAGGGCATCCCAAGTAGGGGCCAACAAAAAGTGTGGGTTGTCACCACACTCCCACCACACAGCAGAGGGTTCAGGGATGGAGATGTCCTGCTGCGGGGATTGAGCAGCATGAGGTGGTGGGGGAGCCTTGGAGAGACTGGGCTGAGCCCAGCTCTTGGTACCTGGCAGAACGACGTTGGAGGGAAGCGCAGCCTCATCAACCGCTGGAGCACATTCCTCAAGGCTCGTCTGGTGTGCTCCATCCCTGGGCCCCAGGGCACTGAGACCCACTTTGACCAGCTTGGTGAGTGCACAGCCTAGGCTGCAGCCAGGAGAAGTGCTGTTCTGCCATGGCTGCTTCTTCCCCTTCACCAAGGGGATGGTCAGGCAAGGATGTCCACCTGCATCCCTGGCACCAGTGCTTCAGCTCCTGGGCGCCTCAACTCTGCCTCTGTCTTTGTAGAGGATGTTTTCCTCCTACACACCCGGGACCCCCAGAACCCCCTTGTCTTCGGCCTCTTCACAGTCTCCAGGTGAGTGGGGCTCTGGCTTGTCCCAGTATGGGGCAGTCCTCCCAGCCCCTCACCAGTGCTGCTCCATGGGGAGCCCAGATGAGGAGAAGGGCAGGCCCAGCCTGGAGCTGGTAGAGGAAGGGCCACCAGCCATTTCACTGCTTTCACTTCTGCTGGTTCACCAGCCTATCTGCCAAACCACCAGGCTTGGCACCAGCACAGCTAAGTGACCCACTGGGCTAGACTGGCTGTGCCCAAGGGATTCCTGTCACACTTGTGTGCCATGCACAGCTCCGGGGCTGACAGGAGCGGTATGGGCTCAGGGGTCCCCATGGAGCAGCAGGGACACTGACAGCCCCACGGTCCCACTGCAGCGGTGTCTTTAGCGGCTCTGCCGTCTGCGTCTACTCCATGGCTGCCGTGAGAGCTGCCTTCAGCGGCCCCTTCGCACACAAGGAGGGATTTGACTACCGCTGGGTGGAATACAAGGGCCGTGTCCCCTATCCTCGTCCCGGCACGGTAAGGGGCTGGGGAGCAGGGTGGGGACAGCAGGATGGGGTGGCCTGGCCCCAACACAGCCCTGTGTGTCACCACACAGTGCCCCAGTGAGACGTACGACCCGCTCCTGAGGTCCACCAAGGACTTCCCCGATGAAGTGATCAGCTTCATGCGCAGCCACCAGCTGATGTGGGAGCCTGTGTACCCGCAGGGCCGCCAGCCTGTCCTGGTGAGGGTCAACGTGCCTTACCGGCTGCGGCGACTGCTGGTGCACAGGCTGGAGATGGAGAGCAGGCACTATGACGTGCTCTTCCTTGGCACAGGTAGGTGGGAACTCATTCCAGCTCTGTGGTCACTGTCACCACAGGACAGCTTGCATGGCACAGAGGTCCTGCTGGCTTGTGTGGCTCTCAGCCCTCACAGCTCCTTCTCCCACTGCATTCACAGATGACGGTAAAGTCCTGAAGGTGGGGCTGGCTGGTGGGATGAGCCACGGCACCGAGGTTATCAACCTGGAGGAGATCAGTGTCACTAAGGTACAGGAGGCCAGGGCTGGACCATGGTGGCTGCATCACAGAGGCTGGATCACACAGCATCCCCTCAGCCCATGGAATCCTCCCTGCAAGGTCTGGCCTGTCACTGGCCTCTGTGGAGGAGGTCACTTGCCTCACTGCTGGTGGCTCCCACCTGCACTGATCAGCAGGCAATGACATTAACATGGAGGGAAGATGGGGAACTGGAGCCAAACCATCTCCCAGCACCCAGTCCAGTCCCTGGGAGGAGGACGAGTGTGGCACACTGGAGACTGCACTAAAATGGGAGGGTTGAGCCCAGGTTTGAAAGCAGGGCTGCTGGGTGGGGCTGCCCTGGGCTGCCCACACCAAGCAGGGCCAGCCAAGGCTGTTTGCGTGGAGCTGGGACCAAGAAGCTGGGCCATGGCCCCAGCACCCTTCTACCACATGGTCCCAGCCCCACTGGCAGGCTAGGGCATCCAGAAGAGATTGACAGGGCTGCAGCACCCTCTCCTCCCCCTCCAGGTGCCTTCTCCCATCCTGCACATGAAGTTATCACCAAAGCGGGTGAGTCCTCCCTCTTGCTTCTTCCTAAAGCAGCCAAGGGACTGGGCACAGAGAGTAGCTGCCCCCAGCCCCTCTGCCTGGGTCTCTTGGCCCCAGGACTTGCATGTTTCAGGAACGGTTCCTGCCAGGGGAGCCTTGTGGGTGGCAGGCTCTGCCCCCCCCTCCCGCATGTCTCCCAGTGCCCCCACCCCAGCATGGGCCATGTTCCCCAGCTAGCATCAGTCTCCAGCCACGGGCACTGACTGCTGCTGTTGTGCTTGCCTGAGCAGCAGGAGCTGTTTGTCAGCAGCACCCATGGGCTGGTCCAACTCTCCCTGTACCGCTGCGAGCTATATGGCAAAACCTGCACCGACTGCTGCCTGGCCAGGGACCCATACTGCACCTGGGACAGTAAGGCCTGCACCCCTCACCTGCTCACTGAGAAGAGGTGAGTGTCCACCCTGCTGTCACTCTGCAAAGGCACAAGTTTTGGAGCAGAGAAGGCCAAGCCCCTGGCCCTGAAACTATATCCATCAGCCCAGACCCCTGCTGTCACTCTGCCTGCCTGTTCCTCAGCCTGCATTGGTTCTCCCCAGCCCTGCCTTTCTCTCTGGTTGTTCTGTCATGAAGGGGTTCCACAGCCCGAGGTGGATGCCACCCCACAGTCCTGTCTGCTCTCCCACAGGCGTGCCCGCTGCCAGGACGTGCTGAAGTCTGACCCACTCAGTCAGTGCCAGGACACCACAGAGGGTGAGCACCAGCCCCAGCCTCTCTGAGGAGCTCCAGGAGGAGCTGCCAGTTCTACACAGGGACCAGCAATGCCCAGGAAAGTGGGTGGCATGATACCGGGAAACCAGTGCCCACCAGCTACCCCAGCACCAGCACTGTCTACTGCAGACCCTGTGCCACCCAAGCTCCATGCTGCCCTCCCTCCCCACCTGTCACATAGCTTCCATGCAGGGTGTTCACCCCTTCTCCTGTCCTGTTACCCACACAGGGACTGCTGCTGTCGAGAAGCTGGTTTTTGGAGTGGAGAAGAACTCAACGTTCCTTGAGTGCCTGGCACACTCCCCACAGACAACTGTCCGGTGGCTGGTGCATCACAGCGAGGACATGGGCCCGAGCGAGGTACAGGGGACAGGGTGTTGGGGACAAGGTGCAGGGGTGGCTCAGCCCCTGGGGACTGACCCATGGTGCTCTGCCTTTGCCCCAGGTCAGGAACAATGGGCACTTCTCGGTGCTGGAGCAAGGGCTGCTGATCCGCCAGCTGGCGAGGGAGGATGTGGGCACCTACGAGTGCCAGGCGGTGGAACGCTCCTTCTCCCGGCCCCTCACCCGATACAGCCTCCGCGTCATCAGGCACGAGGCCATGGAGGTGCCACCTTACAAACGGAGCAAGGGGCCCGTGCTAGGAGGGACCCACCAGAGTCCTCGGCCCCGGGTTGACCTTCACCCTGGCTACAAGGGCTTCCCACGAGCTTTGGGGGCACCGGGCACCAGCCTGGATATTTACTGCAGTGCCCTGCGGCACCAGGAAAGGCAACGGCAGAAAGCCTGGCACCAGAAGTGGCAGCAGTCATCCCCAGACAGCAAGAACGGCCGAGTGCGGAGGCACCCCCAGCCCCTGTGAGGGGCAGAGGGAGCCAGGGCTGTCCACAGCTCCCTTCCCAATCTCTCCAGGGCCCTTCTTGCACGCAGGCATCAGCTTGGAGACACCTCTCAGCTTCCCGTTTTGCTGTTACTACCTCAAACCCTGCCAGTCCCTACTGCCTCTCCGTGCAGCCCATGGGGGTCAGGGCACACAGCCCACACTGGCTCTCCGAGACTCAAAGCTATATCCCTGCAGGATATTTATTTTCCTTGTTTTCCCCCTTTTCATTGTTTTCTCCTTTTTTCATTAATGACGACTGTAATCAGCAGCAATAAGCTCAGAGGACAGGAAGGGGAACAGCCAGCTCTCACTCATGGTTCTGGCACCAGCGACATCCTCCCCAGCCATGGACATCCCATGTGCCAAGCCTCCCTCCCTTCCAGGGGCTGCACCTCAGAAGAAGGGTGCTCTGGTTGGGTGCTCAGCTGAGTGACTGCAGAGGTGCCCACAAAGCCCAAATTCTGCTGAAGGCAGCAGGGCACAGCTGCTTGTTGAGCCCCAGCTCTAGCAGCAGGGCACCTGGGGTTTGCAGAGATGCCCATGCCCAGCCCAGCTCCAATCCACTTCAAACCACACTGATTTTTAAAATGTTGACATTTACTTCACCAAAAAACAAAAGAGCAAGAAGCCACAGGCAGTTATACCAACTTACAATTTATTATTTTTTTAAAAAATGACATGAAACACAAGTAAAAATAAATACATCATATAAACAACAAATTGTTCAAAGTCTCTGTTCTGGGAGATCAGGTGAGCACGTCCCGTTTGACAGAGAGAAGAGGGAAGCACATGATCATGCGTGAGGCCAACTGACCAACCCACCCTGCTAGCCATACTCCTCTTTCCAACCACAAAAAGACAGGCCACGAACTAAGGCGGCAGTAGAAATCAAAAAAGAAACAACAAAAAGAAAGAATCCCAAACCAACAGAAAAACCCCTAATGAGACTCAGTGATGGATTCCTTCAGGCTCCTGTGGATCTGCCAGGGACTCCAGCCGCAAGTCAGGTGCCACCGCAGTGGGAGGCACACAGCAGCCACAGAGGTGGTGGTGATGGTCCAGGAGGCAGCAGAGGTTGCTCCCCCTCACTCGCACCGTCGTCCCTTTGGGAGGGAGCACTTGCTCTGAGTTCAAGGAGCCATCATCTCACCATAATCTAGCTGAACTACGTTCCCCTTTTAACCTCTGCCCCCCGCCCCAGCCCTCCCCCCTAGTCCTTCCAAGACTGGATTAACAAAATTCATCCCAGAGTGGTGAGAAACACCAGTTGTGAAAGTATTTGCTGTACTTGTCCCTGGTGGCCTGGAAGCCACCCACAAACCAACAGCAATTCACTAGGGTTCAGCCATTTGCTGACACCATTAAGCCAAAACATACATTATTTCTAGTGAAGACCCTGTGGAAATCCCATCCTTTACTTGCTGGAATATTTGCTTTCTGTGAGTACCTGCATCCACCCCACCAACCTCCCAGGCATGCCAGGGGCCACATGCAACAGATCCTGCCCAACACAGTCCAGGCTGGGCTGTGATGCCCCAAGTGCATGCTAGCAGGGAAGCAACAAGACCACCAAGAGCAGGGTACACAGCAGCCACAGCCCCCCCACACGCACAGTATTATGTCCCACAGCAGTACTCAGCCTTCACCACACTCTCCCCAGGAGTGGAAATCTCCTACCGAAGGGAAGGGCTGGGTGCCAATGTAGAGAGCAGCTGGTCACCCTCAAGGTCATTGTGGCTCTGCCCTGGCTTTGGGTCTGTGCTAAGAAATCTTCCTCAGTGCCCAAAAACCTCAGAGGAGAGAGTCCTGCACTGCTCTCCTCAGTATCACCCCAAGCCCTGCTGCAAACTGGCAGCTGCTTCCCTCTGGTCATTTGGAGACAGAAACTCAGCAGCAAAAGAAAAATTTAACCCAGGCAGGGAAATCTCCTGTTCCAGGTTCAGGAAAACTGAGGTGGGATCCTCTGCAGCAGAATCACGTGCTGAAGAAATGTCTGGGGAAGGCAGGTGAGGGGGGGAGTGAGTGCCATGGGAGAGGAGTTTTAGGGCTCAGAGAGGTTGCCTGGCTTGGAAAGCCCCTGGATAACCTGCACACCCTCACAGCTTCTGTGGGTTACAGGAAACGCTTCCCACAGTGCCCTGGGAAAGCAGGTGCCTCTGGGTGCCTTAGAGCAGCCCTAGTTGCTGCCAGCACCCATGGGAGCCCAGTAGTCAGGGCATCAGATTTATCTCTGTGACCACCTCTCAGTTGAGGGTTTGATAGTGCCATGGGGATCCAGCCTTCATAAAGGAGGTACCAAGGGCTGGTACATGGGACAAAGGGGTGCCACCCCACCCCGCTCCGGGACGGTGACTGGGGCTCTGCTCAGGCACTTGCCAAGAAGGGAGACTGCTACAGCTGCTTTGAGCCATGGATGCTTGCAGCGACAGGAAGTCCCTTGCAGCAGACTGCATCCAGGGGCAACCACATCAGGGGAGGGCAGCGAGGGGCCTCTAAGCTGCCATGGCCATACAGGAGCCAGGAAAGCCCTCATCCCTTGCCCTGGTGCCAGGAGGTTAACAGCCAGCCCATGTCACAAAGCATGTGCCCTGGGGCAGCTGAGCACCAGCCACTTCCACTCCTATGGCTGCAGGGCTTGGGCTATGCCAAGGAACCTCAGAGGGGCATCAAACAGCAGCATGGGGATGTGCCAAGGCCTGATCAGGAAGCCCCAGGTGCTCTCCTGGAGAGGCAAGGAGCAGAGAAAAAGAGTGTGCAGTCAGTTACCACATCCAGAGCAGTGGTGCCAACTGCCCCCAGCCAAATCTTCATACCTTGTCCCAGCCCAGAGCCACAGAAAAGCCCTGGGAGGTCCCTCAGATGAACACCACTACCCTGACCACCACCAGTGAGGACAGGGCTTCAGCAGGGCTCTGGTGAGGGTCTGCTCATGCTCCAGCCTTCCCCCCATGCCCGCAGGTCTCAACACTTTCTACTCTCGACAAGAAAAGCCCTTGCCTAGGTCCATTCCCCAAATCCATTGGAAAACTGACAGCCTCAAAGGGACGCAACGGACATCTGGGCAAGCTGGTCATACAATCAGTGTCACAGGGTTGTGCATGAGGTGGACACACAGAGCACAGGAGGGCATGACTCACAGACGCAGCACTGTCAAGTCTTTGGAGAAACTTGCATGAACACCATCAGTTAATTTGCTTTGTTACTTTTGTGGGGGGGTTTGATTTTTATTTCCATGGTGCATCCAAAGACAAGTTGTCCAGCAGTTTGCTCAGAACCCCTCGGTTTTCAACTCCTAGGATATGTTAAAGAAGAAAGCACTATTTTAATGTTTGGTTTTTTTAAAAAAATAATTAAAATAATCTGCATAGCTAAACTGTTGATCTAAGGCTTCTATGAATGGTGTGGTTATGTTTGACAGACAATGTCCATTAAACAGAGAAAGACACTAGGAAAGCCCCATAACATTTTTTTATTGTGTTTTTGTAACACACGCGTGCACACACACCTCTCTCTCTTAGGAAGGGATGTCCCCATCTTCCAGTGCCCCTTTGATGGAGGATGTCAGGACACCCTGCCCTTTCCTACACCTAGTTGGTCCCAGCAAACACCAGTGACTACAGCTTCCATAGCCTGAGAGATCCCCTACAAGCTACCACTGCTCCAAAGTCTCAGCCACACTCCAGGGACATCCCACACAGGCAACACCCAGACGTGACATGGAGGTGCCTGGATTTCAGGTCTCCATCCTAACATGTTCATGCATCCAGTCACACAACGCAAGTGTAGTTGCAGTTAGGTGGCTCAGCAGCCCTGACACTGAGGGGAGCAGCCAGCATGTTCGCTGTTGGGGCCAGGGCCAGCCTCTGAGTGTGCGACAAAGCAGGGCTGAGCTGAGGTCTGCTCCCTCCAGAGGGAAAGGAGCTTCCCTGGCAGGAGCTCTGTCTTCCCAACTCTGCATGCCTTACTGTCGTCCTCACAGGCAATGAGCACAGCAAGCTTCCACACACACTCCTCCACCTGCCCCAATGTGACAAAAGGACTCCATCATCCCTCCAGCTGCTGCAGAACACCTGGAGCAGCTCCTCCCTGCTCTGACACCATTCCCCAATCAGGCACGTCCAGCCCATGCGACGTGGGTTAGCTACAGGCAACCTCTGCAGCTGGCCCTACTTCTAGACTATGCTTTGGTCAACTGGCTACTTCTCCCCACACAGACAACCCAACAAGCAACCACTGCATGATGGAGGCCAGCATTTTATTTTTTTAATATGGAAATTAATTTAAAAGTAGAAAGAAAGAGTCTCCCAAACAATAAATACTAAGCCTTCATAAAATAAATTAAATGTAGAGATTCTGTGCAGGGGGAAATCGCTCCAATAACAGATTCAACAGTAACCAGCACTGGGTCCAGTGTCCCCTCCCAACCTTCTCCACTGCCTGGTGCTGTTCAGAAGCAGCAGTGAGCCCACCTACCCCTGGATCTGGTGGGCCATGGCAGGGCAAGGCTTGGCCCTCACACAGCCTGGCAGGGCCATAGAGCTGGGGAAGTCACCAGGATTCCTCTCTGACAGCAACAGAGATGTCTGGGATTGCTCCACTCATCCGGCACACAGAGTGGCACCAGAACCACAGGACCAACCTACCTTGGACAGGATCCTCTAGAGGGGCTCAGAGGAGGACAGGACCCTCCAGAGAGGCCCGCAGAGCCCCCTGCCAGATCCCTACTCTCCTCACTGCAGCAGAAGCCTGCCTGAAGCCCTCACATTAGTTTCATGCGAATTTGAAGAGGATGACAAGTTGTTTGTGGCGTGTTTTGTTTCTTTTTTTCACATCAATTTCCCCCCCCTACCCCAACACACACGACACAGAAGCCCTCCCGGTCCCTCCCCAGTAAAAATGCTTCATCCCCAGCCTCTGCTGGAGTTGCTCCCCTGGCCCACACCTCCCAGAGTGAGAGAAGTTCAGATAAGGCAGTTCATGTGAGAGGGAGCTGGGCCCTGCCAGTGGTCAAGCCTGTGCCTCCAGGCCTGAGAAGGGCAGTGATTCACAATACCAAGCCTATCCCTTCCAGACAAGACAGAGAACAGAGACAGACAGACAGACAGAGCGTGGGAGGGAGGCACTCCTATGGTTTGCATGGCTGCTTCCCTCCTCCCCTGGCCCTCACAGGTCCACTCTATTCCCCTCCCATCTCCCAGCCCCTAATACAGTTTGGATCCTTGACAGCTAAAAAACAACAAAACAAAACAAAAAGAACAAACCAACCCCCGTGCCACACCCTTCGCATCCTTCTCCACCCACTGCCCAGAGGGGAAATCCTGACTCCCAAAAAGGTCCTGCAACTTTTGCCTTCTGGCAGAGCTGAGACTGAGCAGGAGCTGGGCCCTTTATTTCCCTGTGATCTCTATAACATCGTCGTCTTTGTCCTCATCATTAGAGCTGCATCCCACCTCTGGGACCTCCTGGGATTCAAACTGAGGCACCTGGGACCGAAGGAGGCCCCCAGCCGGGTAGCCCGAGTGAGGGGACATGTAGCCAGGGTAGGCAGATGCCATGCTCCTGGGAAGGCTGCTAGGCAAGACAGGGGCTGGGAAAGGAGCAAACATCCTGGGCTCGGGCAGGAGTGACTGTGTGAAGGGAAGCGAGTAGTTGGGCAGCACCCCTGTCAGAGAAGGGTTTAGCATGAATGAGGGGATGCTGGCGGTGGCTGAGGTAGCAGCAGAAGAACTGGCGGTGCCGGCTGTCAGCAGAGGGTCAGTAGTCACAGGGAACACCAGATGAGGGTCTGGGAGTAAATTGGGCAGCTGGTAATAAGAGGAGCCAGTGCCCATGTACAAGGAGTTTCCTGGTTGGGAGGCAAATGGATGGGTTAGGTTGTGGTTTAAAGAGACAGGAGGCATGGTGAACCCACCAGAGACGGGGTACCCGTGTTCGTACGGCTGCACGGATGATGGCAACTGGCGCTTCTTCTGCTGCCTGCGGGCTTGCTCCTCTGGAGCCGACGGCGAGGTCGACTTGCGCTTGTTGCCCCGTAAGTCCAGCACCGAGTGGACATTGACGTGCTGGCTGGTGGCCGGCAGGGCTGAAGACACCGAGGCAGTTGTGCAGTGAATCCCCACACGTTGCTCCACTCCTCGGGCTGCTAGGCTGGGCGCGTTGTCTGTGCGGACAGGGTGGCCTTGTGCTGCATTGGTGCTGGGAGAGCTGTGCCGGGACTCCCGGGCAGCTGCCGCCTCCGCGTACTGCTGCAGCTCGCTGATGATCTCGGGGCTGTCAGGGGATATGGGCCGAGTGAGCTCCTCTGCACTGGGGAGCTGTGGTGATGAGGCACTGTGTCTGCCATTGCTTGTGGACTCCAGTGAAGAGCTCTGGGAGCCTGGAAACAAGGAGATCCAGCAGGTGAGAAAGAAAACCTTGGAGAAAAACTTAGGGGCCAAGAGGCAAGATTGGAAAGGAAGGTGAGGGTATCATGGGGAGACAGTGGGGTCAACACTGAAGACAGGTGCAATGGAATGTGGCCAGGAAATGCTGTCCCAGACATTCAGCTAGGAAAGTACGTGAGCAAGGCCTGCAGAGTGCTCACAAGCTCCTACCTGAGGCAGCTGTCCGACGGTCTTCATTGCCCTTTGGCTTCCCAGTGGTCCGGATAGCAAAAATCCGCCCATCGCTGGTCCGGATATATGTCCCTGGAACAGAGGCAGAACAACTTCATTCATGGTTTCCAGTCTCAGAATCCTGGGATCTGTGAGCCTGTGAGGCTACCCAGGCAGGAATAGGACAGCAGTGCTGCATAAGGCTAGCTTACAGATTGTTCAGGGAGATCAGCAAGGGGGTTTATGCCCCCCTCCTCACTCCTCACTACCACCCCTTCAGCTTTTCTTGGTTGTAACTTACTCCCTCCCAATGTGTTACTGATGGGAAACATGGAACTTCACACTTGGGACTAAGTTTGCTCTGGGAGCGCCAAGAAGTGTTTGGCTGTCCCAGTGTGCCACGGGTATTGTGAGAATGAGACACTCGGACACAAAAGTCCAACAGCTCCTCTCAGAGGCAGGAGCAGCCACAGCTGCAATAGCCCTGAAGCATCAGCTACAACAGCATGCCCAAAGCATGGGCTGCAACAGAGCCACTGCAAAGTCCAGATCTGCTACCCTTCTTGTTTCTTTTCCTTTCAAGGGACTGATTCATGCTTTTACATCCTTTTCTTTAATAATTATCATTGGCTAGGGCCCTATCCACAAGTCCTACTAAGACAGAGAGACTTTACCTTTTGTCCCTCGGATGATGTGGATGCTCTCGCCAGCACTGATTCTTGCCTGTACATCAGTGGATGTGTTTGTACCCGGAATCACAATATCTGACAGGAGGGGAAGAAACAGAACAGTGTCAGTGAAATTACACACCAGCCACAGTCAGGAGCAGCAAAGTGCACTATCAAACCCCTTTGCTTGCAGTACAACTGTGTATCCTATGTGCTGTGCTAGAAGCAAGCCCTAGGTTTATTTCTCAGCAGCACAAGAAGGCAGCAAAGGCTCCAAGGAAGCACAAGCCATGCTGCTCTGGCATCGCATCTCTTCTATCCCAACATGGACAACTGCCGACAGTACTGCAGGCCCTCTCCTAGGGAGTCCACTCCAACAATTCACCAGGCCCATGCTCCCTGCACACCTGCTGGGAAAGTCCTCTAGGTACAGGGCAACCACTGAAATAGAGAGGCAGTATCCATGGCTCTGATGCCTGTCTGCCCACAACCTGTATGGGTATCAACAACTCATCTGCTCCTCAATCCACCACGGGTATCACAACCCAACTCATTATGAGCAACAGCAACTCACCTGTGGTGGTGACAATCTTCTGCACAAAGACACCGGCTCGTTGTAGGTAGTTGATGGGGAAGTTAACAGCAGGGTTGGAACTTGAGGTTGATCCTGCACTGCCCATGGGGACATGTCGGGGCATCATAGGAATGGGGGTGGATTGAACTGGGCGGACACTTGCCACTGGCTTGTCCTCACCCTTGAGGGCTGGTCGCCTAGTGAGAGAGGATGGAGGAAAGTCCAGTACCCTCACTGACAAGGCTAAGCATCCTCTGCCTCTCATTTCATATCTACAGCATGGAAAGAAGGGGAAGAGGCAGGTACTCACCAGTTCCTCTGGCTAAAGGCAGGGATGCTTGTCAGACTCTGGTCGCTGGCTGGATAATACTGTGCGTAGGACGGCCGGGTGTAGGGGACGGATGCTCGCTTTTCCTCCTCATAGCTCTTCTTGGCTGCTTTCTTCTCTGCCTTGGTCAGCTTGTGCTCCTTCCGGTCGATCAGCAGTGACTCATGCTGAAAAGGCTCCTGCAACCCCACAGCACCCAGGTTTTGGCATCAACGCACCACAAGAGGGAACCAACATGCCCCAAATGACAGCTGCCAGGTCCCTGCATCAGTGCTGATTCCACCCCAGGCTGCAGCAGGGAAGAGGGGAGTTGCGTGGCAGAGCTGGACATGGGGCAACACTGCGGATGCGACCAAGGCTCAGCTTGAAGAGTGACAGTCAGCTAAGTCATCTCTCACCGCCTGCCCAGCAAAGGCCATTGCTTATCATGAGCACACAGCAAAACCCACAAGATGAAGGCCAAGCTAAGAGCACAAGCACAGAGCTTGCTGAGATGTCACAGTCACTAGAGCCCTATGGCACCCAGCCACAGGCCCACACTGCAGCACCACCCCACCAGTGAAACTCTTCACAGCACAGGGAAGTGCTGGCTGTCCCAGCTGTGTTTTAAAGCCACCCCAAGAAGACAGCTGGGCAAGGCAGCAAGCTGGGATATACCTCTGCCATCTTCCCACTCAGCATCAAGTTGAAGAAAGGGGTGCCCTAAAAACCTGCCCCCAAACATGTCCAGGACAGAGGTGTCTTGAAATATGTAGAAGAGATTGCAGGGAAGGGCAGGGCCATCTCTAGAGGATTTTTTACCTATTCCCACTAGTACACAGATGGGTCCTTCTTGTCGCCATGTCCCCATCACACAGCCAGGCTCCCCCAGACCTCCTAGCCCCTTTACAGTGTTGGGCCAGTAAGAAAACAGATTGGTCTTACCTTGGTGATGAGGTGAGGATACTTGAGACAGGCTAATTGCAGAACAGACTCCTTCATCTTGCTTGGATTGAGCGAGAGCTGAGCAGGGTCAGATTCCTCTTCCACAAAATGCAGCAGGTTCTCTACCTCCCGTCGGGTGAAGTTCAGCACTGGGTTCAGATCATCTACCACACGATCTGGAAGAGAGGGAACAGAGTGAGCAGAGAAGGGAAGACATGAGTACTGCTGCCTGTCACCCTTCCTATGCTCCTGTCCTAACAGAGCTGCCTCCTTGCAATCTGTATGATCCTCAAAAACCTTCTGTAAATGTCAGGGCAGGGGGAAAAATCATCAGCCATGTTCAGAGATGAGCCTGTTTGACTTAGTCAGGCTGACAAATGCCTCATGCTCCAGACTGCACAGCAAAGTAGTGCAGGTCACTGAGCTCCTGGCATGCAACAATACGAAGCTAATTATGGATGGTGTCCCAACTCACATTGCAAGGCTGAAAACATACAAGCCCTGGGACAGAACTGCAGCCACAACAGTAAGTGCTTTCCCACGAATCCCAGAAAAAAGGCTCAAGTTACTAACCAGGTGCTGAAATCTACAGAACTCTGTTGAGTTGAAAGCTTAGAAAAGCAGCCACACTCCCTCCCTCACAAGAGCCTGAAAGTTTTCCTTGGACGTTCCTTCCTGCACACAGAGCAGACGTGAGCACATGGAGAAAACATCCTTATCCAGGACTCTCATGGGAGCCAGGTCAACTTCCAGGGGACTCCACCTCAAGTGCAAGGCAGCATACTGAGTCCATCACACTGGGCTGCTGCCTCTGGTGTTGGGTTTCCAGACAAATGACAGGAAGCAGAATTCTTTGGGTCACCAAACCCCCAGCTGCATGCTCTATGACAGCAGTTCAACAGCTGGCACAATCCAGCACAAAAGATACTTTTGGTACAAGGGCAGGTGAGAACTGGAGTGAATGAATTATTCTTGGCTCCTAAGCAAGCATTATCAGCCAAAGTATCAATACAGATTTTAATTTCACTATTTCCTCTCTCTTGCTGCTGGAGAAATGGAGACACTTAGCTATTTAGTAAGCAATGCTCAGTTGAAGATAAGTAATGCCCAGGTGCAGGGGAAAATAGGACGACATCAAACACAGCCCTAGGACAGTGTCTCTGTCACTTCTTTGGCTGTCTGGTTTTTAACCTTAAAAAAAAGAAGTTATGAAACCCACAGAAAGAGCACCATCCACACTTACCTGACATGCCCTGCTTGGAGATCTGACGGTCATAGATCTTCTTCTCAAGGGTGTAATCAGAAACCAGCCTGTAAATGTGGCACGGCTTCTTCTGCCCATAGCGGTACACTCGGCACACAGCCTGGGCATCATGGCATGGGTTCCAAGAAGCATCAAACACCACCACTCTGTTTGCTCCAATGAGGTTGACACCCAAACATCCAGCACTGGAAATTAAAGGCAAATTTCAAATTGCTGCCTTGGCCAATTGTCAAGGCTTCCAGGCAGGGACAATCATCACAGGCAAAAGTCCATGATGTGTCTATGGAAAGTTTCCTCCAGTCAAACAGGCAACTTCAAAGCCATGTTTGGTTTCTAAGACTGCTAATAAGTTGGTGTAAAAGACTAAGGCTAAAATCCTACACCTCTAGGAAATTCAGAAGCAGATGGCACTATCATCCTACAGAGTCCTGACTTGTTACCGAGAAAGTTAAGAACTAACAACCCATATGCATATAGAGCATCATCCTCAGTTCTCTGCTGTGCCTTTCTGCTCCAGCCAACCTACCGTGTGGACAAAAGAAAGAGCCAAACAGAGGTGTTGCTGGGATCATTGAACTGGTTAATCAGTCGTTCCCTTTCCGAAGCAGAGGTGCTGCCATCCAGTCCTGAGAAGGAAATTAAAGACACCTTTTTAAAAGCTATGTATGTTTGGGGGAATCCCATCAGAATAAAACCACTTCCCAAACACTGAGCTTTGGTATTGGTTCCCAACCAGTTCTAGGGCTTCCTCCAGTCATGCAGTACCTCTGTACCTCTACTTTGCCTAGCCAGGTTGGGATTTGCTCAACTGAATGACCAGGCAAAACATTACACAAGCTTGCAAAGCCATGACTGGGAGTGCTACAATACACTTAGCCCATTAAGGCTCCATGTTGCAAAACAGACAGCAAGCAAGAGCAGCAAGCACACAGCCTTCATATACACTGGAAGCTTGAGGAACCAAAAGAAAGCAAAATTGTGAAAGCCTTCGACAAAACCCATAGACTGGATCTGAGCACAGAGAGCAGTAGTCTAAAGGAGTGTGGGGGGGGAGTGTCCCATCTCTGTTTCTGGGCAGCAGCTTGCTTCTGGCAGCTCTGCAAAAATCAGGAACAACATATCCACTGGTCTTCTCAGTCCTGGCCTATAAAGTAGTCACACAAAGCAACAACCCATGCCAGAAGAAGATTTAAAGCTGAGGAAGAGGGGAGGAGGAATTCACAGACCTAAGCTAGTGAAAGCATTCCACAGTGATTCTGGTTTGGGAAGCAAGATCTAGAAAACAGCCAAACAGGAAGCAAAAAGTACCTTTTACAACTTAAACAAGAACTAGTGTGTGAGATGTTAAAGATGTCTAACATCTTCTGAGTAAGATGTCAAAAAGAGGATTTAGAAATTATTAGTTTGTTGCTATCAATATGTCTTCCCAAGCAACTAAAGTAAGAACAATCTGAAACAGACTTCATCAAAAGACTGCTTCAGAAGAGTATTTTCACTCCCAGGGACAACTACAAGAAGATGGTGAGTGACTTTCAGGAATATGTCTGTTCCAGAGGATCAAACAGTGTCACACCAAAAGAGAGGAGGATTACTGCACTTACTGTAATAGTTGATGTTTCGGACCCAGTTGTGAACTCCTCCATCTGAGCCTGGAGGACTTGGCATTGGTCTCTCTGCCAAAAAGTCTTCAATGACAGATAACGTGGACAAGCTCTGGCTGCAAAACCAAGATCTCTGTTCAGGAGAAAGCCCTCACAGCAGCAAAAGTGGAGTACCCAGAACTCTTCCCAACCAATGACAGCATTGATGGTTGTCAAACCCTGTTTGTGGCAGCACACCTCTCACTAGTAAACTTGATAGTGCAGAAGTACAAAATCCATGGAGAAAAAACAGGATCTAATACAACAAAGGAGAAAAGGGGAACTGCCACACCACTCACCCTGTATAACAACCTCCTAGTACCAGGAGGGGTTCAAGTGACTGAACCTCTCCAGCATTTAGGAACTGCAGGATCAGCTCTTGATACTTTGCTTACCTGAAGACCAAGATCTTGTCTCCAAGCTTCATGCTTTCCTCAATCAGGTGGAACAGTAACACCATCTTGGGTGAGTTCTCCAGGACTCCCGTCTGGTAATTGCACAAGATGTCTTTGGCCTACCAAGAAATGGGAGACTATTACAGGTGGAGTTGCTGTTGAGTTCAACAATTCTGACTCAAGATGAGAGAATTAAGTCATTGCAGAGAGGTTACATACATCCAGTCAGGTCAAGGTGACAATGTTACACCCAACTACTGCTGCCACCTCCCATTCCAGAAGCTCCAAATGACAAACTTCTTGGATTGATGAATGAGTAGCCTCTTAACCTTTCATGACTCTATCTCAAGACTTGTCCTCCAGTTCACTAGGTTTACCACCATCTTATCTAGATTAAACTTCACCCTAACACCTTTGTTTTGAATAACAAAGTCCACAGCCTTTTTGGTCAGATGAAAACACTGCCTGTACTCCTGCTCCGCTGGAGTCCCCAAATCCCTAACCAGCATCATGCAGACATACTTATCAAGGTGTTCTGTGGTAAAGTAAACATAAAAGAAATTCCCAGCTTTAAACAGAAGAGTCTTTTCTTTGCTCTACTTCAGAAAACTGCCCTAACAAAAACAGGTACAGTCTTTCAGAGCAAACATCTAGCCTGTGTTTACCATAACTCTCCAGATGAAGAGTTTTCAGCAGTGGTACTTACCCACTCATAAGTAACGACCTGATTTGCTCTCTCTTGAAAAGGGTTGAAGCCAACACTCTGGAGGAACTTGCTATTGGTAGCTTCTCCAACTGGTGATGCCAACGCATTACTCTCTGTTTTGACTTTAACTCCCTGAGGCTGGCAGCGGGAATTAGTACTTGCTGTGCCAAGGTCATCCACATCCAAATCCTGCTCGTTTGCCAGATTTTCCTTTTGCAGAGCTTCATACAATACATCTGGATGGTTCCAGATCTGAAGGGGTAAGAAAAGAAAGTGGTTAGGCCTGCACTGCTTGCCAATGATTGTGGCCTAAAAACCCTCACAGCTATTTAAAGGAAAGAACTAATACTTCAGCCATGTCCTCACTACATGGGACTGTAAGGCACTGCAGAGAAAGCCAGTCTGATTGTGTTAAGGTTGGGAAGACAGAAAAAGTGACTCTGCCATGACACAAGGTATAAACCATGGCTTAACCAAGGCTCTCCCGACTTTAGAACTGCCAAATTCTTTCCTTAAGAACAAAACCAGAAGGCCACAGTGCACCCCACACAGCACTAACTCAGAGGAAGCTGCCTGTTTGCCCTGCAGTAGGTAAATGATTAAGGTATGATAGTCCAGTACTGGTTCAGTTGATGGGTGCAGGTTTGCTGCACGAATCTGAACAAGACACTTAACATCCCTGTACCCCACTTCTGGGAGTGGGGATAACAATTCTGTTGGGCCATTGCAGGGCACTCTGTGGAGAGATGATGTGTCTGGCCAACCACACCGTTTTGACTCATATTCCTACCTTGACCTTACATACCAGAATACTTCTTTTCGCTTCCCGCCCAAACCTACCTTACAGCAGACACAGAAAGCTTTGAGTGGGTTCAGCCCCAGCCAGCCACTGTTGCCTGCATCTCGGAAGCGGTTCATGAACTCCGTATAAAGGGCTCGCTGGATCTTTGACAGGCGCACCAAAATGACATGTTCTTCCTTAGATGGCAGCTGAACCTTCAGCACGTTGTGGCCTCGCCTGTGGAGGAAATAGAGAGGTAAGTAGAGGGAAGGGAGTTTCCCAATCACATCCCTCTGTAGCTGCCTGTAGGATAAGGTTTTGACTTCTTGCCCACCTAGCTGCAGGGAGAAAGACCTCTAGTTATGTGCTTCTCTAATGCGTGACACTACTGAGATAGTCTCCCTGCAGCCAAATACCAGCTGAAAGCACAGTTACAAAGATCATAGAATCATAGAATGGCCAGGTTGGAAGGGAACTCAAAGATTATCTAGTTCCAACCCCCCTGCCATGGGCAGAGATGCCACACACTAGACCAGGTTTGCCCAGGGCCACATCCAGCCTGGCCTTGAACACTGCCAGGGATGGAGCATCCACAACCTCTCTGGGCAACCTGTTCAGTGCCTAACCACTCTCTGGGGAAAGAACTTCCTTCTAATCTCCAGTCTAAATTTCCCCTCCTTCAGCTTGTATCCATTCCCCCTTGTCATAATGCAATCAGACCAGCTGAAATGTCTCTCCTCTTCTATCTTGTAGTTCCCCTTCAGGTCCTGAAAGGCTGCCATAAGATGCCCTTGAAGCCTTCTCTTTTCCAGGCTGAACAACCCCAACTCCTTCAGCCTATTCTCCTAGGAGAGGTGCTCTAGTCCTTTGATCATCTTTGTGGCCTCCTCTGGACCTGCTCCAACAGGTCCACATCTTTTTTATGCTGAGAAGCCCAGAACTGGATGCAGTACTCCAGATGGGGCCTCACGAGGGCAGAGTAGAGAGGCAGAATCCCCTCCCTAGATCTGCTGGTCATGTCTCTCCTGATGCAGCCCAGGATGCAGTTGGTTTTCTGCGCTGTGAGAATACAGTGCTGGCTCATATCCAGCTTTTCATCTATCATGACCCCCAAGTCCTTCTCTGCATGGCTGCTTTCAATGAGTTCCTCTCCCAGTCTGTACTTATATCTAGGATTTCCCCTACCCAGATGCAGGACCTTACACTTGGAGTTATTAAACTTCATTTGATCCTCATGGGCCCACTCTTTGAGTTTATCCAGGTCCCTCTGGATGGCATCCCACCCTTTTGGCACATCAACCACACCACTCAGCTTTGTGTCATCTGCAGACTTGCTGAAGGTGCACTGGATACCCATGTCTAGGTCATTTATAAAGACATTGAAGAGCACCGGTCCCAAGAGAGAGCCCTGAGGGACACCACTCAAACGTTAATCTTACAGCATAGGTCACAGTGTTAAGAGGATAATGAAAGTTCTGTTTTCCATAGCAGTTGAAAAACTGAAAGTTGAAATAAGACCTAAGGCCTCTTTTTAGCTTTTCCAATGACTAAAACACTCCATCCATATCATCTTAGAACCCTCATCTGAGGAACAAAGCTGATTTGTTTCCAGAGTAGTGGAGACACTGTCATTTTTCATTAGCTGAGGGTACATGAAACACTTTCAGATCCTTCGGTAAAGGATGTCTAAAAGCACACACCCAAATTAACTATTAAGACATCAAAATAAATCTGAGGTTACTCTAGTGCAGTTAGAGGTGGTGTTCTCTATTATCTGTGGTACCAAAGCAAATCAACTTTACTTCTAGCCCCAAGGCAAAAGACAGCCATAAGGATAACTTTGCAGTTATCAGACTGAACAAGATAAAGATTCTGAGAGAAATATGGAGCTGCCAACCCAAGAATCTCCTCTGTGGTTTTCTCTGTATGCAAAGAGCCTCCCACAAAGACAGTAAGGTATCTGTTTAAAACTCAAGGTTAATAAGCTGGACTGATGGGCCAAGGCCATGTGTATGAGGTTCAACAAGGCCAAGTGCCAGGTCTTGCACTTTGTCACAACAACCCCATGCAACACCATAGGTGTGGGGAAAAGTGGCTGGAAATCTGCCTGGTGGGACAAGACCTGGGGATGTTGGTCGACATCTGTCTGAATATAAGCCAGCAGCGTGCCCAGGAGGCCAATAAGGCCAACACCATCCTGGCCTGTATCAGCACTAGTGTGGCCAGCAGGACGAGGGCTGTGGTAATTCCCCTGTACTGGGCACTAGTAAAAGTCATACCTTGAATGCTGGGTTCAGTTTTGGGTCACTCACTACAAGACAGACATTGAGGTGCTGGAAGGGTCTAGAGAACAAGTCCTGTGAGGAGCAGCTGAGAGAACTGTGGTTGCTGAGTCTGGAGAAAAGGAGGCTGAGGGGAGACCTTGTTGCTCTCTACAACTACCTGAAAGAACGTTGGAGCGAGGTGGGGGAGGTCAGTCTCTTCTCCTAGGTAACAAGCAACAGAACAAGAGGAAATGGCCTCAGGTTGTGCCAGGGGAGGTTCAGGTTGGACATTAGGAAAAATTTCTTCAGTAAAAGGGTTGGAAAACCCTGGAACAGGTTGCCCAGAGAAGTGGTTGAGTTACCATCCCTGAAGGGATTTAAAAGTGGAACTTAGGGATGTGATTTAGCAATGAACTTCGCAGTGTTAGGTTAATGGTTGGACTTGATGATCTTAAGGGTCTTTTCCAACCTAAACCATTCTATGATTCCAAAAGGCAGCACAATTAGCTGTAATGCACAAACACAGCAAGCAAGCTGGCTAATTTGGGATGAAGGAGCTGTTTGCACGGACTCCTTGTGGACTCACCGCTGCACGAAGCCTTCCAGCAGGCTATGCAGAACATGACTGCGATACCTCATGAGCCGGACATCTTGCGGGGTGCTGTCGATACACTGCCCGTTCAGGATGGGGCGCTCAAACATGTTGCTGAATTCCTGCCGTGAGCCTAGAAAGTCAGGCCGGACAAAGTCTACCATGCACCAGTACTCAATGAGGTTGTTCTGGAGCGGGTAGCCTGTCAGCACCACCCGCCGGCGGGAGCGGATGTTCTTCAGGGCCTGTGAAGTGCTGGCATGGCAGTTCTTTATCCGGTGTCCCTCATCACAAATAACCACATCTGGGCCAGGGCGAGACAAAGCTTTCTCAATCCCTGAGGACAAGGAACATTAAGTGTTAGTTAGAGATGAGTAAGACAAAGTTCTGGTTTTATATGGTGACCAATTTCACAAAAAGAAAAAGAGGGATAGTTCTGAAAGACAAAAACAGTATTCATGGGCAGCAGAGAGCAAGACTGATTCAGGAAAGAAAATATGACTAGACACAAGCTCTGATTTAGCATAGTGTGTTAATGACCAGACACAACTGTCCCCAAGTTGAGTGTCTTGCATCAGATCAGGTTGGCAAATCTCACAAAGACAAATCCCCAAGTTGAGTGTACTGACTTCCATGCTTAGTTGCAGCTATTGCAAGAAATGAAAGACTCAAACAAAGCTCAACAACCTTCTGTCTCCAAAGACACAATTCTGTCCAGAAAAGTTTGATCATGTCAGGGATGCTAAAAGTAAGTTACAGGTTGTTTCCCTGTGCTGCCAGAGTTGATAGTCAGCTGGACCTCCAGAGGACTGGCCTCCCACCTTTCAGAAGCTCTTGCTGACGGTCTTCTTCATCCAAGTCAATAATGACAGGGCCAGTTTGTTTCTTTGTTTTCTTCTTCCTGCCAGTGGCAAAGGACTTCTTCAGAGAGAGGAGACGGTACATCTCATATCCCATCAGCAGCACACCACCTTCTACTACCCAGTCATTTACCACCTTTGCACGTGCAGCTGTTGTCCTGCAAAACAAACATACCAAACAAATAAACTCTAAGCTTTCTCTTCAGTTTCAGTTTGAACCACTGGATTGGAGCCTGCATAAAAAAAAAAAGACCCATTCAACTAATTAAAGAACTTTCTCACATCAAACCAGACAGAGGAATACAAAGATATCCCTTTAGGAGACAATCTGGTACAGAGAAAAAGAAAAGTCATTTATGTGCCACAGGTAGTAGGGTTGAGAATGACAAAACCTTACAGGAACTGAGTTGCAGAAGTTTGTCACATACAAAAACATATCAAACTTGAGAGCACCCTTTTTAAAGAGCTGTTGAGGAGACTGCTTCTGCAAAAACCATTTTCAGAATGAGCTGCTACTGTGTGTGGTTGTAATCATCTAGTCATTTCTCCCTTGTCATCTCTTCCAATGCTAGCACTCCTCAATGATTCCTTCCCTGCTAGCATGCTCAGAATTGGTTCAGATCAAGACACTGTCCTCACTCAAGCCTCTCAGAGCACATCAGATTCCATCTAATTAGTAAACACATGGGTGGAGTAGCACCAGCAGATTCAAAGAACATTCCACCCAGAAGGTGAACACCTCAAAGATAAGCATATGAACACAGCTGAAGAACTGAGAGTTCCTTAGGATCACTGCACTGTCCTGATACATGCAAGAAAAATGACCCAATAAGCAGCAGAGATCCATGAGCCAAGACTCCACTCCACACCAGACTGTAACTTCAGTCACTGAGCTCTCCTTTTCAGACAAGGAGCCTTTGTATAACTTGCCAGAATCCCTCAAGACAACACAATTTACAGAAAGTCAGCATCAGGTAGAGGAATCCCCAAATGCATGAAAAATCTCAGTAAAAAAAAATCAACAACCCATACTTAAAATACAAGAGACGTGGTATAGGGTGCACATGCCTCAGGAATCCTAGGATTCTGAAAGGACTAGAAGTGTACCACCAGAAACAAAACTTCTGCTCCTTTCTGGAGAAACAGCTGTGTCTGGAACTGGTTCTTGATTTCAGCATACATAGAAGAACAAGGCACACCACCAATGTCAGAAGGAAGCAGAAGAGAACTACTGAATGAAAGGACAGTAGAACTCAAGATGGCATTCACAACAAATGCAGAGCAAGAAAGATCTGGGAGCTGAGGGGACAGAATTAGCCCAAACTAAATAGTCTGTAACAGCAATTCTGGTAACAGTCCAAGAGCTCAAAAGGGCTTTTACTAGCACCTACTTGTGTTCATCATTCAAGATGTGGACCTTGAAGCTGCGAGGCTGGATCTCTTTAGGGTTATAATCAGCAGGAAGGTTTTCAGGTGCTGGGAGCCACATGTTGAATTCTGCTAGCCAGTTTTGGAGAGTATTCACCTGAAAAAGTTAGCCATAGAAGGATTAAAAATCCAATTGAGTCACTCAGGATTTTAAGAGCAAAAATAAGAACAAGGAATAACACCCAACTGTGCCCAGACACAAAGAGCATGCAAACTCAGGGACACAGGGAATGAAAGAGGGAGAAGAGCAATGGTATGATAGAGCTTGATGTGAGACAGGACACTAATCAATCTTCTCCACACAAAGAAAGGACTAGTGCAAGGAAGCTCTTCAGCCAGCCCTTCATGTGGCTACTTACAGGTACAATGGCAAGAACAGTCTTTGCCTCCGTGTGCCGAAAAAGTACATCCAAGAAAGAGATGACCTGTATGGTCTTGCCCAGGCCCATGCTATGTGCTAAAATACACCCAAACCCACTGCTGGTTTTAAATCTCTCCAAGGACTCGACCAAGTTGTCATACAGGAATCGGATCCCACCAATCTAGACAGAGAAGTAGAAAATGTATTAGAATGGTGGGAGGATAAAAACCAAACCAAGATGGGTGTGTATTTACAGAGCAGCAAGGGCATTAGAATTGCATAAAGCATGAAAATATAATGGATGTTTCAGGTTCTCTACAGCACCTAAATCTAGGGAAAGGCTCAGAAAGTCAGTGTTTTTACATACTCATAAAACTTTCTGAGAATATAACAATAAATCAAAATTCTTTTGTAGCTACAGAATCTGAATTGGGGTCAATTAGTTTGTTTATAAATATAATTTTATTTTAAAATATTAATCTATAGATATAAAGGTCTGATTATAACAGTAGCCAAAGTTATACATAGTCCTGACCTTTCTTAATTTCTTATCATTTGACTGTCCACAACAGCCACCACCACAACCAGACTGCTCACAGAGCTCCCCAAGCTGACATTACAAGCAAGTTTGCCTGAATTCATTGCATTTTCAAGGCTAATGAAACCTACCTGATGAGGTTTTACTGCATGTGCAAGCTGAGGAGCCAGGAAAATATCCTCCTCATCAGGTGGATGATTGATGTTGACAATGACTTGTCCCAGAGCATCTGACTGATTTAAGGCATCATTCACATGAGAGCCACTGCTCTCTTCACTGCCATCCTCCTCCCCTTCATTGCCAGAGTCACTGCTGTCCACAATTTGGAGGGCATCATCCTCTCCTGAACTCAGCTCAATCACTTCTGTAAAGTAACCAAAACAGGAGAGAATAAGGGCAAAGGTTAACTTGACATCAGAGTTTATCATGCATGGGGGGAAAAAAACCTAATCATATCAGGAAAATAAGGCTAACACTTTTTGCAATTCCACATTTATCTAACAACCTATTCTGAACAAGGAGGCACAACACAGGCATACATCAGGCTCCTCAGAGCAGCATATAAAAGCATGAGTTTCCTCAAGTTTTACCATGCTTCAAAGAACATTAATCTGGCCTGATACAAACAGAACAAGAGACAATTTCTGTAAGTGTTTTATGTTCTCCTCCACATGTCCTCTTAATTCCCAAACTCAGTCATGCATTTTGTCTTTCAGTACAATGTCCAAGGACCACCAAGGATATGAGGCAGAAGTATTCTACCAGAGGGGTATAAAGGAGCCAGGTTAGATCCATTAGCAATAAGGGACACAGACCCCACTTTCAGTTGCAGATCTGAATACTTAGATGCTCCTTTTATACAAAACAGATGATGCTACATCTCACGTAAGCATCCTTCAGCAGAACACTAAGCAAAATTAAGTGCATTTAGAAAGCAGAAATAAACTCAAGTTTGCATGAGTGCTGATAGGCCATTTTATAAATGTCACTTCAGGACTCAGAGGCCAGAACTGGCAATATATTTAGAAACCAATAGGCATACAAAAAGCTGAAGTGATTCACCACTGGAGCATCTGACTAGACAAAAACAGGAGACTAGTGGGTAAATAAACAGCTTATTGTGGGAAGCTCAGACTGAGGCAGTTGGTCACTTACCATCTTTTATGCTGTTTTTCCCTTTAGCATCATCTTCACTGCCACTGCTGGTACTATCTAGGCAGATCACTTCCTCAGCCAAGACCTGTGGGGGGAGCTGGGTAGCCTCTGCTGTTCTGAAAACGATGTCCTCTACAAACATAAATCACAAACAATAAGTAATTCACAATTCTGGAGAAGGAGACAAAACTGTTCAGAAACCAGACAGTATTTCCTTCCACTTTTGCTCCAATAACTTAGCCCTGGAATTTTCCATAATAGACTCTCACTGTCTACAATCCTGCTATGACTCAGCTTCCTGGGTTACAATCTTCTCCTTTCTCAATATGTCAAAACAATAGCCCATTGCTGCTGGCACCCTCTCTCCTGCATGCCCTGGCTGGGGCACACCAACCACGCAACGTGCTAAAGTCTTGTCTTTTTATTTTCTTACTTTGTTTGGGAGGCAGAGGTCAGAAGTAAAAGTTGGGTTCTCATCCTGCAGAGAAAGCACCAACTGCTAAAGGGATGATAACTGCTCTTTGTTAGGAGGGACACTGTAATAATTACATCCCACATATCATAAACAACTTTTGTTGATCCAAGACCATTTGCTTGCATGTTTAAGTATTCCCATGTGGGGAGAGGTTAGCTAGTAGGACCAAATAAGCACCACTGCAGTGACTCAGCAGGCAACAACACTCTTCTGGAGCTGCAACCTACTCTGCAACAGTTAAGTGTTTGAAATAGCTCTTATTCCTTCCCTCCCATGTAAAAACGTTTTGAAGACTTGCACTTAAGGGAGAATATACATTTTCACAAGAGGCAAAGTCAACTGAGGAACTACTGACAAAACTACCTGACAAAACTTCCAACTACACTTCTCTACCCTTTAGACCAGTCTGAGAGGCTGTGCTATAAAACTAGATCACTGAAATAATCCAGGTTAGAAGACAGTGCAAGATGACATATTCACTGGAAGACAAAGGCCCAATCATTTATACTGCCTGCTCTTTCACTGCTTGCTGAAACACACAAGAAAGGATGAGGCTACATCATGAACATCTGCGTACCCAGTCTATTATTGCACTACCCCTAGTACCAGAACACTCAGTACAAATGAGTTCTGGACCAAGGACACACCATTTCTGTCAAGTTCATTAGTTTAAACTTCCATACTAATTGGAAAGACAAGACAGACCTGTCCCAGCATCCTGCTTAGAGACAATGAAATTGTCAAAATATCTTCAACAAAAGTCAACTGGCATCTTTCACCATGCAGCCACAGCATCTTGATTCAGAACTAGCTTAGAAGTGGAACTGACTACCCTGAACTGACAAGTGATTTGGAACTGCTGTTTCAAGAGTTTACACTTGAAAGTTCAAGTGCAGCACAGAATCATAGAATGGTCTGGGTTGGAAGAGACTCTTAGAGGTTATCTAGTCCAAACCCCCTGTAGTGATCAGGGACATTTTCAACTAGATCAGGTTCCTCAGAGCCTCAAACAACCTGACCTGGCACGTTTCCAAGGATGGGGCATCTACCACCATTCTGGACAGCCTGTGCCAGTGTCTCACCACTGTCACTAGTGTAAAAAATTTCTTCCTTATATCTAGTCTGAATCTCCCTCTTCTAGTTTAAAGCCATTACCCCTTGTCCTATCATGGACAAGCATGGAACTACCACCTTCTTCATTTAGCTTCTGTCCTTAAAATTCTTGCTGCAGATGGCATCCTCCACTGCTTACCAGGAAGAAACTCTAGGGGTACAGTTGGTATAGTGGCTGGATAATCCTTCCGCTGCTGCTCTAGCCGTTTCCTTCTCTCCAACTCTTCCTGCTGGGCTGCTTTTGTCACGGCTTCCAGTTGGTCCTCACGTAACAGCTTTCTGAACAAAGGAGCAAAACAGAGAAACATGATTTGGTTACACTCAAACAATTTCTTCCAAAAATGTGAATGGCTGTACAGCTGGCTCAAAAACTGACTGACAAGCTCCTAAGAGCCACAGACAAATTCTACAGCTATGTCAAAACTGTGCTTCCCAACTACAGGTAACACTGTTACTCAAGGTAAAGACAGAAGTTTGACAGAAGCAAAATAATAAGAGGAGGAAAAATATGAGTGGGTGAATATAGACTTAAAACTAGGTTATTAAAGACTGGTTATTCTACCAGAAAGGATGTTATTTACTGCTATGCGGTTTATAAACAGAAAATGCACAAAGTCATGCAAAGAAGACATATGGGAAGAAAAGGCATCAATTTCCCCACAAAATGTCATCACTCTGATTCTCCTCTGACATAGCATTTTCAGGAACTAGGACCTCTAAAGGCTTAACAATTGTTTCAAAGGATGACCTCAAAGCACCTTATCTTTATGGGTAATTTTCACTACTTCCAGAAGCTGCTTTCCCCCTCTTCAGTTTCACATGCACAGCCCTGGAAATGAAGGTTCTTTTGCCAGAGAAGAGATGCAGTACAAAGCAGTGGTAAAATCCATCCCCCCCAAAACTAGCCTTTAAATCCACCTAAGCCCACACTCCAGGGATATCTTCTCCATCCTAATGAAGTCTCAGTTCCCAAGGCCTATTCAGTGCTCATTCCTTCAAGCTTTAAGAACATCAATCTTCACAGGCTTAAATATGAATCAAAGGCCACCAGCATGTTACATACAGAGCAAAAGAGCCACTTCCTGGCACAGGATGCCTCCTCTGAGCATTCTAGATCCTCTTGAATAAATTTCATAGTGAATTACCAGCTCACAATCTGTCCCAGAATATTTGTGGTGATTTACACAACCAAACAACTACTGCTTTACAAAATCCAGGTGAAATTGATATCCAGCCTTTCAGTCACCACTCACAGCATCAGCATTCCTGCCAACAAGAACCCAGGA
The DNA here is from genome assembly GCA_013396975.1 of Bucco capensis. NCBI lineage: Eukaryota > Metazoa > Chordata > Aves > Piciformes > Bucconidae > Bucco > Bucco capensis. Next base: position 286,901 of record VWZO01004180.1, read on the forward strand.
TAGTAGAGGGAAGGACTATATTTTAGGCTGTTTGCAATAGGAACCTCATCAGCAGATATCTGAAATTAGATATTTACTTCATGGTGGCACTGGTTTTCAATTACACATCTTAAAAGCCAGCAGCAAATACACAATTTTTGCAATTTACTCCATAACCAAATATTCACTCTTCTGAAATACCAAAGAAGTCTTCACCCACATGTAGCACTCCAGTCTGAGATCATACTACTCCCACTGGTGAAATCCTAAGGTTTTGGAAAAGAAAAGCCATCTGGTTTGCCAGTAGTGGCAAAATGTAGCTCAGAAGCAAAGTCCAGAGATTTTCCTTTTTTACCCCAAGGGCTATATATATGACCCTAATTAGCTCTTTCTGTCCTGCCGCTGCTTACCTTATGTTCCTCCGCATGTGAGACGGTTTCTGAGCCCTCTTCTTTTTGGTGTCCTCAGAGGCCAGGCTCTTGTGCTGGTTCTGCAAGAGTCGCTCTGCCCGCTCACTCTGAGATGAGGTAGTTGAAGTAGAGCGCTGCCATTCTCCATCCTCTGCGTGCTCAACATGGTCACCACTGAACACAGCTTCCTGGGGTTGGTCTGAAAAGATGAGGAGGTAATGGGACATGAGAACAACTGTGTCAGGATGGCAGCTGGTTTTTACAGGAGCATTCATCAGGATTTGAGCTGAATGGGAACCTACAATCCCTATTCTTAACTGATTCACAAGAAGAACCCAAACTGGGTTCTTCTCCAACAGCTGCTCAGAGTGTTAAAATGTTTTATTGTGAAGGGCCTGATCTCAGTGAAAACCAAGACTAATGCCACTCAACACAGTAAGTGTCCTGACAGAAACCAAGGCAAAATTATTTCAGTCCACACAGAGCACTAGCTGCCCTTAAGGGCTTCTTTTCCTCCAGGGGCTGGATGAGCTCTGATTAACACAAGGAACTCAAGTTTGTTCTTCTTTGTTTCACAGCATTTAAGAGGGGCAGAAATTTCCATTTATGAGACACCCATGCAACCATCTTCCAAGTAAATAGAACATACCATGCAAGAAGTTATCTGGTTCAAACTCTGGTCATGGCTTAGCAGGCAGCTCAGTGACTCTATGTTCGCAATTTAAATGGTAACTTCTGGCAAGCTTTTTGAAAAACAAAAAGTAGCAATACTCTTTCCACATTATAAATCACACATGCCTTTTTCTCTGCATTTTCCTATTTTTCAGACTTCCATTAGTGGCTGATTTCAGTCTTAAAGCACTATGTGAAAGGACACCTTCTTCTGTGTGACATTTTGCTCCTCAACAGGCTGCCAGTGACCAAGCTAATGCTTGCAGAGCACAGAAAGGAAATGTTTCCATTCAAAAGCTTCCCTTGAAGTAAACTGTTTCTGACAAGCCTTGTAATAGTTTCTTTGAAGTATCTTGTCCCCTTGTGTCAGACACAGAGACACCCTGAATCTCATCTCATAATCAGCTTTCTTGCTTATACTGAATATCTGAGCTAACGACTGAGCTGAAATGACACTTAGACAGAACTCTGAAGGGAAGAAGACATCAGTGAAGAAGAATGTGGCAGATGAAGTAATACAGAACCAACAAGCATCACATTGTGACTCTGTGGGATGTGGAGACAAAGAGCATCCTTTCTCAAAAAGCTGAGCTTAAATGAAGGATGCTTCAGTACAGCAGTTGCATGTACATGCACCTCTGCAGCTGCCACATTAATATGCCTATTAAGTTAACCTTACCACCAATGTCATGTCTTCAAATTCAGATGGCAAAAACTAGATCTACACCCTGGTCAAAAGCACCATCTTTGCAAGCTTCCTTTCCAGACATCCCACCAGAGTTGTCCCAGCATTTGCTCAAAGTCTACATCAGACTCCATATGGGACTTCAGAGATCACTTCACCATGAACCAATACCAGTAGAATAGTTCAAACTTTTTTGTGAACATTAGTACCAGCAAGCCTTACACATACTGGAAAAACAGGTATCCACAAGTTATGGGATGAAACAGATCTCATGATGAACCCAAGAGAGTTATATTGCATGTGAAGATAAAGGCAAAGACCAAGACTGCAACCAAGGTCTCGGAGCCACGTCCTCCCACCATGCCTCCTTAAACTCACAAGCTCAGACATCACCCATCACATCTGCTTGCAGATAGAGAACTGTGCTGAAAACAAACCCAGCTGCCCAGGCTTCCCAGACAACAGCACTGTTATCTGAGCCACAGACACGTCTTAGTCACATTACCTGCAATTCTTCAGCCCTGTTTCCTTTCCCCCACCCCTCTTGACTCCTGGTTATATAACTAGATCAAAAGATTGGATGAAATAGGGCAAAGGGAAGCAGGGAGGCTGCACACGTGATCACATGCTCCGGGATGAGTCATTAAAGCAGTGACTATCCCAGAGACAAACACTGCCATAGTTACACTGCTGCCATCTCACCCTGGGCCCAGGGGACCTTGACAAGACATCAGAGAGCACAAAGTCAGGCTTCTTTTGGAACAGGAAGCTTTTCTCTCCCCGTACCCCAGCAATAAACCACATCACCTCCTTCAGCAGCAACTCTGCCACCCAGACTGTGCTAGGAAAGGATGCCTTCAGGATAAGGGTGATGCTAACAAAATGCAGAGGCTCAGCAGCCCAAAGCCCATTAGATGTCTCCTCTGTGTGTTTTCATATTTGTTGTACAGTCTCTATGTCAACTCACTCCACCTCTGCATTTTACCTTTTCTTTCCTCTTAATCATAAGTAATACAAGCTCTGGTGAAGCCTATTCACAGCTTGATCAGACAGGTTTTTAAGTATTGTATTTCTCATCTGACCAGGAGCCTGAAGGCCAGAATCTGATGATAAATTTGGTCCTGCACAGAGTACAGGCCCTCATCTGCCACAGCCTTGTCTGTTCAGGCTGGTGTTTGTCCTGCCAATACAAGTTCTGAGGTGAGGAACACAATCTGTACCTCAGCCCACATTCCTGACACATATGCTTCGAGACAACTGAGATCTCTTCCACAGTAGCGACAGCACCACACATCACACTGATTCAGCTGCACTGGCATTCAGAGGACAACCAGCTTCCCGAGGCTGCTCCCATCCTTGCCACCACAAAGAATAAAGCTGCTTTTCACAAAGCTTAACTAAGACAATGACAACATCACAAGTTGAACCATGCAACAGCTCCTACCCCACCTATGATATGAGCTAGCACCTACAAGCAGGAATTGTTTTGTTGCTGTTTTGTAGGAAACTCCTGATTGTGTACTCAGCCTAAATCTTCACACATGAAAAGCAAGGCTCTGTGCTACAGACATGTGGCTGTGCTCCAGGATGGTGAGCTCCCAGCTGTGCAACTAGGACCCACACAGGAACAGAAATGCATTAAGAAACAATAACTACACACACAAAAACCTATTTTGTACAAGAACAGATTTGGTCTTTGGGTTGGACGGAGTGTGAGAACAGCCTTGCTGAACAGGTCCCATCAAGTAATCAATGGAATAATTCCTGCCCCAATTTTGCAAAGCCTAGATCTACAACAGAAATGCAATTATAGTTTTGTAACAGGACCTCAACATGCTACTCTGACATGGCTATACAAGTAGCTTTTTACACAACAGAGAGATTCATTAGCCATGTTTGCATGCTGACAACTGTCTGATCAGGCTTAAGCTGTTGGTGCACTCTAGGAAGTCCTAGGTGGTTATCCACATTGCCTCAGTGAGAAAAGCACTGCCACCAGCCCATGGGAAGATCGCCCACATATGCCCAAGCACAGCTGAGCAAAAGAGCAGGCCCACGTCCACTCCACAGAAGACAGCCCTGGGTCAGTTGTGGTTACCAACAAGGATGCTAAACCATCCCATGCCTACACACTGTGGGGCACTGAGAATCAGCTGCTGGGTTCACATCACCTCTGATGCATGTTTTGCACTGTGCTTACCAGAAGAGGCACCAGATCTAAAAAGAGGGTTTCCTGGGTGTAGTGGTGATAGCATCAATACAGACAGTGAGCTTGCCAAGCAGCTGCCCCTTCAGGTGGGTTACAGGTCCCCAGGCAGTTCCCACTAGACCTCAGTTATGGACATATGCATGCACCCAGGCACCCTGTCCTGCAAGGTACCCTGAACTCTCAGAGGGGCATCACTATCCTTTCTCATGTACTTTCAAGGTTTAAAATGTACCTGCACTATCAACAGATCTGATTACAGTATGACTCTGGTTTGTGCTGCAGACCAGGGGTTGCCAGTTTTCTTTGCTTGGTAAGCAGCAGCAACCATCACCACCCCCAGCTGTACATAGAAAGCAGAGGGAGGTGTTTGGCTTCTCGACTGACATTTGTGTAGTATAGTTTAGAAGCCTCTGTAAGGAAAAAAGTCGTGACTGCTCCGTGTAACTCTGCTTCAGCTGTGGTGTGTCTGCCAGAGCTGTCCCTAAACACTGCACAAGGCGTGACTCATGATGCAGAACACAGCAAAAGATCTGTCCCACAGTCAGGCACTTCCCATTGCACCCAAGCTTGTAAAACTCACTTCATTACCTCCTTGCATAATAGTCTCCAACTTCCCTTAAAACAGCATGGGATGCAGCCTGGAGAATATGCTATAGCATATTCGATTCAGCAGTGAATTGCTCTTAGCACAAGCAGCCTGCTCTGCTGAGGCTCAGGTTGCCATGAAGTGTCATGAAGCAGCAGGTATATCTTTCTGAGGTGCAGGATTTCTGTAACCAACACAGTCCTCTCCAGACGCCCAGATGTCTGAGAAACAGTGTTATATAGCTGCATCCAAAGTCCAAGCTCCAAGGCAAACCTCAGTAAGTCTAAGTATCTGTGCACATACAGCTAAACATCCACAGCTCAGCTCTACCTACAGTCCAACATATCTAGGAGCACTGACATTGCCATTGAAGGTCCCCTACCTGAGGCTGCTGCATAAGAAGGTCCAAGAGACCCCTCAGTGGACAAAACAGTGGGTAAGATGGTTAATTCTTTGCCTCCTCAGTTCCTAGCTAGCTAGAGGTACACCCTCTTCCTGGGATGCCAACTTCTCTACCAGTGTAACTCCAATGACTCCAGGGAAGGCATACTACTGAAAACCAGGCACTTGGTTATTCCTAAAATCATTTCACTACAGAAACTCAGGATACCAAAGAGCACTATTTTGCTGAAAATATTGGGCATTATTTCCTACCCTAAGGACAGGGATGTGCACACATGGTGAAGAAGGCAGTTGCATGCTGAGCAGCAAGGAGTAAATTCTTGCTTTGGGAGCTCTCTTTTGTCCTCCACAAAGAGCAAGTTACATATTATTGCAGGCATTCTGGGAGCTTCCATGCCGTTGCGAGCAATAGCTTGTCAGAGACTAGCTAGTACTAGCTAGTACTACTACAGCTGGTACTGAGCTGTCAAAGCAAGAAAGGGAGGAGCACTGAGGGATGGCACAAGAAAGACTAATTGCACGGCTCCAGCTGCAACACTCACAGTCACTGACACACTGAACTACAACTGTGCCAAAGGCTAGAGAAGAGACTCTGTAGAGCAAGCCTGAGTGCAAAGGCACTGACAGGCTGCAAGATGTTCTCTGGGGTTATATGATGCTTTCCCAGGGGAGAGGGATGTAGATGACACTGGTGTTCAGCTGTAGTTGGCACCTGGAGACCAGCAGCAGCCAGAGCACTCTGGCTCATCCTGTATTCAGCTGTGGAATATGAATTAAATATTTTCAGAATATTTTTTCTCTGTATGCAACTGGTGCAGCTGTTGCATGGATGCCACGCAAGAAGGTAGAAGAGGTTTCTGCACAGAGCACCCTCTCCTAGAGGTGGCATTACGAAAACACTTCAGCACCCCAAAACTGGAGGCAATCAACTCCTTGTGAAACCCCTCAAGGATGGTGTAGGTGAAAGCAAGGGGGAAGCTCAAACTCCCTCCAGCTCCTACCTGCTGCAACATCCAGAAGAGCCACAAAGCCTCCTCCCGAGGCTTGACACACGTCCACACCCGGACCTTGCTCCGGGAACCACCCCGGGGAGGGGGGGACTCGGGGCCGTGCCTATTCCCGGAAGCCACTATCCGGGCAGCTAATTAGCAAGGAGACTCGGTTCTCCTCAGAAAAGAGCCGGGCCCGGTCTCTGGCGGCAGGGCTGCCCTCCCGGCCGGCACCGCGTAACAAAGCCCTCTTTATGTAAGCATTACATAAGCCGGCACACCTACTCCCCGCGCCGGGCCCCCCCGGACCCGCCAGCCACCGCCCACTGCCCGCCAACGGGAGAGCCAGCGCCGAGCTACCATCGGTCCTTTGCCTGCAGGGGCTGCTCCCGGCCTTGTCCCGGTGCCCCTCGTGGGCTGCTGTCAACAGCGCCCAGGCCAGGGGTGCTGGGCCCCGGCCAAGATGTCTGCCGCAGCGTCTGCCTTGGCCAGGGGCACCTGCAGCCCCGGGCCCCTGGCCGTGCTCTCCCTGCTCGGCCCCAGCAAAATGCAGCCCACCGTCCAGAGGATGGATCAACTTCCACTGCTGCTCTCGCTGCTGGCTGCGATGGTTGATGTCCTGCTGAGTCACAGCCACATTACAGCAAGACACAAACGCATCTTTCGGTCTTGAGCCTGCCCAGCACCAGAGCTTAGAATCATTAGGGCTGGAGCAAGACCTGTGAGACCAAGCATTAACCTAACACTACCATGCTCACCACCAAAACATGTCCCTAAGTACCACATCTATATGTTTTTTGAACATTTCCAGGGACAGTGACTCTGCCACTTCCCTGGGCAGCCTATACAACCCCTGATAACCCTCTCTGTGAAGAAAATTTTCCTAATAACTAATCTGAGCCTTCCCCAGCACAACTTGAGGCCATTTCCTCTTGTCTATCACCTGTAACTTGGGAGAAGAGACTGACCCTCACCTCACCACAACCTCCTTCCAGGTAGTTGTAGAAAGCAAGAAGGTTCCCCCTTGTGCATCCTTTTCTTGCTTGCCTGCTCCCAGGAGAAGCTTCCCTCACCTGTCAAACAGCACATACATCAGCTTTAACATCCTCATTCCCATTGCTGATTTATCTAGGAGTTAACCAGCTCAGCTCTGTTGTTCAAACTTGTCACTGTAACCAGACAAAGAGATTGTCACATCGGTATAACAAATAGCACTGCTTGAAGTCTGAGTAAGACATTTTTCATTTCTCTACAGCAATCAGTAGCTGTAGGTTCAAGATACCCAAGTGAAATCTGCAGGTTACTAGTGCGAGGTGGCAGGCTGCCTCCACCCCCAGCCCAGGACCAAAGGCCAGAGGGGAGAGAGATGTGGAATGAGCTCTGAAGAAGCCTCACTGGCAGAGTCTCTGCGGACGAGAGCATGGGGAGACACACGAAAGCCAAAACCACCTCCAGACTCCTCCTTGGGCAGGCAGTAAGCCCTAATCAATGGAAAACTTTAAAAGCTAAGTTATAAGGCAGCACTGCCCTTCTTTTTTTCCATCAGAGGTCTTCCAGTATATCAGTTACTGATGAGGTTGTGCTGCAGAACAAAACTCCTTCCCTGGCCTGAAGGAATCCTTCAGGAACATAAGGCAGTAGAATTGAAGGGCAAGAGCAAGGAAGATAACACCCAAAAACCAAAGGGAAAGGAAGCAGTCAAGAAGTGCTGAGAGGCAAACCCAAACATCAAACAACCAATTTTGGTGCCACACAATAATATATATCTTCCAGCCGTGGGATTACACAAGCAGAACCAGGCCCCAAATACCCAAGAGCTCTTATTCTGGCTGGGCCTCAACACTGTGGACGCTGAGACCCAGGTTACATAAACACCAAAGAGCACTTATATAACCATTGTATGGCACCAGCCTGCAGCCACTGGCACCCTGGAACTCTGTGCCACCAGAACACAGCAGGTAGCAGCTCCAACCAGCCCCAAGCCAGGGCAGCTGTGCCCAGCACCTCCAGGACTTCACTCCCATCCCCTCTGGGACCTCACTCCCATGGCTGCACAAGCTTCCAAAATGCAGCTCAGGTGAGGTGCCCATCAGGTTGTCCTCTCTCTCGCAGGCACCATGGAGGAAAAGTTGATAGTTGCTCTGAAGCACCAGGCAATCCCATGCCCATTTCCAGCTCTGACAGGCTCAAAGGAGGGCTGTGAAATTTCAAATCAAGTATTTTCATAGTGCTTTGAGATGGGAAGAAACTGGAGAAATGCAGAACACTTCTATCTGGTATATCCCTGCTAGACATATAACCAAATGTATTTTCCCAATGGAAGTCCTCAAACCTAAAATGTAAACAGCTTCCTCCTCATGAGCCTCTCCCCATCTTGTGTAGAACAGTCAAGACAGGGAACCAAAGCCCGGGACTGCTCCCATTCAGGTAGCAAGGGAGGCAGGGATGGGTTACATTTGTCCTTTAGCTGGGGGTGTGCAAGAGCAACCGAGTTACATAAAACCACAGCACTGGAGTCAGGAAGTGTTTCAGGCTCAGCGCTGGGAAGTTTTCAACAAGCTGCAGGCAGGAGGGAACAGAAACTTCCCCTTTCTGGTTATCCCAGTTAACTAGTAACCCAGAATGTAGTTTTGTCAGCCAGATTACAAAAATCACCATAGGGATCTAAACCACAAGCAACCGGATTTAGCCACCAGACCTTGTTTATTCTCACAATAGTTCAAAACTTTAAAAATAAAGATCTGCTCTAGTCTGTTAAAGTGGATAAATATTGATTTAGGTAACAAAGATAAATTTCCCCTCCCAACTTCAGAAAATAGATGCATTTGGGGGCTTGGCATGTTCCCAGCACAGTGAGTCCAGCTAGCTGCTATCATGACTCTTCTAGGGATAAATTTCAGGGACTAAGAAAAGAGGACAAGTAGAGGAGCAAGCATTCTGCATTATGCAATGATTACATAAGCATTAGTTTACACTAGGTAGCTGGGAGTTGTGGTATTAGCTTTATACCAGGACACCCTCAGAGCAATGAGAAGTAATAAAACAGGGATTATTGCTGCCACACGCTTCCAAGGCCACCAAAATGACAAACAAAACAATGAGCACAAGCCCAACTTTAATTTCTGCCTCAAGCCCTCACCACAGCTTTGTTCAGGACCTGTTAACAAGGGGGGGGGGCAGAAGAGAACTGATACTCTTTCCTAACTTAAAAGGGTGGCACGGGAATTAATTCCAGCATAAAGCATCTATCAGCATCAGAGTCCTCCTTTGTTGTTGCTCATGATGGCACTGGTATAAGAGAGAAGTTTCAAAATTATCCTACCTGGCACTTGCACTCTAGTTCAGTGTCAAAGGAGTTCACAAGCATGACATGGTCCTCACAAAAACCTGTGGACCATCTAGCAGAGGAGGAAGCTAAGGCAAAGAGATCAGGTAGGCATCAGTGCTGAGTAACTCCCAAGTTGTTGGCTCCCTGTCCTATGCTCCGACCAACAGCCTCTCTTTCCTCTTCTTAAATATAATTTCATACTTGGAAAACCAAAACATAGTTGTGGATTTTTTTAGAACCATAACAAAGCACAGAACTTTAGCTACTTTCTCTTTTCCTGCTTCAGTCTCTAAAGTAATTTCAGAGGAATTTTTAAGGACTCTGTTTAATGAGGAAGGCATCACTTGGGAGAAAAATGCAAATTGCTGAGTCTGAGCCTGTGTGCCACTGCATTCCACTGGCACTTCTCCCATCAAGTGCAGCCAGAAAAGTGACCGAGAGCACTGGAGAAAGCTAATAAGACCAGGATGAAACACCATCACTCAAAGAACAATCTGTTCCTACTACTCCTTTTCAAAATATTGGTGCTGCTTTGTGTGCTGCTAAAGGAGTTTGACAAAGGGCTGTAAAGTTGTTCATGGGAATCAGACTCACACAAACTGAAGCTATGATGTCACAAGGACACTCTCATCCAAAATACTGAACACTGCAAAATCTAAGCACATTACAGCCTGGAAAATAAAACAAGCACTGATTCCTTCATAAGGTTGCTAAAATTACAACTATCTCTGTGGTAAAAAAAGAAGCATATGTATGTACGGGGAGGAGACAGGGCTCTTTAAATAAGAGACACTTTTCTTGAAGGGCAACAAGGGGATAGGTGATATACTGCAACCAACCTTGTTTTATTAGCTGGTGGGTGCTATAATAAAAGTAATTAAAATCCTCTCTAACTTTCCAGAAACATTGATGAAATAATAAATAGATAGTACAGCACTGCACATACGAGTGCTTGCTACTTTGAAGACCCCAAAGAAGTGTTCAGGCACCTGGAGTTTGTAAAAGCCACATAAAACAGAGAGGAAAAGAAACAGTAACCAGTGGGTGAAGCACAAAGGCAGGGAAAAACACGATGTGTCAGTTCTGTCCTAGACTCACTCTGTGACCCTGTGCAGTTCTTTCATCCTCTCTGGGGACAAGAAGGCTATGGAGATGTGGGACAGAGACCACCAACACAACCACATCAGATCAGTTACAATGTTTCCTCAGACAGAGATAATTTTCCCCCTGTAGAGCAGACTGATACTTTGCCCCAGACTTTATAACTTGACAAGCATTGCTGTACAAAGAGGAACTCACTTGAACTTCTGTGCTCTTATTTTTGTACAAATGACCCCAAAATATATTTCCCCCCAAAATTTTTGGAAGGCCTCTAATCTTGCATCCTCTCTCCATCTATGACCTACAGCCTCATTCCCAAAAGCATCTTCCCCTCCTGTCTTCTCTTTTTATACCTATTATCTAGACTGAGTTACATAAGCCACTTGTATCACCCAGATTCCTCATTTATCCAAACTCATTTTGTGTTGTAATTCCTTTCTCTTCTCAGTTCATGCTCTCCCAGAATTAGCTTCTTTGTTCTACCACCACAACTAGAAAACTAAGAAAGCAAGAAAAGATGGAGTTTTGGGGGTTTTTTTGCTAGAATCCACTCCTCCTACTAATGGACAACAAACACTGCACAACTTATTTCTATAAAATCTCTTCATGAAGAGCACACTGCACTGTGACTCCTATCATAAACCAGGAACCCTGAGCTGGAACTCCAGGGGACTATTTTTGACCAGTCTATTAAGTTCATAGCATGAGCTTTGGAGGTATTTGCCACATGAACAAGGTGGAAGAAGTTTGGCATCCTCAAGTACCTGACCTCCAAGTAACAAGTTAAATTACAAATTTCAGAAGTTCTTCAAATATGAACAAAGTTTTCTCTCCAACACATAACATCCTCCCACCAGAAAGCAAACTAAGCAGCAGCCATCCCAAAACTGTAAACTCGTGTTAGGATTTCACCAGCATTTTCCATTTCATCGGGGTGGAAGGGGGGAGAAGAGCCAAATAGCTCTTAGCCCATTAGGCTTTAATTAGGGGATCTGGAGCAAGCAGCAACAGCTCTGCCTGGTGCCCAGACTGCTGCCTGGTCAGCAAGTCACCAAATATTTCAGTGACAAAAGCAGCACTCAAAACTCTTCTCAAGTAGGATGTTAGGGGAAAGTATACACAAGAAGTCGAATGGGAGAGGACACTGGATATAAAATCATACTGTAAAAACAACCTGTTTTGCTAAAAATTACTTTTGCAGCACTACAATACAACAGCAGCAGAAACAGTAACAGCCAAACCCAGAATGTCACATCATGAAAGTCTTCAGAATGAAAAGCACAAAGAAAGAAAGAGCTTCCTTCTCATATCTCCACCACCAAACCAAGCACTAAAAGACTCTGAAAATTCAAACATTTCCATCCCTGCCAGGTATAGGTAGTAAATTAAAACCTGAGCCCCAGATTCTCAGTTCCTGATGCACTCTGTTAGCCACTGTGCCTCCTGCACAGTAAGAGAGAACAAATGGTCTGTAACAAGAAAACCGGAAAACAAGAGGGAACAGAAAACGGGGGGTGGGGAGAAATCAAAGCAAAAACCCACAAAAGACAACCTGCGTCCTACCTGAAAACTGCTGAGACTCATCCAAGAGCAACATGCTGGGCAGGGCACCGAGGCAAGACCTCTGCCCGTGACTCTGCCCCACCACTTGTTCAATGTGGCCACACACTCTCAGCCTTTCTGCTATTCTTGTCTCTGGGTCTTCAGGACAAAAGTTTCCAGTTGGTCCCGAGCACACGTTATCTCTGCCCACAGCCCAGCGAGCACTAAAGCCACTCTCACTGGCTGCTCAGCTCGCAGGCGGGAAATGCCTCCTGATAAAAGAGTCCAGGGTACAGGCAGGGAACCCTGCACTTAAGGTTTCTGAAAATAACTTTGGTAAATAGCTCCTAGTGCTAGAATCCACCCAGGCGGTGTGACGGGAATCAGGACGCATATATCCTCCCTGCACCCAGCCGAGACGGACCAGGGTCACTCTTATATAACTAGTTAAATATGCCTCTAGTTCAGCCTAAATAAAAATTGTCACTATCTCTTCCCCTGCTTGGAGAGTCAAACGACACAGCCCTGCCCACGGTAGCTGCTGCTCCACCGGGGAACCGATGCCTGGAGCTGCGCTGCCTGGCCGTTTTGGCTTGGGTACGTGTTCCCGATCAGCGGGAGCAAGCTCGGCTACGCCTGGGAGAAGAGTTTGAGAAGAGAGGAGAGCGGGGAGGCTGAGTGGGTGTGTACGGGGAGGGCTCTCTCCTTGCTCTCCTCTCAGTGGCGGAGCTGCACGCGGTTCAGATGAGATCGGATCCCATTCACTCAGCCTGTGATCCAGTTCAACTAGTGGCAGAGACCAAGACGGAGAATAAAATAAAAATCCTTACATAACCATTCCCGCTCCGGCGGGGCCCCGCGCAAGGGGAATCCCAACAGACAACAGGACGCTCAGAGCAGGGGACGCGCGGGACTATTAACCTGCTTCCCAGTCCCACGGCTCAAAAGGCAAAGAGAAGGGGAATGAGTTGCCAAAAGAAGTACAGCCTTTATGGCTTTGAAAACAATCCCGGTATCTGTCATTTTATGAACTATCTGCATGATGCTTGTTAACTTCTCTAAAACCTAGACAATTGAGACTGAAACCTGTGCAGTTTGATGACGGTAACGTGTTTGAGCAGTAAGAGGTGAAAGAGCATCCTGTTGCCTGGTTAAATCAGCAGTTCACACAGCACTGCCGGGCTGCAGAAGGCTCTCAGTGCACCAAATGGAATATGAATGAGATTTCCTAGTTTTTAGGAAACAACCTGTCAGAATTTGTGGAGTGCAAGCTTGTTCCAAGCGAGCCTTCCTCCCCATCATCCATCTGCACCAGAAGGACAGATACAGGAGAGGAGTACTTTAAAGCTGTGGTTGAACCCCTGAAGGCTAATCATTACGCCTAACCTTCTTTGGTGCTACAAGAGAGACTTTTTCTATGCCTGGTTCCCTTCACAGAAAGGCACAGCCAATGCCAGTAGCAAACAGCAAAGCTGGGCTGATAGACACATAATGAAATCAGCTAGCTCCCAGGCAGCATTTGTCCACGTAATGAAGTCAGCTCTTTGCTTGAAACAACTGGAAAGGAAGCAGGCTGTGTCTGAACGGCTCTGGCACAGCTCTAGAGGACTCCAGGTTAATGAGCTGTGCTCGTAACAGTAAAGGCTGATCTAAAGGTCTGCAAATGCAGCAAGGGCAGAGCCCGGTTACCCTCTCTGTGACTCCAGCCATTTTTATTAGACCGTTCTTTTGAGAGGGTGCTGTGGTGCAGTGAAAGCTTGCTACCATCAAAATAACCTCGTTGCTGCAGAGTACATCGCAACTTTGAAACAGTAATTAGAGCCATAGAAATTTTACCAAAGAAAAGATGAACTGTATTAAAATGAAGAGGCTTGGTACCAAGAGAGCCTTTCCCCTATGTCACAGATACACACAGCCTGGCTGGTACACAAAAACATACAGTGTTTATCAAGGGGGAAAAGAGGGACAAATATATTAAGAAAAGCACATAGCTCTCACAAGCATGCCTTATAAGGACTTTGTAGGGTTGGAATAAATAACCAAACATGACCTCAGCATTTGACCTAACAGATTTCTGAAACTGGGAAGCAAGATTCAAAGACAAGTATTTGTGTAAATACAACTGGGTATTTTCCAATTATTACAGCAATCAAGCATGAGGGAAATGGAAGTTCAATGCACTGCAGGAAACAGGTGACCTATACCTGTACTTGTGCACACAGCAATAAAAAGGGAGTTTCCTTCTTCACCTTAGTGTGCAAAATGGAGAGGAATTTTTCTAGCTTTTCTACAGTGAGGCCATCACTGTTAGTCATGATAAATACATATTCACACAAGCAAGAATTAGATCTGCCAGAAAGAGTCAGTTTATAAAATGATCTCCTCACGGAAGGTAATCTTGTTATAGATAAGCCCATTTACTGAATAGCTTTTCTGTGAGGCCAGCCTTGTCAGTAAGGAATAGTGTCCTCCCTTCCCTATGGGGTCTGAAATCTTACCTAGCTGTCATACCTCAGCTACCTCATGTGCAATCCACAAGCTCTTTGCAATTGTACAACTGTGCTATACCTCAGAAGAGGCTTCTCAAGAAACTGTTGTCACTTGAGAGGTTCCCTTGCCAACAACATAGGAGATTCCTCTGTCAAAAAAAAAAATCACTACAAAATTTGTACTTTCATAGAGTACCAAGATAAAGGCCCCTGAGAACATGTTTTTTATTCAACTGACAAGTCTCTTTAGCAGCAATCTCAGCATCCTTGAGCACTGCAAATTTGTAAGGGTTAAAACTCACACCTAAATCTGCTGACACACGCAAGAAGCCCAACTGAAAAGTTTTTCAGGATATTAGCTCCTCTGTACAGCAGAGAACATCAGAGATGGCAGGGAATCAAACTACACTGAGTTCAACTAAGAAGTTTCAACAAAATATCCCAAAACACATCACAAGTGACTCTCCTTCCCCATTGCCATGCATGTTCTCCACCTTGAATCTGGTTCTCTCAACCCACTGCTCGCCTTGCTGAGCTATGCAGGCTGAGAAGCTTCAGGACTGCTCAACATTGACCTGATCTAAGCCCATCAAGTGCAACACAGGTGAGAAGCTCTGGATCCATTATGTGCCACCATGCTGTTAGTCCCTGCAAGCTAGGATGGTTTCCTTCTCTCCAAGGACTGCCCTATGTGCTGTTCACCCTCATGATCACCCTGCAGAACACAAGAGACCTTCCTTTTCCAGCCTCAACTGCTCCATGCTGGCTGTGAATTCCCTCCCCCACAGGTTTCTCACGAGTGTGCTCCACATCCACCAGCTGCTCCTGCACACCCCACTGATCTCCAACAAGTAGAGAAGCTGCCTACAAATCTGAATTGTTTGTATCTTATTAAACACAAACTAGACAGCCAAATTTCACTCTGGCTTATCAGCTGCTAGTAGCCCATACAAATATCATCAAGGCCACTTTCCCTGTCCTGTTTTCCACGTTATTTCAACAATGTGGAAAACACACAAGAATATGAGGTTATGGTATAAGGTGGTGGTCATCAGCCTAAAACAGCTCAAAGAGAATTAAACTCAAACTCCACACTATTTGTTGGTGGCTGAGTATTGCTGGGCTTTGAGAATCATTTGAGGATGACAAACACTGCACTGTAAATAAAAACTCTTTTTGAGTAAGATCTAAAACAACCATGGAAAACCAAAGGACTCTTTCTGTTGACTTTGGAGAGTTCTGGATGAACTGTAAGGCATAAAATGTAACCAATCTCTTTTTTTCCCCCATTTTATTTGTATTTGCATAAGTCTTGGGTTATTTTCTTTCCCACACTCATCTCAGTGATAACTAGGAGGGAAGTTGAAGCTAATGTAACAAAAATCTAATCACAAGGAATACATGTAGTGATAAAACAGTGTCTTCTGCAAGTGCTTTTCACACTGTCACTGTGGCAAAACATACACTGCTTCTGAGCTCAGCCCCAGGCTTTCAAAAGTTGTTTAAACATATTGAAGAACACAAGCTGTTATTTAGACAGGATGTAATGATTTTAAGTCAAAGGATTTTTATCACAGTTATTTATCACCATCTTAAAGCTAAATCCACTGAGTTACAACCTCAGTTCCAGTCAAGATTCTCATCTCTTCCTGTAACTTGCTACGTTTGTGCTGAAGATGACACAACGTATTCGTGCACCATAGAACAGTTAGTTTGTACAGCTTTCCTTTCATTCCACTTTTCATCTATTTGACATAAATCACAAGCTAAGAGTACACAAAAGTGCCATTTAAAAATTGCTTCAACTAGTTCAAGTATTGAAATATTTTGCATAGATGATTACTGACAGATGTTAATTGCAAAATTTGTTTAGACAGATTTAACCTAGAAGTTTCTGTTCACCTAGCCCAAAATGATTTTATCTTGTAGCTTTCTCATGTCTTATTCCTATTTGCATATTTGCAAGTGAAAATAATGTCTTCTGACTCCTACTTAGAATTTTTTTGAGACTGAGTCAGTGAACTGCATGTTGAAGAAAATGTTATCAAGACATTTTCAACATCTGTAGTACAAACTACTGTTACCAAAATAAAAAAAGGTATATCACCAAGAAACTCTGATCCAAATGATGAGCCACATGCTTCTGAAAGTTCAGTATTGCAGTTTTCTAGAAAGCCCAAGCAGGAAATTAAAATGACAAATAAAGCAAATAACTGTGACGTGATACTGTGCTTTAAAATCTGAAGATTACTTCTAATTTAATTAAAGTTTCCTCTCCTTCCAAACTTGCTGCTGCTTCTTGTCTAAAAATATTACACTTGTACAACATACAGCCAAATGCACATTTTATTTAACCAGTCATTAAAAACAGCACAATATCAGATAACTTAAAGAAAAATGAAAATAAGGACCCTCTGCACAGTTTAAAATTAAATGCAAAACAGTGAAGTGCTTCACCTAGTACCTTTGAAAATAAAAGGGGTACTGCCTAAAATGTAAAGCAGAGGATTTGCACTTCAGCTTCATCACACTCCACGAGGCGACCTTGGCAAAGTCACTTTGCACTCCTTACCTGTTCAAGAGGGAAAATACCACATCACAAATTTGCTAATTAGTTTCCTTGTGATTTCATCATGGTTTCAGAAGTTGCAGGTGACAAGAGTTTGGGATCTAATAGCAATGACTAGGTGAGGTACAAAGCTGACTGCTGAAAATGTACGTGGGGAAAGAGGACCAAATGTGACAGAGGAGTAAGTGTGACTTATCCTTCCTTAGAGATTCTCCAGCTGCTTTGTGAAAAGAGAAAAGCAAGTTTTTGTCCAATACAGTACAACCCCTGTACCCTGCAATGCCTATCGGAAAAACAGGAAGAAACAAGATACTTCTCCTGTCCGTGGAAGACTTGGAGCAATTCTTTGTTCAGCTAACTATTGGTCACTCAGTGACCCTGCTCCCCATGGATTCACGCTGCTCTCATGTTTGGGGCAGCTCTAAGAAAAAAGAGCATGTAGCTATAGGTAAAAAACCAACAGGAAAAAACTCCCTAAGCATATATATAGCAAATGCAGAGCCATGGACGTGGGCTGTTCTTGAACTGCATAGAAGGATTTCTATTTTGTAACCCATCGTACGTAATAGATCAAAGGGAAGGAGGAAGAAAAGAGGGGGAAAAGCATAGCTGGTTCTAATACCACCTCACTTCAGCAGCTCAGCCTGTCCCTGTGCCCAATAGGCAGGTCTGAAGGCAGCAGAGCTCTGGCGTCATCACCTCCTTTTAAAGAAGTAAAGCAAGTCATTACTCCAGGTTATATAACACTGAGACTACGCCAGACTTTGTGCTACCCTCTCAAAAAGGAAGCTGTTGTCAGAGAGCCCCAGGAGGGGGACAAAGGAGTCATGAACACTTTCATTTGGAACTTCTCCCTGCATCATATACGCAGAGGAGACCGGGAAAGAGTCCACACTTTCGGACAGAAAAGGCAGATGGCAAAAGGCTCAGGGACTGACCTGCCACATCGTCAGTCTGTAATTCCCTCTGAAGGGGGCTGGGGGGACAGCACTGTCAGGATCTCATCCTGCCTTCCCAGAGCAGCCTCAAGCCACACCTCACCCCACTGAGAATAACCTAGTTCACAGGGTTAGTTAAAATGCTGGAATCAGTCAAACTCCCCACAAGCCCCAGGCACCACTCCTTCCACACTCCTCTCCATCCCTCTTCTTTCTCCTATCCCTCCCAGATTTAAGAACAAACAGCCTGTAGATAATGAGCTTCCACCTGCTTCTACCACCCTCTGACAACCAAAACTGCCCCAACGCAAACAAAATGCCCAGCAAGGCAATCTGCAGCTCCAGGTTCAGCTAACAAAGCATACAGTACTGGCTGTTCCCAGCCAAGCACTCAAGAGGATTTTTTGTCCCCCCTTTAATGTCACCATTTAGTGAGTGCAGCAAAGCCACTTCACAGGAGCTGGGTGCCTGCCACGGGGTCTGCAGAGGCATTAGCAGCTCCCATACAACATGCTGAGTATGCAGACACTTGCTAGCTGGGCAGGTCCAAACCCCTCAGACTGTCCACAGAAAGAGCATTTGTTCTGAAAGCCAGGCTGTACTATAGGGAAACTGCCAGGATAAAAATCATGGGTAAAACATGCAGCCTTCTGTAAGGAAGCAAAGTTCCCAAAGTAATCAGTGGGGCTTCTGCCTAAATGAGAGGCAAACTTTGCTCCCTGCAATTTCCACATAACCTTTCTGCATCACTCAGTAACCAGCACTGCTAGAACTGCCAATGCTACTATCCAGTCTCTTCTCACCTTTGATACTAACTATATCTTTTGTGTTTTTTCTGTGGGATTGTGGAAAGAGAAGACAGCCAGCTCCTAACTTTCTGGAAACCAACACAAGGCTCGGATGTAAGATTTGTGGAGGCAGTGAGTGTATGCTTAACAGACACAAGGCAACTCTGGAGATGCTCCTAACCCTTTCAGGGGCTATGAAAACAGTAAAAACCCCTTAGCTTTTCAATAACATCAAGTCATCTGAAAAATGCATCCAGTAACTGCAGTTAGACATACATCTGATGAGTTATCCACAACCAGTTGACTTGAGGTTGAGCTTCACACTCTGCACCCATATATAAGATAAAGGATATTTAAACACTCTGATGCATAAGGATCATTTTCTAAGATACTGCAGTGCTCATAACAATTAGATAAAGTTTAAACACATGCCAACAGGCAGGGTATTAATTCACAACTAAATTCTTCCACATGTAGCTATTATTTTTCTACCTCTCTAATACTACACGTGCCATCCTCTTGGCATGCAATTATTGTCTGAGAAGACAGTCTACAAAAAGGCACTACAAGCATTGAAATCTACCTAGTTGCTTAAGAATAGCAAAGTGCACAGTGCTACATGGAAGCTCAGGTTTGGTTTCCCAGGCTCCCAAAGATCAGGACCATTGCAGAGGCAACAAACTGAAACTGAGAAGAGATTTGCTTCCCCCACGATATGCCCTTCTAGCTTCCACAGAAACAGTACTGGTGGACTCTGGATGGGGCTGCATCCAGCCACGTGTAACCAAAACAAAAGAGTCCAGATAGGAAAGCCCATCAAGAAGGAAAGAATGGGAATATGTCAATTATCCCTTCCTCCCTCTATCCAACAAACAGTAACTTGCAGATTAAAGCACAGGATTGTTACTTACTGGCACCCACCACCCTGGCATAAAAACACACACAATACAGCAGAGCCTAAGAGTAAAAGAATCCGAATGATCATCTTCAGTCCTTTTGCAGACTTCGGGAAGTCCTGACTTCTGTTTCTTTCCACACCTTTTGCTCCCCCTTTAAATCAACAAAAAGAGCCTTCTTTCTGCTCCAAGCTTACTCCAACAGGCATGCACCTCTCCTTAGCCCTGCCACCAACCAGCCTCCAGCTAAACAGCAAGGACAAATTCAGAGTAAATGTAGCACCAGCCCGAGGTGGATATCAAGAAGCAATCCAGTCCACTGTGCCCATGCACTGCAGCAGATGGAAGCATCTCATTAAAGGGTTCCTCAAAGAGCAGCTGTACTCTGAGGCTGCCTTGACCTTGGGATGCCCATCTACCCTCCATACCTCCTGAAGACACAGCCAGGAAAAGCAGCTTTCTAAGTGGAGGGGAAGATTAAAGAAGTAGGTCTGCATTTGCTCCTCTTCTTCTTAAGGAATGCATTTCATTTTCTAGCAGTTAGAGAGAACAAGTCAAAACCAGTGTTTCCTAGGAGAAAATGGTGTGCATTCTGGTCAAAAGTAGAAGGGAAGAAGATTTCAGGTTGCTGGGACTAATCTCCACTTACCAATACAAGCAGGACCTCCTATTTCAAGCAAAAAGTGCAGGCAAATTACTTTCTAACAGCAGCTCCTCTTGTTTCCTCCAGCAGTATGGGCATTTCTAAATCTGGACATAAAATGACATACAATAGGCTAGCATTTAGCAGAGTATTACTCAGGAGACTTTCTCCACACTCCTCCTCTGCCTCTCAGTTTCATACAGGTTGAGTATAATATGTCCTAAGTTATAAGAATAACTCCAGATGAAAAGCAGGAGGAGCCTGCTAAATGAACAGATTCACACCAAAGACTTTCCTCTCTTCCCCTGTAAGAACAGAAATTTGCTCTATTCCCAACCCCATCTATCCAGCTGGGGACTCCTGCACACATCAGTTTTGTTTTGTTTTGTTCCAGTGCTTTGTTTTGGGAGAAGAAAAGAAGGAACCACTTTGGGGCAGGAAGCACATAAATAACACAGTCTCCCAAAATGAACAGCAGCTCCCAGCACCTTAAGAATGCATTCATGTATCATTCAAAAAAAATAATAACCCACACTTCCACATTACTTTAAAAAGAGATTTCCAAAATCATTTCAACTTCAATAACTCCAGGTGTTAATGAACTTTCTAGTAAGTATGGCATTAACTACTGATTTACCCCATCAAGGAAATTATCCAGGCAGCTACAGATCGATTTCACTTTCACTGTAATTGCACCCCTTGCTGCATGCACCATAATGATGAGCCACAAAGAGCCACAAAGGAACATCACATTAAACAAAAGCCATTCTTGCTATAATTCCATGCCAGCATTTTTTTCCCCATCCACCAAGTGAAAATTGTACACACAGCTCATCTAGCAGTACCCCTAGAAATAAAGAGGCTTTCCTCCAGCAAGAGAACGCAAAGATCTTTGCAGACCTGAATGGACAGTGGCTGTCATCTGAAGTCAAGTACTCCTGCCTTGGGATCTTGGGAAACTCAAAATTCTGAGTACCAAGTGGCACACACAAGTTCAAGCAGAAAGCAGCCATGGGAACACATTCTGGAGCATGCTCTAGAAACAAGAGGTAACTCTGTTTGACTCTTTCATGATACTATCAAATGTCACAGACAGGGATGAGCAGAGTTTTAGAAGGCTAGGATAATGAAAAAGATCTCTCCCCTCACTAACCTCCTGTGCCAACCTTTCAGAGCTTCTGAGACTTGGCCCTGTTGCCTTCACCCTGCTAAGAAGCTGCAATGCAAAAGAGCACAGGCACCTGTATTCCCTCCACTCTCCTGGAACTTGCAGCTCTGTACCACCAACACAACCATGCTTCATATTCACTCCTCTCTAAGGGTCCATATGTCCATAGAAAGCCCACACAAAGCAGTTTTGTTTTGTTCCAGCACTTTGTGGAGGAACAATATGAGTCTGAGGTGGGATGAGGGAGCACAGACTGCCTCCATCTTCCTCTGTTCCTCACTAGTCAAATAGAGATGCCACACAGCTAGCACACCCCCAGCCCTGCACAAAGAAAGAGGGGATGGGAAAGCAGCAAGCAGGCAAAGCAGACCAGGACAATTGTAAGGAGATTGTCATATCACAACAGAAGCATCTAACACACTAGTATTTACTGTTGCCTGGTATAGCTGTACACAAAGAAGTGCAATACTCGTGGGGTACTGGAAAATAGTCCACTGTGATACCCCAAAAGTACTGATTCCAACTCCTCTCTGCTGTACTAGACACCCTGTAATGCAAACACAACTTTCAGCCTTTGAGAACAGCATCTGAATGCCTGTGCTCATCAAGGCATCTTTCAGAGAACTGAACCAACCAACTCTTCACACTTTTAGCCCTGAATTACACTTTAAAATTAACTCATCTACTCAGTGGTGAGAGAAAAAGCAACTTGCCATCACTGTTGATAGCAGAATTACAGCAATATGTATGATTAAGAGATAATGAATTCCAGAGACTTCAATCAGAATAATCCAGAGACATTCAGAAAGTGGAAAAGCAGCTACTATAGTGGGATTCATTCAAACACTCTACAGCTTTCCTCAGGAAAGCTCTGAGGTATGAAGAGTCTCTGCACTTGAAATGATCTGTAAAATCCATATTGGAGGTTTGTTTTCTCTTTGCTCACATTAGCTTTTATTCCTATGGAGTTCTACACAGCCCTGAGGAACTACCAGGATCAGAGAAAAAGCATAGGACTTGAAACAGCTCTTTATCTCTACAGTCAGCAGTACATCACATTTCTAGGGAAAAGGATTTAGGAAGTCAACAAAAAGCTCTTAGCAGTCACATGCTGATACCCCAATCAAACATGATAAAACAAGTGCTGCTACTCATGAGTGATGAAAAAACAGATGCAGCAGGCAGGAATGACAGGGCTGGAAAAGCAGTGGAAGCCTCTGGCTAGGATTGAAGTGTGCTGCTAGGATGGGTGTGCAGTCTGGCAGCCACTGGCAAGGGGTTATATGTGTCAGGGTAGGTATGACCTGGAAGAAGTGCTCCAGAAAAAAAGACTATAGCTGTAAGAGTTCCTACACATCATGCTAAGGTTCATTAACTGACCACCACTGAAGAAATGCACCAAGGATGTAAGCTATGTGTTTATCAACTCTCACTTATTCAAAAATATTTGGAAAACTAGCCTTCTGGGCTCTTTTTCTTCCTTGAGGCCAGGGGGAGATGGTTTAAGAACTGTTTTCATCAAGACTGAAAGTGTGAACTCTAGACCATCTATGGGACAGCCTGTATAAATGCAAGTAAAACTTTGAAAAGAGAAAAACTCTACCAAAACTGAAGGTAGCATGCTTAATTATCAGAATGTAAAAACAACTTCAGGAAAATTCTGAAACCTTCACAAGTATTCACTACACACACAACATCTATCAAAAAGGCAAAACCTAAAAGGCTAAATGTGTAAAGCACAAGTCACTGCTAAGTCTGAAACTATCCTATGCTCCCTCAGCAGGTGTGGATAATGTTACACTAACCCTGGAAAGTTCTTAAGTAATTTGAGTCACCATCAAAGCATGAAAAACCCATATGCCTAAAACAAAGTCCCTATTTTGCAAGCAAGCAGTAAAAAAATGTTAGTTTTGTAATTGTTATAATCATTACTATTGAAAACAAGTAATTAGTTTCAGTTTGGAGAAGACATATCCTAGGCCTGTCACCCTTTCAAAGAAATAACTATGAAAGATTAATAATCCTTTAAATCCTGTAGTGCTAGAAATATGCAAGGGAAGGATTCCCCCAAGATCCCCAACAGAACAACCACAAAACCAGGAGGGGAGGAGACTAGCAGAGCTGGGAATGGGGAATCAAAGTTTTAACAGAAATTAGTAAAATTAAGCTTTTAAAAAGCTTCATAGTATAAACATTAGAACACTTCCTTCCTTCTTGTGAATAAAAGTAACTGTCTGTTGCTAAGCTGATTTTTAGGAATGAGAGTCATTTACAAAGAGACAGGACTATCAACATCAGAGGGGGCAAAACAAAATGATCCTCTTAATTCTGACATTAGCTATATTTCATAGGCCAAATGGCAGGAGACTGGTTTTATATTAGATCTAAGAGAACATAGATGTCAAATGACATCTCTGAGGCAGTATGTAGCTCTGAAGAGGCATCAGGAAAAGCTGAGTGGACACCTCCACAGAAAATAATAATTATAAAGCTAAGAACACAGAAAACATTCTGATACTCTGGCAGACAGAATTAAATCTGATACAACCTGAAACCTCAGAGGCAATCTAGCTTTGCTTAGATTGTGTAAGAGAGAGTTTTTCCTGTCCTTAATGAACAACTATAAAACATTTTATATTAGTTATAAGTAAATTGTCTTTTTACTCTTCTTCAAGATTTCTTAAAATTTCTTTTTAGTTACTCACTAAAGAAATATAAAGCATAAACATGTTTCTGTTATTTTAAGATGAAAATAAACTGCTGTCATTAACAATTAGCAATGTTCTGATATACTTTGTTTGCTTTGTAACAAATAATCCTGATAAACAATGATGAGCATTCAGCCACAATAATAATAATATAGATGTAGATGATAAAATACCTAGATCCATGATAAGATAACCATTAGGAATGGCCCACTTGGACATGACATACAGCCACTCCTCTCCATTAATGAAAGTTTGTCTACAGTGTCCTGCTTCTGATTGCTCCACTGGGTGCAGGTTCCCATTAACAAAGTGACAAGGTCACTACCAGTCTCTTTGAGACAAACTAATCTGTGACCCTAAAACTCTATCTCCTGGGAATTCCTTGCTTCTTACCTGAACTAACACTTCCACTTCTGCTACCTTCCCATTAGAAAAAGTTGTCATGTGAATAAAACTAGAGGAATAAAATTCATTTGTGTATACATTTTATAAACATTTTAAATCAAAACAGCATCTTCAAGCAGCACATGGCTGAAAGAATATTAAAAAATTAAATAAATAAACCCTCCCCACAAACCAAACAACAACATACTTCCAAACTAGAAATACTTCAGTAACTAGAAAAGTATCTCTCTCTAACAGAGTTTCAGAAGAGGAAGACTGTCCTCAGTAAGTTTAAGTAGGTGCATTCAAAAATGTGAACACCCTTTGAAAGTATTAAAAAAAAAAAATCACAATTTTAAAGGAAGGAAAGAATCCCCTTAGGCTCAGGCTGTAGTTTTAGGGCACAAGGAGTTGGGTGGCAAATACAGCATAAGGAATTCCCACCTCAGCTATACACTCCTATGTGCCCTAGAATATCAGCCCTTCTGCTGGACCAACAAATAGATTTCTTGGGTCATGCTATGAACCAGAACAATTACCTAATCTTGCTTAAATGTAACCTGCACAGCACTGGCCCACAAAAAGCTATATTGGTCCCAACTGAAGAGTAGGGCATTTTTAACTAGGTGAGGATAGAAGGTGACAACTAAGTCAGCACTGCCATCTTTCACATTGTAAAACAAACAAACAAAACCTGTATGCTGCTAGAAAAGAATATCTTCCTGTTAAGTGAGCAGTAATTGCCCACATCACCTATTAAATTGTTTACCTATGGGCAAGCCAGTGGTGTAAATATATTTAGTTTCACTGGATCCTTTTAATAATACAAGTAATTGTAAAGTGATTTAATTTACCTCTTTATACAACTGCTTCCCCAGAGTATGCAGCTATTTTAAAAATTCTATCCTCCTTACAATTTATACTTCTGGCTTGTTTTCATGATGGAAAACTTT
Source organism: Bucco capensis (assembly GCA_013396975.1). Classification (NCBI taxonomy): domain Eukaryota; kingdom Metazoa; phylum Chordata; class Aves; order Piciformes; family Bucconidae; genus Bucco; species Bucco capensis. Next base: position 312,340 of record VWZO01004180.1, read on the forward strand.
TTTGGCCAGGAATCTAAATTTAATCTACATTAAATCCCTATTTAAACTAAACACTTCTCCCTACCAAGCACTGGACAAGTCCTAGCCCTTATGCTATCTACCAAAAGGTGTAATTCACCAAAATTAGTAATGCCAGGTTTGGGTAACAAATGCATGTAGAGCTTCACAACCTTATTCACTTACCACTCTCATCAAGTAGGTCCTCCTCGTCATCCCCATCGTTGTCCTCCTCCATCGCCTCCTCCTCATCTTCCTCCTCCTCCTCTTCCATATCCTCCTGCTCCAAGTCCGGGTCCAGGTCCGGATCACTCCCTGAGATTGACTCGTCTGACATGATTCCCAGTAGTGCTCCTTGTGCATTACCTGCTCATGTTCTACCGTGAGGCAGTCCTGCAAGATTGAAAACAGGTACAATATGAGCCCAGCAAATCCCAACCTTTGAGCCTCAAGGCTCAAAAATCACAGCAGGATTACTGCACAGAAAACCACAAATCTGCCATCAGTCTTTTAAATAACAATTTTATCAGATTGTGCATCAAATCCTGTGCAGAAAAATGAATGCCATAAGAAATGTAACATAATGATATAGGCCCAGCATTATAGAATCAATATCAGAACCAATATGTTAACTAATGCCCCCTCTACTCTGCCCTGGTTAGGCCCNACACAGCAGAAAGATTCCTAATACCAATGTCTGATTATACAAAGATGCAAAAATAAACAAACTATGTGAACATTTTCAGAACACTGTTGTCCAAACATGAAGCACAGAAAAAAGGCTCAGTCTCAGAATCCCTCATGGACACCTGTTCCCCAGATCCCTGATCCCTGCAAACACCATCACAGTATGCAGACTATGGGTTGCAGACAGAAACCACCCTCCTGACTTAGCTGTACCCACTGCCAAGGTCACCCACCTACTCATCACACCATGCCTGGTCCAATCAAGAGAACAGAATGCATTACCTTCATAACCACACAGAGAGAAGACAACAAAGGTTTTATGTCCCTGTGTAAAGCTGGGCAAGAAGAAAAGTAAACACAAAGGAAGGCTGGATCAGAGGAAATTTGCATTTCCTTTCTCTAAAGGACAAGAACCAGAGCTGGCTGTGCATAACTCCTCTGTTACACTGCTCCAGTGTGTCACAGCAGAAATCATGGTATGAAACAATAATAAAGAATAAAAGAGAGAACCAGGGCAACCATGAAGTCACAAGTTTGTTCAGATCACGCACTGTCACTTCTCCTCTTCCATACCCAAAGCATTATTGCAAAGGAGCTGTGTAAGATCGATGAAGAGAAACACAACCAAGAAAGGAAAATAAAGAAAACATCTTGACCTCAAGCAATGTAAAGCAAAGGACGTGTTCAAACATCAAGTCTCAGAAGAACTGCTACCCACACACTCTCCAGAAAGCTTTAAAGAAAAGACGAGAAACATTTCCTTGTCACTCATTTTTCCACTGCCCTCTACTTACACATTTCCAGTGTAAACTATAAAACATTTGAGAATTAATCAGTCACTTTAAAATAAACCAAACAACAAAAAATACTTCTAAGCAGATAAGGCAGCACACAAACACTTCAAGAAACAGAAAGAAAATAATTTTCAGCTGTGTTTCAGCAGTAACTAGAGGAGCTCAGAAACCTCAAGGTTAAAGACACAACTCAACACCTCTGTAGCAGGGCTGAAAATCTGTCAAGTATGCTGAATTATTCCAGCTGAAGTCATCAGTTCCTGCTTTGCCTTTCTCAGCTTCTCAATAACATTGAAGAATGTCTGGAAGAAAATAAGCACATGGGAAGAACAAGCTTTGTGGAGATGGGTGTTGGACTAAGAAGCCTTTCACCTCCAGATCCCAGGCAGAGAAAAACTGAAGCCCCTGCCTACACTACTACATGTGTCACACAAAATAAGTTGCCTTAGTCAAGCAGATGGAAGAAAAGGCCAAAATCTAAATTAGCTCAGGTGGAACTATGCCAGTTTACAGAAGCCACGGAGATTCATTCAGCTTCTGTGGTCTGCTAGTAGGCAGGTATCAAGCCCTGCTGCTGCCAGCCTGCAGCAACACAGTGACTGTGTGACCCTGGGCACTGCAAGGTCCAAGACTACTTACTTTCTGACTTCAGCCAAGGACTGCAGACACAAAGCAATCTATTATCAGAAGCTTTTCCTAACAAAAGCTGTGCTAAAGTCTATGTGTATTTCAAAACAGCAGCATGTCTTTACTTTTAAATAGCAACAGTGTTCCCTTCCAGCTGATATTCAGCCCTAAGGAAAACAAACATCATTTTACTTTCTACAGTTTGTTCTTAAACCTGTAACTGTAAAGTTGCATGTATTTCTTTACATTTCAGGAGGAGATGGCCAGTAGTGTTATCTTTGTGGGTCTCTGCTGCTCACCTGGGATTTCAAGGGGATTTATTTATTCCCATGTTGTCCATATTGTGTTAAAAAGCACCTCACATGCTGTTTGCTGGAAAACATATCAACAGAAGTATATTACAGAACATCCATGTTTTACTATCTCAGCAAACCAAGGATCAACTAAAAAATCTGAAATCAAACAAACAGAAAAGAAATATAAACACTGCTAAAATGGCAGGAATGAATTCTCTTCTATAAATGGGAAAAGCAGAAGTGCTGTAATGCCACTAAATGCTTCAGGTTAAAGAATGACACGATACAGAGTTTCTCCCATCAGTTTCCTCCTGTGTGTCAATTCTCATATTTCATCCTTTGTCTCAGAACCTTAAAAAAAACAAACCATCACCAAACACTTTCTGAAATTTGTTTGAAGGAAAGGATCTGGGTCCCTGCATTTCTATAAATAAAATCAAACCCAGTGGAGAGCAGCTATCTCTAAAAGGTACGGAAGTACAGAAAGGACTCTGCTCTAAGCTTTATTTTTGCTTAGCAGTAAGTACATGTTCTTTAGAAGCTAGTTCTTGACACCCATTCAGCAGCCCCAGCCATATGCAGGAGAGTTAAAACAGAAGCTTTCAAAAAAGACTAAATCAAATCTTGCAGAAGCTGGCTGAAACAAAGATGGTTAATTGCTCTATGCCTGTTGTCCTGCTGCTGTCTGTCTTCCTCCTTCCTTCCCATCCTCCTCCTCAGCTCTAGCAGCTCAGCAGCTGCTCTACCTTTCGTAAGCCTGGGTCTCAGGAGGGCTCCCACCCTGCCCGGTGGCACCGGGAGTAGGCAGCAGGGACACGGCAGGACAAGGCAGGTAGGTATTACCCAGCCGTGAGACTGCCCTCGTTTCTCCCACTGATCTGACCCAGTTCAGAGCCTTCCACCAAGGGGAATTACACAACAGGGCCAGATTGTAGCTGTCGTTACTGTTTTATGGCTGAGTTATTCCAACCTGTCCCATCTCCTGCCTTCACACACACAGGAGCGCTGCACTCAAGGTTTAATCGCTGCAGGAAGGACACTTTGTGAGAGATAAACAGATTACCTTCAACTAATCAAAGTTACTTTTGGCCTGGACTTTCTGCCTGGCCCACTGCTGCAAAAAGGGGAGCTGCACCCCGAGCAGTAGGCTACCAGCACCTGGTAACCTGGTGAAGCACATCTGCTGCACCACAATGTACGAGAGCAAGGCAGAGGTCAATGCACTACAGTGCCCAGTTCAGTGCATGGTGAGGTCACTGAGAAAACAGGGTACTGGGTAAAAATTCTTTGAAACATTCCTCTTGCTTCCTGAGGGAAGAGAACAGAGCTGTCACATTTATCCCACCCAGGAAGTTAAACCCTGCAATCAACCCCACATCAAATGAACACTCAAGGCAGCCTCTCTCATGTATTAGGTCCTGTCTTTCAACCAAGATAAAAATAGTTCTCAAGTTTTGGGGGCTTTGCTTTATCAAGGTAGAACACTTTAGACAGTAAGAAAATGCCATGTGGTGATGAATGCCTCCAACTCAGCATGCACTGAAAGGAGGTCCAGGTCTGGATTAGGAAACTTCAAGGGCTTGCAAATTTGGACACGTTTCTGTTGTCCTAGTGTTTTTCTTTCACTCTACAAAGGTTTAAAATCACCACTTCTTCTTACGTATGAAGTTGAGTGATAAATGTGAACGCAAACTTTTTCCCTTCTACGTGATAGTTTTTCACCACAAGGTCACACACACCATGAGCCATATTATTAAGTGAAACAGCAAATGTCATGGAATCTGGTGCCTCTGCCCATTTCTGTACAACATCATCACCTTCATCAGAGGACTCATCAGCACTATGAAAACCAAACTATTATTTATTAACTATTACAAATACAAACTAGTTAACAGGAAGGATGCAGGACAAGACAGACTGGAGTCCTTCCCCACCTGAGCAAGGAGGAGCAGGATTCCCTTGTACCTGCAGGAAGCCACAGAAGCCAAAGTGGCTTTACAGAACTATGACACAAGTGATTTAGGCACAAGACATGCCCATTCCAAGTACACACCCATCCCATACAAATCCCTTCAGAAAGGACAGGTTTAACACTAATACTACTCCAGTGCTGAATAGTAAAGAGGATTCTATCACCTCCCCAACCTCCAGCCAAGCCAAGTATCTGAGATTCGTCAAGATTTGTCCCTTAAAGCCTGTTTTGTAACCAAGACTTCACATTGGTCATTCTGATGGAACAAGCATGCTGGCAAATCACCAGAAGATTTGCACAGATAGTTTAATAAAAGCAGGTATTTCAGAGTCAGTGCTGCACAACACTCTTCAGTCTCTGCTGTACAGTCATGTTCTATGGTAATAATAATTTCCTTTTTTTTTTCCCCCTTTGTTTGCCAGCAAAACACCACAATGGTTGGTTGGTTGGGGCTGTAAGACCCTTTAACGCTCTTAGCTCACACACAAACTCTTCAAACCGGAGTTTCTTGCTCCAGAAATCTTACCTTTTTTCTAGATCACTGTTAGCAGAGTTTCTGTACTTTGCAAGTAATGAAAATCATTACAAAGCATGCAGATGGATCACTAAAGAAGTCATGAGCTTAAGCTTCTCTGTAAGATAAAAAAAATCTTGTAACATTTTGCAAGTAGTAACTTGCAATGTTACTACAAAATAACAATGGATACTCTTCTGTTCAATTTAAAAATCTAATAAGAAATAAACCTGGGATCACTGGGTTTGGACAGTTTGATTCTAACAAACACTAAAACTTCTCTAATTTATATTACATAAAATGGAGATGTTAATATGTTACATTACCATGTAACAAATGGCAGGTGACAGAGGAATCACTTAAAACCATAATTATTTCCTCAAAAAAAGAGCCAACAGTGTTACTGACCAACACTAGGTCTAGGACAACTTAAGTGTTTACTGCAAAAATCAGCAGGAACTGCTTTCCCCCAGTGACAACCCCCAAAACCTGGATTTAACACCATCCTTAATTGATTACTTTGTGATTTAAATCCCTTCTTCCTTTGCAGCCTGAGACTGTTAAGACTCAAGCACTACAGTTTTTCAGTTGTGACTCATGGATAACTGGTGGCAACACACTGCTAGCTAGGAAGCAAGAAAACAGTTCTCCTCCTTCATTTCCTTTTGTTCAAATCACAACGAAACCAAGCAGCACTGATCCCCTCCCTAAGTGATGTGTTTACTTCAGGAATATCAAACTGAAGAAAGGGAAAAGAAGGAGCCTGTAAAGTGACAAATCAGAGAGCATCAGCTTGCCCTGGACCACCCTTCTGAGGAAGGCAAGTGTGCTCCTCCCCACTCCATGTAAACACAGGCACAATACATCTAGTCTTTGCCCACATTTGATGTATTAAGGAGCCCACTGTGATTTGTGGGGAGCAGGCAGGGAGAGAAAGAATAAGAGTGCTTTAAAAAACACTTCCATGTATGAGCTTGGGAGAGCTGCAGGACCTGCTCTTTTCTTCTGTCGAGGTTAGTAATCTCTTTCCTAAAAGGCACTACAATACTAAAAACAGCCTGAAACTGGTTGTTTCCTGACAACAAAAACAACAAAAGCTGCTGCAAGAAGGGGTGGGAAAAGGCAAAACAAAAAAAAAGCCAAAACCTAAAACCAACCCATAAAGAAAGAAAAAGAAAAGCTAATCCTTCCCCTCTGCTGACATGACAGTGCTGGAGCCGAGAATGTGACAATGAACATTACATAAGGCCTGGCTCCCACTGCGATCCCGAATAAAAAGAGCCAGTGCCAGTCAATGGCAGCATCTGCACATCATTACACAACCTGGGCTGGTGGCACTGCACACACTGGCCACATCCAGCAGCCACTGCCCCAGCCTCCTGCCACAGGGCTCTTTCTCTCCTGCCTTTCAGAAAAGATGCAGGTAAACTCCACTGCTGGTTGTGTGAATGTTTTGTAACCTTTAAAGAAAAGAAATTGAATGCTCTTCCTAAAATGTCAGCACTCACTTCCACACAGACTTCCTACGGCACTGACAAGCTCTTCACCTCCAGACAGAGCCAGCAGAAATGGGCAAACTATTTTTGTGTCTCTATTATGCATATAATTATTTGCCTAAAGAATGTTGCATTGTTTTTAAAGACAACTTTATTTAATCATATTGAAGTAGAAATTGGCTTCCTATAAATCAATTCTTTCCTTCAAAACACTCTTCATGTCCTCAGCAGTGAAGCACTCTATCTAGAAGAGCAGTTTGTTTTGTACTGCATAAAAGTTCAGGCTATCTGAGGTAAGAAGCATGTGATCAGTCTTGCTTCCAGTAATTGCTGATATTCATCTGGACTAGCACCATCGAAAATTAACACAAGTTTTGTCTCTTACTTGACAGAACCTTCATTTATGTTTTTAGCTCTGGCAACTTATGCATAAATGGCACTAGCATTCTCTGCTAAATAAGATGTTGAGGAAAGGAAACTTTCTTTCCCTGATCAGTGTTGCTGTTTTCAAATTGAACAACATCAACATTTCAACACAGAAGCCACTTTCACTTGTGCTTTTACAGGTCTTGCCCATGGTTATTACTATAGAAAACCAACCAGTACCTGTGAGAGGAGTAAAATCCCAAGACAAGATCTCAGATGATGGGGAAGACTCAACAGTAGGGCAGAACATGTCAAGATTCCAAACTATATTCAGTATGTTTCATACAGCAAATTAATTTGGGGCAAATTTGCCTACCCTGTACTAATGACAACCATTCTCAAACTCAAAAACATAGATTTTAAAAGTCACATCATGGGAGAGGTTTGGCAAGCCTTCTCTTTGTCAGTACCCAAGCTATGTCAAGATGTGAGCCAATTTTCACAAGCAAGGAAGATCCAGAAAACTGAAATCTCTCTCTAGGAGTTTAAGCTCTTGTTATACATAGGTGCCAGAGAAGTTACGTAATAAATGAATAAATTACATAAACAGAAGGAGTGGGACAGAGAGGAGTGAAAAGGCAAAGAGCTAATTCCCTCTCAAGTGAAGATCAGTCACTGTCACTTGATGAAGACAAGCTATGGCTTTGGTCATTAGGATAGGCTAACATCACAGCTTACCATCTTGGAGAGTATCCCACAGAAACAGACTGATAGAGCTCACAAACAATGTTTTCATCTTCCAGAATGAGGAAAAATGGATGTTTTCCCAATGCTGAAAGGCCTAGTTAATCTATCTTTTTTTCTTAGTATCACCCCATCCACACACTCCTCTTTCTTTGCCTCCCAGATTTCATTGCAGGAGAATGATTCACTGCCTTTGACTGTGTGTCAGCTCAGGAAACAAGCTCTCCCACCAGGGCAACCCACCATCCCTGTGAGACAGACACCAGTCACGTTGCACTGTCATCAACAGATCACAAAACAAACACAGCTTAACTCTTCCTTTGGTCATATGTCTGCATTTCACTAAGAGGACTACAGAGGTCTGGGGTTTGTTCACAATGCCTCATCTTTCTTCCTCTTCAGAACTGAACTTAAAGCTGAGGTTCTAGTTTACAGAGTTTTTAGAAGAAGGAAGAATTCAAGGTGGGTCTGTTCCTCTTTATTTCCTACACCACCTCCAGCAATGAGAACTGCACTAGGGATGAGAAAGCATTACTTATGCCACCTACAGCTTACCAAAGAAACTTGAACACAAGTGGAAAAAGAAAGAAGAAAACCAAAAAAACCTGAAGTAGGAGGAAATGGAAATAAATAGTTTTGAACTCGCATGATATGAAGATGACAATGAGCATATGTTAGACCCAAGTTGTTCCAGTCTGTCAAGCAGTCAGACATTAATTTTTATTGGATTCCACTGTAGATTAAAAATCCATTAAAAGATTAAAAACTGTCAGAAACATGGGTTTCTTCCAGAGTCATTCCAACAGAACATTCTGCTTGCCCAGTGTTGGGAAAATTTACATTAAGTGCCACTTATAAAGGTCACTTTTCTGCAGATTTTGAGAACAAAGTCACCAAAATCTCTTGGTCTTTGCCTTTCCCACTCCACAAGTCAAAACAAAACACTCACCCCAATCCTTGCCTATCCTGCACAAATACATTTGTTGTGATAACACTCAAGGCAGCTCACATGGAAAGCAAGCAGATGAAACAGCCTCTTGTGGTTTTCTCCTTAGTAATGGAAGAACCACTTTGGTTGCATTTTGCTGGTTCAAAACTTCCCAATGGTTTTGAAAAAGGGGAAAAAAGGGAAAAGAACAGAGCTGACTGCCTCTCACCATACTGTACAAACAACCCAACACACTGTCCAGGGGATCAGCTGCATACACATACACACACCACCTCAATTAGAGATAATCAGTATTAATTCACAAAAGAAAAGGAGCTATGAGTCTCATGATATACATATTACATGTTTAGCTTATAAAACTGAGTATATGACTCTACATACTTGGAATTCCTTTCAAAGGAGCTTTAAAAGCAGCACAATGTCAGTTTGGCTAAGGAGACAGACAAATAGTAACGGAAAGATAGTATACCCTGTGGGTCACCACATCCTTCTGGTACACATACCCAGCTGTCCAGTCCCAACATATGTCAAACAGGATGCTAACTGCCACGACAAATGGGCAAAAGCACAGCCAGGGAGGTGCAGTTGAAAAGGGACTACAAAATACTGTATGGTGAGTAAGCACTACAGTAGTCATCTACAGAAGCAGCTGCTTGCTAGCAGACACAACTCTTCAGAGTAAAAATACCACTATCTCCCAAATGTGTAAGTTCACTTCACTTTCATAAATGCTCAGAGTATCTTTTGTAGTGTTTGTTCTTTCTGAACAGACAATACTGTACAGACACCCGTACCCATGCAGAATCCAAAATGTTATGTTTCCAAGATTCAGAATGAGAAACAGTATTCAGCTGTGATCTCCAAAAACCCACAACCTTGTGGGTATGTGTGAGTTTCAGTCAACTCCTTTCTCCCCCAGTGACCACTTTTTCTATCAAAGCTTATTTAGTGTCTGCAAAGGCTGCCTGACTGGCAGCTGGAGCCAGCAAGCAAGAGCAGGAGGAACTGCAGGCCAGGCAGATCTCCTAACATGCTGTTGACATGTTCCCATCCCGAGCGAAGGGGACCATACGTTGCAGTCCTACACTCAGCTGCTGCTATCTCCCAAATTACATCAGTAATGAAATTTCTTGCCCCATGGCTATTTTTCCTCCTCTCCTCCTGAATTACTAGTTGGATTATCAAATCACTAGCCTTCAAGCAAAGTTACCAAGTCATTTGACTGAAACTACCTCTTTGTTTAATTGTAGGAGTTCTCTATCATTAGTATTTTCAGAAATTTTAATAGTAACTATAACTCTTTTTTTTGGTGGGAGTCCTTGGGTACAATTAAGATTCTTTAACAGAGAAAACTGGTACTTCCAGAGCAGATTTACTGGCAATGCTGTAAAAGCTCACTCAATTTCATTCACAGTTCTCCCTCTGTTAGGAATGAAGGAGGCAAATGATAAAAGTTAATGGCTTTCTAGATAATGCACTTTCTGATCACAGCAAAGGTATAATCACACAAAAGTTCCATACCAGTGGCTAACAACTCTGTATCTCATTCTGTCAAAATAAGCATTTCACTGACCAGAAGTATTGATTTAGTTGAAATATAAGATCTCCTCTCTTGTTCTTCACAAGTGCTATGGTAAGTACAGGAGGAAGAAAAACGCACCTCTAAACAGTTTCTTTTTAAAGAGAGAGTCAGGAAAAAACCCAACATTTTCTTACAGAGTCTGCATGACTAAGCACATCAGCCATTTCCTCAGTGTTCTCATTATCTGGGTCTTATTTCTCTCAAGTAATTAACTAGTGTCATTACAGAATAAATAAACTCAGATCACATAATAAAGACCTTAGCTACTCATATTCTTTGGAGAACAGGATGTGAAGTTACAGTGGACAGAAACTTAAAAATGCTGGCTAGGATAAATCTTACTGGGCATTGACCAGAGTTAAGGGCTTCCCTCCCAGGAAAAAAAAAAAAAAAAGAGCTTCCCCCTTAAATTCTCCTCCAGAGAGAACAGGACCACATCCCAGGACTGAGGGGAAAATCAGGAAAAAAATAAAATCTCTTAAAATAATAGCTTTTCCTCAAATATCTAAAAAACAGCTAACTTCTTCAAGCCCAAATCTTCTCTATTCTATGCAATAGGCATGTTGCCATCCAGTTTTCAAGGTAATTGCTCTACCCTCTTTAGAGTTTGCAGTACACTTCATACACCAAGGGCCTGAAAAGCACTGATACTTTAAGGTTCATTTTTTGGTCCTTTGTTGACACCTATGGACCAGAAACTTAAAACCAAACTGATGATACCACTCCTACAACAACTTCCTGATTTAAGGAAATATCCTCTGTTCCTGCTCTCTCCCACATCCCAACATCCCCTGCAAAAACAATGTGACTTTTCTTATTTCCTCTGCCCGGAAGCTCATGTTTGGTTGCTGAGATGCACTCCACAACCCTGGCGCTATTTTTAAGGAAGGAATAAACAACTCTTGCACTGCTTCTGGAAAGGAGAAGCCACAGCTAGACATCTTTTCACAGAAGTGTTTAAGCACCTCTGGACAGCTACATGACACTACCAGTGGTGTTTCTTTTGCTTTCATCAGTGAGTGATGCAAATAATAAACTCAACAACTAAACAAAAGAGACTGAAAAATAGAAGATGGCAACCAAAATCTGATGCTAATCCCACCAATTAAGAGAGCCAGTGACATGCCCTGACATTGATAGACAATTTTCAGATTTCACAGGCACCAGAAGGGTAATAAACATTTGCCCTTGATTAAATTATTCATTTTCTCTCTTCCTGCTTGCAGCTTCTCAGGCCTCAGACACACACTCTGCAGCAGCTGCTCCTTCCCACTAGCACCCCACTCCCATACTGCACCAGAACAGCTATCTGCATGGCTGGACAGCAAACTGATTCAGCTGAAAAACAACCTGGAAGCCAAATTTAGTTCCCAAATGGAATTTACTACAAAGTTCCATGACCAGGGCAGAGGGTGGGAACATGCTGCCCTGGGTATGGCCTGACTAAGCTAGCATCACTGTCCACAGGGCCATGAACTAGGCAGCCACAATGCTCCTCCAGTACAGGCGATGGACAGCATTTTGGGTTGAGAAGGTGAGATTGTTCTTGCCACAAAGCTTCTTTACCTTTGTTACAAACACCAAACAAAAGGATGGTGCATGGATCTGAGGTAAGAAATGAACATTCTCATAGTCAATCCTCTCATGTCCAGCTTTTCACTCACCAGTACCCCCAAGTCCTTTCTCTGCAGGGCTGCTCTCAATCACCTCATCCCCCCAGTCTGTATTGATACCAAGGACTGCCTCAAGCCAGGTGCAGAACCGTGCACTTGGCCTTGTTGAACCTTCACACTGCCAGCTCTGTTCTGCTCCCTAGTCCCTGAGGGGGCATTTCCCAGGGTATCCTCTTGACTAACTCCTTGAACAGCTGGAAGTTTGTTTTCCTAAAGTTCAGGGTCCTGACTTTACTCCTCACCTGACCCATATCCCTCAGGATTGTGAACTCCAGCAGCATATGATCACTGCAGCCCAGGCTGCCTCCAGCCTTGATGTCACTGATTAGCTCACTTGCATTGGTGATCATCAGGTCCAGTATTGCATCCCCACTGGTAGGGATGTCTATCATCTGGCCTAAGAAGTTATCCTCCATGCATTCCAGGAGTCTCCTGGACAGCCTACAGCTTGCTGTGCTACTTTTTCAGCAGGTGTCAGGGTGGTTGAAGTCCCTCAGCAGGATGAGAGCCTGCAAAGGTGAAGCCTCCTGTAGCTGCAGTTAGAAGGCTTCAATCAATAGGCTCCCCTTTCTGCAAGGTAAAGGTGAGGGGGTTTTATTAAGTAGAAAAAAACCCCATGAGGTGAAGTTTAAAAGGAAGATATAATATTTCTGGAAATCTAGAAAGAAGGTCTGTATTCAAAGTTGATGGTTTTTATACCAGTTTGGAGTTTTCTCTTTTTTAAAAAACAAAAACTTTCCACTTCTTCATTCTCATCCCTCATTCTGCTTCAGTTCTTGTAGTGCAATTTCTCCACAATAAAAACAACAGTTGTTGTTAAAGCAGCAAGACTTGAAAAACTAGGGAACTTCATTAAAAGTACATGCCAGTCTATTTTAAGGAAAATTGCATTCCAAAATATTTTAAAACCGAAAGAGACAAGCAACAGGTTTAGAAATAGAAGGATCATTACTTTCAGAACCATTCTAGTTCAAAATAATTACCTTTAAGTGAAAAAAACAGAGAGAAGCCCTGAGTTTAAGCTTTGTATCCTCCCAAGTCTTGTCTGCTGCAGAGGCTGACAGCCCTCCAGAATGACAGAGAGCTCAAAAATGTTGTCTTGACTATGATTATAATTCACCACTGCTGCCTTCCTTTTGCCAATCACCAAAATCTCAGGGCTACACAACAAGCTGTGTTAACTCTCCAAAGCTTGCATTCAGGCATGAGACCCCAGGTCAGATGCAGACTCCACCAGCCCTTCAGTGATGCAACTGCCTACAACGGCCATAGGCAAGGAGAAAAATGCACGTGAGGAAGGACTTTCCAACTTAAACCAGCCCTAGAGCAGAAGCAACTGTAAAAAGAAACCAGAAGATCACTTTGTTTTGTTAAAAAGAAAAAAAAAGTCATTGTAAGACTGCAAGTAAAGAAACTGTTCACTTATAACCACTTCTGTCTCCCTTCATTGCCTTCTCTTTGTCAGCAAAATGGGTCAAACAAGATAACAGTAAGGAGAGCAAGGGATACAGAAGGAGAGAGACACTTCCTCCAAAAGGCAAGGAATTGCAAAGATTAAAATTATTCCCTCAACAAAAGGATTTTACTTCTATCTCTTCCTGCACAGGAGAGCCCAAAAGTGCAAAGAAAAGAATACAAGACCTTCCTTGTCTTGAGGAAATATTAATATAAGCAATAGAGGGGGAAAAGTAGCACCTGGCTGGAAAATGCTGTGAGGAGGTGACTTCTTCCAGCAGGACAGTCTCTTCCTATCTCTTTCAGAGATAGGAGCACCATTTGCTACAGCACCTGTCCCTCCCCAAAACCAGAGCTACTGAACATATATATTACATCTGATGCTTGCTGGAAGCATCTCTTCTGCACAAGCACTGTTTGGTGTATGCAGCTGTTTCCTACCCAAGTCAAGGGAGCACCTGAGGAAAAGGCCATCTAGCAGCAGTCTGCCACCAGCAAAGCATCCAGCTCCTGCAGGCTGTATTTCCCACCACCCTTCCTCTGTTCACATGACTGGCATGTGATGGGGGAAAACATCAAGATGTCTGGAAAGGTGCCTACAAGGAGCAAGCTGCTGTCATGTCCAGACTAGGTCCCATCACACTCCCAGAAGGGTTTAGGAAAACATCCCAAATCAACTGTCTTGATAGGCTACTGGGAATCCACAGGCCATCAATCTCTGTAACAGCCAAGGGAGGAGAAGACTCTCAGCTTCCTTGGCCTTCCCCATACAGCCCCTTCCTTTCCCTATCCTCAAAAATGACAGTGCCTCCCCAAAACAGACATAACAAACATTTGATTTCATTCAAGTACATGGTTCATACGAGCACATTTACTCCCTTGACAGAAAATGTATACTTAATAGGTTTAAAGGAATGCTACAAATGAACAACTGTCATTGTCAGATCGTTTGACTAACTCCAGTTTGGGCAAGAAGAGAGACTTAGTCTAAACATAACTGAGTGAGATCTGTTTGGCAAGTGCAAGTACAAGTACAATACTCCTGATGCATATCTTTCAAATGATATTTCATCCTGACTTAATGACTTCAAGAGATGGAGGCATCCTAATTTCCCTTAATAGTTACAAGCATCTTCCTAATGCCTTCAGTGGTTAATCAGATTCATTGTTAACAATTTGTCCCTTTTTCCTAATTTGAAATAATCTTTTTAACTTCCAGGCACTGTCTGCTATCATATCTTTTTCCACTAAATTAAAGAGCCTACTGGCTCTACTTTGTCCAAAGAAAATTGAGAAACTTTTAAATACCTTGTGATAAGCTAAACCAATAGACCATTTTAATAAAAAGTTCTATAATGAGTGACTTAATCACCCAAGCAACACTGAACACCTCTTTAAAAACACTAACATTAAACCCAGTCAGAATATTCCCCAACTGATTTCACCTCTCTGTTCTTATTTATTCAGTATTTCCTGTTATTATAGATGCACATCAGAATTTAAAAAGTAATTCGTTTATTTTAGTAGCCCTCATATTTAGAGTGTTACTTTAAGGATTCACATATTGCCATACATCTGCTCTGCTCCTGCCATCCTCTCCAAGGTCACTGATTTATGAAAACACAATTCTTTATTCTGGACCTAAACCCTTCAGTCTTTCCTACAACACACATCACTTTGTGCTGCAGCTATATAAAAACATATTTGGCTATATTTTAGACCCAGTTACCCAAACAGCTCAAAGGACACTGTACAGCTGCCATTCCTTCTTCATGCTTCACCACTCAGCACAGCCTTTACATAACCCACAAATTTCAGCAGCTCTAATTTCATGTTTTCTTCCACACCACTGACAAAAATACTACAAAACTCTGGACACACTATAAATCCCTGAAAAGTTCTCCATTCATATTCTGCTCCCCACATCTATTTTTAATCTAGGTTTTGACTCACTGACCATACATCTGTTGAACAAGAGTCACTTTTCAACAACACTCTCATTGATTATTATTAGAGGAGGTATGGGAACACAATTAGCACACAAAACCCACATGTAAGCATATGCTTGATATGAGAGCTTTAATCACAATTTTTTGATCTTCCAGAGCACTGGCACTCACAAATCATGTAACCATTTCCTTTACTTTGCTGATTTTGAGTATATCCTACCACCAGCTCTCCTCAATCAATTCCTTTTTGAGTAACATCTTGGTTTTAACCTTGACTCAGCAGGCTGTGTGAGCATCTCTACTCCACAATTCCTTTCCAGCCTTTGACAGGTTCACAGATTTTGTTTGGTTGCTTGCTTGCTGTTATATTAGCCTCTGGGTGCAACACACAACTAGAGCAATTCATGTGAAGCCAATACACTTTAACAATCTATTTATCCTGAATTCCATATCCCCAAATAGAATAACCCACACTTAATTGATGCTGATATCCTGGATAAGACTAAGTTCCTCAGAGACTGGAGAAAATATTTGATGAATTATGTCTCTAAAACATTATTTCCATGCTTCTGATGGGCTAGAAAAGCTTTATTCACAAGCAAACTTCTAGGTAAAAATTTTCCTTGCCAAAGGAGGAAAGTAAAGGTCAAGACTATGTTACCTCCATCACATTTCAATTATTTCCCACACTGCTTGCCCTACAAACTCCCTGTGCCTGATCAGTCACATTGGCTAAGTAATGGAAAGGTTCTGTAGTTTCTGTTAATCAATACTGCCCTTGTAGAGCTCCAGTCCTTTGTTAATTAGATCAAGCTAGCTTTCCACAGAGAATGCCAGAGTAAAGGTATCTGCCTGTAATCTGCCAAATCACTACAAAACCTCTTTAATTGCTTTTATGAGTTTGGTGCCTCTCTTAAGGCTCTCTTGTCATGTACACTGCATTGTTTTGTATGTTAGGCCTTGATCAAAGTCCTCCTCATGTTCATGTCTCAATGTATTTGTAACACAAGAAAGCATGTGGGTATACTGAGCTTTTCCAATTTTGATTTTCTACTTATCTGCCAGCAAAAGTCCACCAGCACAGAACTAATTACAGCAGCAGAAGAGAATTTCTGTTAATGTGCTTAATTCTTGGCTAGACATTTCAGTTACAGCAGTAGAAAGCATTTTGTGCTAGTGTATTGCACCTACTAAGGCTTCTACCAGTACCACTGCATGGGCATATGCAGGAGGACAGAGTCACAAGAAGTCACAGCAGCATGAAGCTGGTTCATCTATTCTCATCAACTCTCCTCCTTTTCAAATAGGTGTTCAAGAAGCTAGTGGTAACTGCACTTTGCAGCTCAAAAACTCCTCCTAGGATTTAGGACAGTAGTAGAGGGCATTGCTTATAAGGTTTGAACACTGTGCTCTGTGTTTATACTACAAGCCACACTGATAGAATCTAACAGATTTCCTCAGCCTTGTTTTGAAGCAACTGGCTAAATGCCTTCCCCTTAAGACTTCTGCATCCTTGAAGGATATCTTCAGTCATGAAGTTATTCAGCACTTTTCTCAAGCACAGAATCCATACTTCTTCCACAGATGTGCACACCAGCCTTTTTGTCTTTTCTAATGTTTGAATAATCAACTCTCACTAATACCTAAGTTGGTTCATTCTTCCTTTCTTTGTTTCTGCACTCAAACTTGCAGATAAACCTACAGAATAGCACCTTTGAGACAAGCTGACAGGCCACAGTGGGCTTCAAGTCACTGCTCCTACACGCACATTTCAGAGCATGCTGAGAATGCTGTTATTAAATGTTTTTGTGACCTCATCTAGGTGATCCTGCTCTGGCAGAGGGGTTGGACTAGATGATCTTTCTAGGTCCCTTCCAACCCCTAGCATTCTGTGATTCTGTGTGATTCTGTAATACTTCCCACAAACACACACTTCAAGTGAGTTCTAGTTACCTTCAAAATGACACAAGATTTCTGGAGGTGTCAGACTGACCCCAAGTCCAGCATTACCACTAAGCTAGTACATGATTTAAATCTTCATAGCTGCTCTGAAATTACAATAGTACTGAATCAGCCTTGCTTGCAGGACTAAACTCACATTCTGCTATTTCACTTCAGACATAAAATTGAGTCAATGGTACATCTGATCTCCAAGAATTTCTAAAAGCCTATTTTCCATACCTGGAGGTGTTTTTCAAAGCAAGAATTCTTGATACATTTTATATCTGCATGGCTGAAAGCAATATATACTTTTATACCCTTTTTTTCTCCCCCAAAAACCCTTTGTTTCAACTAATTTTCTAAGCAAATATGTGCAATTAGCACCTGTTGGTTACCACATAGAAAATATTGATCAGTAATATTCTCACTATTCTTAGAATTGGAAGTCACCAGCAAGCTAGCTTAAAAGAACAATGACTTAAACCCAAAATCCAACAAAACTCCACTAGCATATTCTCAGCAGTCCAACCAGCATTTGAAGGTGCCTGTTCAACAGTTTTTCCCCCCCTCTCATGGCTACCTGAATTACACCTTCTTCCTTCTCACAGTATGTAATGACACACTGTTTCATCAACTAATTCTGCCCTTTCTCAAACAACAAATGGTGTTGCTCTGTCATTCCCCTTCATCTTTAGGATTCTGTTTCTGAATAAGCATAAAACCCTAGAAACTAAGCTTAAGGTTAAAAGTTAACAAGAAATGAAATTTTCATTCATTGCTTCCAACTACCTAAATGTCAGATTCTACACATGCTACTCTACAAGTCTGAACCTAAATATTGATTTCTTCTTCTGTGTTGGTGCTGGTACCTAATAAACACCAATTTGGGGGGCAAGAGGAAACCACAGCTCTCTATAAATTCTTTTATTTCTGTTTAGCCAAAAATATTGCTTAAACACAACAAACTCCTGTCTTGCAATGAGCATTCTCTGAGAAAAACTCAGCTGTAATTAACTCAACATACTTGACAATCAGGAAAATAGTATGCAGAAATTATTTTGTGTAAACAGAAAATACACATCTCAAAATTACACCTGTACCAAGCATCTAGGAATATCACATGGTGCTTATCCTCTGCAGGCACTAAGTTCTCCAGAATGAAGTTTAAAATAAGAAATTTTGTTAGCAAAGAATGTTTATTCTACAGAGTATTATCTCCCAAAACCTTCTAAGCACCTGAAGGAAACAAACTGAAAGAAATTACATGATCATAATTGCACTGCAACTAACTGCATTCTTAAATGAAACATCTAGATGCAATACTTTTAACTCACACCCATAAACACCACTACTTGAAAACACACTTCCTACATTCTGGATTTGAATTTGATCAAACAGGATTCAGCTCATGGAAAAACCCTCATGGGAAAGCCTCTCTCCACTGCCACTCCCTTCCCAGCCTAGTAACCTGATACATCTCAAAGAGGGATGCGAAACAACGAAACTTGGAGAAACAAAGTCAAGGCAACCCAACAGACAGATCCACTGGCTGGGAAGCACCAGTCAGGGTATGTATGACAGCAGCAGAATTAGGAGAGACCAGGTAGGCAATAGTCACCACTAACAACAACTGGAATGTGTGGGAAAGGATGGAAAAACTCCTGTTTGGTGCTGCAGAAGGTGTAATTCGACATACGTGCGTATACAGACAGACATCTATACTCACATACATAGTAACATGCATCTCAGTGCTGCATGGCAGGAGGATGACAGACAATGGCTGTGTGTGTGTACACAAACACATACCTGCACACACATGTACATGTACACACACAGACACAGTGGAGAGCAGGCTAAACGTGAGTCAGCAGTGCGCCCTGGCAGCGATGCAAGCTAACAGCATGCTGGGCAGGGTCAGCAGGAGCACAGGCTGCCTGATCACGGGAAGCAAGCCATCACTCTCCTTTCACTTGGCACTTTTCAGACCCACCTGAAAGACCCTGTGCAATTTTGGGCATCCCAGGTACATGAAAAACACAGAGAAACTACAGTGAGTTCAGCGGAGGGCTACCAAGATGCTCAGGGGAATAGAGCACTTGCTGTGTGAAGAGAGGCTGTCAGAGATGGGGTCATCCAGGCTCTGGGGAGCTGACAGGATATCTCCCATACCTACACAGAGGTTATCAAGAAGATGGAAGGCAGCACACAGGCTCTGCACTGAGGTGTGCAGCATGAGTACATGAGCCATAAACTGCAACAGCAGCAGTTGTGATTTGAGATAAAGAGAAGGTTTTTCCCTGCAAGGACACTCGAAGAACAGGGATACAGAGACTGATGAATCTTCGGAGAGTTAAGATCTGAATGAACAAAGCCCTGGTCTGAACTTGGTGTTGATCCCACTTTGAGCAGATGCTTGGATTAGACACCTCCTGAGGCCCTTTCTATGTCACAGAATAACCTGAATTATTCTATGACATCAATTTAGATGCCAGAGAATAATGGCATGTTACAATATTCTATGCCAGATTATCCCTCTCAAATCTCCACTAAAATGCAACTACTATTGAAATGAGACAGAAAACATGTTGTTTGGTTCTTCTACTCAAAAGAGCACATGATGTTCCCATCCAGGATGTACCATACTCTCAAATATCAAAACTGGAATTTCAAGATATTTTAGGTATTCAGAAGTTACCGGTTACCCAAGTGTAGCACAAGGGGAACAGAGTGACTAAACATTCAGATTTATTAGGGGGAGAAGAAGGTGGTATTCAGTCTGAGGCAGTGTCAACCCAGAAAACATCATATATCCACAGCAGTTCTTTCTTAAAGCAGCAACTGTATTTTGCTTCAAAATTTCACATTCAGCACCTACCATTAATGAACAAGCCCTATATTCTGATGCTGATAAGGTCACAGGATAAGAGGCTAAGCTGTTAGCTCTGTGTATTCAGGATGTATAGCTTCACACCTGGGGAAAGAAGACTCGCTTAGCAAATCAAAGCCAGGACAGAGGGCAGAAGCACCTGCAGTGGTCTAAGCAGGCTGTTTCGTTTTCATCCCTCTGCTGGGTGCTACTGCCCCTAGAGTAGAACTACCAAAACAAAGGCTATTTATTTCAAACTAATTGATTTTGCATTGGAGCAGACAGAGAGTGCTCACAAGGTCCATTACTCTAAGTCAGGGATGGGAGGGGAGTTACCACCTTCAGCCAGGCAGCAGAAATCTCTTAAACCAATACAAAAGTTTCTGCAGTGGGCTAAGTGATTCATCACTAAGCATGATGCCAGTTGTGTTAACTGTACAAAGAATATCCAACATTAAGAAAGTTAAAAAGACAAGTAAATGTGATCATAATAATCTTATTAGCATAAAAAGGGGGGGAAATAATTCCATATTTCCTTATAGTGATTTTTTTCTCAATACAGGTTTCCTACACACATACAGACTGAAGTGATGCACCAACAACTTTTTAAAGCACCAATTTTGTACAAATCGATGGGGCAGGAAGGGAAATCAATGAAGCTTACAAGCGTCTCTCAAACGTGAGCACCAACGTAACCACCAGCAAAAGTAACCCATAAACTACTCCATGGAGGGTGCAAGCTAAAAAACAGTGCAACAGGATTGAGGGAGACGAGGCAACAAACAGCTCAACATACAGAGCCTTCCCCCTCCAAAGCTCACCAACAATTCTCACGCAGACACTAAATTATTACTTTGTGTGCCTGTTTACCAGTCCTACAGACCACTGCTGTTCAGTCACAGCCGGGAGTCTGACAACCACTGTACCCAGGCACACCCGGACTCTGTCAGGCCCCTCCGGCTCAGTTCCGCCCCCTCCAGTACGGGCCGGCCCCGAGGGGCCACGACAGCCCGCAGGAGGCAGGTGCACCCCCCGCAAGGGGCCCGCCCACGCCCCCCGAAACCAGAAACTCGCGTAGGCCCCGAAACGCGCCGTGCAACGACCAAAACTCGGCGGGATGCTGAGCCGCGATCCTCTGCCGGTCCCAAAGCCCGGGCTCGGCAGTCCCCCAGTAGCCGCCAGGGCCCGGGGGGAAGCTGCTNCCGCTCGGGGGCCGCATCACCCAGCGTCCGGCCCCCCACCCCCCGCCGGAGCACCCGCAGGATCCCCCGGGCAGCAACAGGCGCCTCCGCCGCAAAGGTTCCGCAGGGCGGAGAAACGTTCCCCCTCGCCCCAAAGGACGGGAAGGCGGTGGGAGCCACTCAGCGCGGCGGGGACTGGGCTACCCCAGGCGGGGCCGCTGGCCGGGGGAAGAGGTTCCTCTGCGTTGCAGGGGCCTGCTGGGGTTCCGAGGGCTACACCCGCCGCCCGGGCAGGCCTGGGACAGGACAAGTGGTCTTAGGGGCTTGAGCGGGAAACGGCGGGAGCCGAGGTCTAGCCGGGGCATGTGGAGCCTCCCTGGCAGCGTCGCTCACCGGCGTGGGGCTCGGCAGCTTCTGTCGGTGCCGTCGGCTATGAGGAGAGTTACTGCGTGTGGTAACCACAACCACTGCCCGAGATGCTGTTAATTAGCCATGGGGTCCCATGGCCACTAAGCGAGGAGCCTCAGGGGGACCCTCCTCCAGCCTCCCCGCAGGGACTGAGCCCTGGGCCTTGCCCTGCTAGATCTTAAAACCCTCCATGTATGAAATGCTATCAGCTTCCAAGCTCCTGCACTTCTTCACGGGACAGAACTTCTTCCTCACACACAGAATCAGAATTAGTCCAGCTCAAGATAGCTGCTTCAAGGACACGTCCTGTAAGTAATCCAGCAGCTAGCACTTTCTCCTTATTTCTATGAAGTTAACTAAGGCAGCTACAACAAACTTAGAAAATTATTCTTGGCTTCTGTAGATGTACAACCACTGTCTTTCAAAGTCAATGAACCTTTGCAATCAGACATTCATATTGACTGGTGAGTGTGCTGGGCTGGGCTTGGCACAAGGGAGCTGCCTGCACAGTCCCATTGCAGCACACAGGCCCAATGGCAGACCCATCAGATCTGTAGAGCAGTGGATTTTGACCTGATCTTCTCATGACGCAGCTGAACACCAGTATGCAGGGAACTGCAGAACATGTGAGCAGCAAGAGATCATTTCACACCAGGGTCCCATGCTTCCTCCAGCACCCCCCTGCACCAACTCTCCTTTAGAGGTCCCTGCACATCCAAGAAACAGCAGAGCCTCATCTCTAGGGGTAAATAGAGCTGACTGATAGCCTACAACTGAGACCCAAGAGAGCAAGGCAGACATTATCTTAACACAGGAAAGACCATCAGATTTCAAAGCAACAGCTTCATTTTCTCTCTCTTTAAATGCTCATATCATTTACAGTCTGAATTGGGTTCTTGGGCAGTATCAGTTACATGGATTAGGAGCTGTAGAGGACATTAGTACAATTCCTCTTCCTGAGGTTTTTACAGCTTAATGGATAGGAAGTGTGGCTGGTGAGCCTCCAGCTTCTGACACTCCAACCAGAATCTCCCCCAAAGTTCCCCATCTTCCCTTTGTGCCTTTTTCTGTCCTAGAATCACTCTCAATTAACAGTACAAAAATAGAACCAATGTCATCCATCCCTCCTAAGCTGCACATGCATTATTCATCAACATGCCCTAATTGATTCTCTCATAACCATGAGCACTTCTGCACTTGGCTACATTGTTCTTGTCCAGCAGAGCACAATTTATGAATTTTTATGCCACTTGGAAAAGGCACTTTCAAAGTATTACCTTTCACAGCTTTCCTGATCAGAGCTTCAATTTAGATCTCAATACAGAGAGCCATCAGTCTTGTTTTGTGGCTAAACAAGTGTCCATCAACTGACTCTGCTGCACTGTATCCCAGTGTCCTGACTGGCAGGTCAACATTGTTCTACATACTCTGAGCCCTCTTCCCACAGCAGGGTCTTTAAGAGGTGAAAGGCAGGATTGCTGCACCTCTGAATAAATGCTCTGAAATGTGTAATACCCAAAACACGTAGGGAGTTGAAATGCCCTTGCAAAAAACTTTCCATGAAGTTGTAGAAGTATGTCCTAAACTATTTACCATGCCACAGAAGACAAGGCTCTGTGAAGGCTATCTCTAGGGCAGGAAAATAATACATATTCCATCAGGAGAGTAACTCAACTTTACCTTGTGTCGTGACACTAGAATACCTCTGTATTCTTCCATCCTAAACTCTGTCCAGCAGGTCTGGAAACTGAAAGCATGTGATGGGATGTTGGAAACAGAGCAGATACTATCAAGGCACAGTTCACAGACACAGTCAAAGGATCAGGTCTGAACTTCATGCTACAACCCAAGCAGCTGGGAGTCAGCATATGACAACACCCTATTCAAAGCAATCACTAAATCACAAAACTCATCATAAGCACAAGTGTGTTGGGTTTGACAGGACCATAAATCACAGCAACTGCTTCTCAAGTACTCTAGTGACAGCATTACAACTGCTACAGCAGTGTAATATGTGCCCTTTCTTAGATCTGCTCTTTCAAGTGTTGGAACTAAGAAGGCACAGTCATCATTGTGCCATGCTTTCCAGAGACCTTCCCTGGCCAGTGGTGCTACACAGCACTGCATCACACCACCATTCACCTGCTTAAGCACAGCTGTGTTGGTCCTTTACTTGTCTCTGATTTTCCACATTTCTTCATTTGGTGCTTGCTCTTGGTCTTGTTCACTGTTCCCTTTGCTGTGTGATCCCATTGTGGAAGAAAAGAATGCACTCACCCCAGCCAGTCCCTCACTCCCTCCAAACTACAGGATGGGAAACTTGTGGGCACTGCCAAGCCATTTCCATCTGAAGGAAGGACTCAAGCAGTTGCACAGAGGGAAAGAAAGTGAAAAAAAAACAAAACAAACAGAAACACAAGTTCACTCTAATTCTATCACACTTGATGTAACATTAAGCTTTGTTCTGAAGGGCTTGGTCAAGGAGTTACCAGGAGCCCTCACCTCAGAGGAGCCTGGTAAGTTTATGGTGGTTCAGCTTCACAGGCATTTGACCAGCATCATGATACTCAGCTTGGATTTCGCTTGCACCTCAACAGTTGGTCTGCAGCCTTCTCCTTTCCCCACTAGAAGGGGCTAAGAACCAGACACTGACAAACAGAAATAAATGAGTTTCATTATGAGCAAGTTAAAGGCAACCTGCATTACATGATGCAACTTGAACACTTCCTCTGCATGTTAGGCTCTGCACCAGCCCAGTCCAGGAGCAATTCGGTATCATTGCAGAGGAATATCTCTCTGCTCGGAGAGCAGGTTTTTCTTTTGTTTTCTTAACCCTCTGGTGAGCTGCTTTGGGAAGGATTACAGCATTGAAATGCTGTAATGCCATTGCATAACAGCCCAGTGCTGCTCACTTGGGACACTCTCTGCCTTCAACACCCCATCCTCAAACACTGGGTGATAGAATTGGGTGCAGCCGCTCAGAGAAAGAAGCAGGAAAGTAAAACAAGGCACTGCCTCTTCTACAGGGAAGTGGAAGAGGTCACAATTTCAGGTCAGGGAAGGGAATTGCAACAATGTGACAAGATACAGAGTGCCACAAGGGAGAGACGGCATGCTACTTGCCTTGCTCATAGTAGAAGCAATTGCAACAATGTGACAAGATACAGAGTGCCGCAAGGGAGAGAAGGCATGATAGGTTGCCTTGCTCATAGTAGAGGCAATGGTAAACAAAAGCAACAGAAGAAACAAAAGTAACAAAAAAAGTAACAAGTTTAAGAACTGAAGTAACAACTTGTTAGAAGAGGTCACAGAGCCGTTCCTGGCAATTCCCACAGTAGGGTACCTGGCTAAAGCAGGGCTCACCCTACTTAGCCACTCACTGCAAGGACAAGGACTGTGAGGCCAGCAGTGAAGCCCACAGAGACCTGCAGTGCTCAGACCCCCTCACAGCAAGGGACAAAGTTAAATCTGCAGCTGTCACACAAGTGCATCACTGAATTACCTGTGAAAGCCCATCAGCAAACTCACAGCAAGGTCAAAAACACTTTGAAGTTATGCAGCTTTCTTCTTTCTGGTTTAGCCAGAGCCACTCACTGTGGTGCAACCAAAAAGTAAACAAGCAAAGCCTAGTCTTAAAATAAGACATTCCCAGATTCTTGTTTACTTCCAAGCCCAGCCTGTGAAACCAAACACCTTCACATACCCTTCTAGGTTCAGCTCACTCCTTTTAAGCTTTCCTTCCAAGCCAGTTAGTTACAGCAGGTGCAGCAAGGTGGGCACACTAAGCTCTACCCCCACAATGCACTGACCATTTTTTGGCCAGCATGGGCTTTCTGCATCCCAAGACATTTCACTCACCTAGCCCAAGCAGAGGCCACAGTGTAAAACAATCCCCTCCTCACCTTCCTTAGTGAAAAAAAAAACCCAGTGGCTGTTCAGGACTGTCCTGCTCCCAGCTGTGCTTTAGAAGCCACAAGGAGAAGGCGCCAAGGGGATATGTCATTCCAGCAGACAGCTCTTGGCTTCTCCTTATTGGAGGCACAACTGGCTTTCATGCTATTCTAAAGAGACAAGGCAACCTCCTTCTGCCAGGAGATGACTCTGGGTGACAGGGTTGGAGGAGGCTAGTGTTAGCTTTGCTTTTGCCTGTAGCCAGCTTTACTGTTCTGTCATTAGCTATGAGCAGAGAAGATGACATGATCCATGACCAACATGCCACTCCTCTGCCCAGACACCCCTTCCAATGCTACAGTAAGCTTTCTCCTAGGGAATTAACTTAGGGGGTTTTCCCTGTGTGATAACACTGTCCCTGTGTTGGGCTGCACATGTTGGGGCCCTAATGGGCCTTGATGGTTGTGACCAGCCTTACCTGGGCCTTCCACTCACACCTCCCTGCCCACTGGCGCAGGGGCTCTATTTAAACTCAACCCTGGGTACTGAGCTTTGGCTTGTGTTTGGTTTTGGTTGGTGTTGCTGAATGTGGTTTGTGAACTTGTTTCTTAGCTTAACTTTGGCTCTGCTTTATCACTGTGAGCTTGCCTGATGACCTGGGTCCCTGGTTGGTGCTGTTCCTCAGCCTGCCTGGCTCACCTGACCCAGGTATGGCGGTATGAACACTGACTGGTGAGACTCTTGCCCTGGGGTCCTTTTAGCTCCTAGTTTCTTGTCCACTTAAGAGCAGTAGATACTTACTCTTTATACGGAAGTGAGAGACTACTTCTCAGTCCCTTTCCTTCCTCCTGTGGTTGATGCTGTTGGCTGTCTGTTGATGAAGACCCTAAGGCTTTACTATGACTACAGGCTGTGTATGAATGATGTGATTGTTACTATGGCTGTAGACCAGCTAGAAGCATAAGGTTTTCCTGGTTTGCTCATTTTACAACTACACTTCAATTCTTCATCTTGAAATTGATCCTCACACGTGAGAATAGCAAAACAAGGAATTTGCTGAGGGGAGGATAAGATGTGTAATTAAATCACTAAAAAAAAAAAGGCTTTCTCTTTTTTTGAGAAGATAAACAGTGGGCAGAAGGACTATGGGTGGATGACAAAAGTCTGGGAAGAAAATTTAGTGTGCTTTTCATATTGATGATGATGATAACACCTATATTTGCCTCTTCACTCTGTAGGCTCATCCAGTGTTTACTATTAGTCTGCATCCATAAACAAGGCAGCTAGCTTTTCTCTTTGCTTTTCAGCATGCTTTCCACTGTCCTCTTTGCTCCTCATGAGGGAGCTAATCTTTTGCTCATCACTGGGATTCACTGCAAAGTCTTTGATTTAGGCAGCCCAGAGGTAGGGATTAGTGTTGATTTCACTTTTTATTTATTAGCAGTAATGTTTAGTCCCAGCAACCTGAAATCTTCTTCCCTTCTACTTTTGACCAGAATGCACACCATTTTCTCCTAGGAAACACTGGTTTTGACTTGTTCTCTCTATCTGCTAGAAAATTAAATGCATTCCTTAAGAAGAAGAGGAGCAAATGCAGACCTACTTCTTTAATCTTCCCCTCCACTTAGAACGCTGCTTTTCCTGGCTGTGTCTTCAGGAGGTATGGAGGGTAGATGGGCATCCCAAGGTCGAGGCAGCCTCAGAGTACAGCTGCTCTTTGAGGAATCCTTTAATGAGATGCTTCCATCTGCTGCAGTGCATGGGCACAGTGGACTGGATTGCTTCTTGATATCCACCTTGGGCTGGTGCTACATTTACTCTGAATTTGTCCTTGCTGTTTAGCTGGAGGCTGGTTGGTGGCAGGGCTAAGGAGAGGTGCAGGCCTGTTGGAGTAAGCTTGGAGCAGAAAGAAGGCTCTTTTTGTTGATTTAAAGGGGGAGCAAAAGGTGTGGAAAGAAACAGAAGTCAGGACTTCCCGAAGTCTGCAAAAGGACTGAAGATGATCATTCGGATTCTTTTACTCTTAGGCTCTGCTGTATTGTGTGTGTTTTTATGCCAGGGTGGTGGGTGCCAGTAAGTAACAATCCTGTGCTTTAATCTGCAAGTTACTGTTTGTTGGATAGAGGGAGGAAGGGATAATTGACATATTCCCATTTTTTCCTTCTTGATGAGCTTTCCTATCTGGACTCTTTTGTTTTGGTTATTTGTGGCTGGATGCAGCCCCATCCAGAGTCCACCAGTACTGTTTCTGTGGAAGCTAGAAGGGCATATCGTGGGGGAAGCAAATCTCTTCTCAGTTTCAGTTTGTTGCCTCTGCAATGGTCCTGATCTTTGGGAGCCTGGGAAACCAAACCTGAGCTTCCATGTAGCACTGTGCACTTTGCTATTCTTAAGCAACTAGGTAGATTTCAATGCTTGTAGTGCCTTTTTGTAGACTGTCTTCTCAGACAATAATTGCATGCCAAGAGGATGGCACGTGTGGTATTAGAGAGGTAGAAAAATAATAGCTACATGTGGAAGAATTTAGTTGTGAATTAATACCCTGCCTGTTGGCATGTGTTTAAACTTTATCTAATTGTTATGAGAAACTGCAGTATCTTAGAAAATGATCCTTATGCATCAGAGTGTTTAAATATCCTTTATCATATATATGGGTGCAGAGTGTGAAGCTCAACCTCAAGTCAACCAGTTGTGGATAACTCATCAGATGTATGTCTAACTGCAGTTACTGGATGCATTTTTCAGATGACTTGATGTTATTGAAAAGCTAAGGGGTTTTTACTGTTTTCATAGCCCCTGAAAGGGTGAGGAGCATCTCCAGAGTTGCCTTGTGTCTGTTAAGCATACACTCACTGCCTCCACAAATCTTACATCCAAGCCTTGTGTTGGTTTCCAGAAAGTTAGGAGCTGGCTGTCTTCTCTTTCCACAATCCCACAGAAAAAACACAAAAGGTATAGTTAGTATCAAAGGTGAGCCATAGCATCTCCTGATGTGTGTCTAAAACTTCTTTATTGCTGCTCTGATGTCCTCCCTTGCTTTATTATCACTGTAGATATTATTCATGTTTCTTTTGATCACAGTATCACAGTATATCAGGTGTTGGAAGGGACCTAGAAAGATCATCTAGTGCAACCCCCTGCCAGAGCAGGATCACCTAGACCAGCTCACACAGCAATGTGTCCAGGCAGCCCTGGAATGTCTCCAGACAAGGAGACTCCACAGCCTCCTGGGCAGCCTGGGCCAGTGCTCTGGCACCCTCACTGCAAAGAAGTTCCTCCTTGTGTNGCAGTTATAAAACATTGGTGGAGTTGAAGATGAGCATAATCATACAAATGGCAGAAATTTGCATGCTTAAAATCCACAATCCATTATGTTCTACCATCCAAGTATCTCCTGTCTTTGGGAAGAGATCATTACAGCAGTTATTCCTGCTTTGTCAGTGGGAATATGCAGGTGTATTTCAGTGCTCTCTGCAGTCTCTGTCCTCCTGCAGTGGGTGGTATTTGAATTTTGGAATAATCTAATATTGTAGTCTTCTTTTCCTCCACAAGAGGTGGTTTCACTCATCTGAAAAACAACCCCTAAACAACAATCATTTAAGCCACATTAAACAACATTTATCCCTTTCATTGACTCCTCTGGCTGTACAATTGTTTCTGACAGAAGCTTAAGGAATTATCTGTTTCAAAGGCATAATTTCATTTCTGCAAGCCTCTTAATTTCTGAGGCATGATTTAACAAAATAATATTGATGGTGAATGTATTTAAGTAGGGAAATGATAGAATTATATGTATGAAGGAGGTAATCTTGGAGCTGCCTGTATGCATGAAATGTCCTGATGCATAAAATGGGAAGCAACATCAACCTTTATTCACATGCATGGCTGGAGCTTGGGCAGGTGAATGACCTTCCTTGCTCAACTGCAGCATGGTATGCCCAGCTAGGCCATTGGCAGGAAGAGAGGGAGGACAAAGCAATCAAGAGGCTGGGCAATTATTTTTGGAAACTTACTGTTTACTGATCAGAATAGCAGTTAAGGTGACAACATACCTGTCGAAAGAGCTTTGGGAACTGTACAGCACTCTGTTTCAGGTGCTACCAAAGGGTTATGAAACAGCAAGTTTTTGCCTTTTAATAGTCCAGGGTCTGGGACATGTTCAGCATGTGGGGGGAACAGGACTTGGATCTTTTCCTTTCTCCAGCTTGTGGTAGAGGAAACAGCCTGTGGGTCTCCATCACTCTGAGATGACCTAGGACAGGACCCACAGAGATGTCTAAATGTGCCCCTTCTGAATTGGAATTGTGCTGTGCTGGTTCCTTGCTCCCCTCTGCCACCTTCCTCATCTACATGGCTGGTGAGAACAAAAATGAAGAGTAAATTAAGCCATGCAGTTTACATTGCTGTCTACACCCTGGTCTAGACCACACAAAGGAGGATTTTGAACAAGATTAATTGGCACTAGGAGGGGGAAGGTATTAGTAACAGTTTTATTTTCAGTTTATTTCCAAGCATCCAAAATAACTATGCAAAAAAGGCAAATTCATCAGCAAAGTGTCCATGCTGCAGCCAAGCTGTACACAGCCATACTGGAGGATTGTTACAGATGGCTGAGCCTGGAAACACTGCATAGCAACCAAAAGTGTGTGAAGTATTAGGGGAAAATTAAAGAAAAAACACAAAAGAAGAAACAGAAGATGGCAGAGAATGACTGAAGCTGCAGGGGGTTAGAAGTCAGGCAAGTAATAGGAGTGAAGTTTACCCAGACAAGCTTGCATATACCTGCTGAGAGCTTCCATGGGCAGAGTGACCCTGGTGTGTCTGACATGGTACAGAGGAGGCTGCAGTAGGAGGTGACAGCTCTGGTCACTCCTTTGCACAGCCACTTGCTCCACAGGAGTAAAAAGCAGTGGGCAGAGAAGGTTTTTCCACTGATAGAGGTTCCTGGAAGAGCATTAGGCAGAGGAGGTGTGTTTCTCAGCTCTGCTGGGAGATATGCTGGAGGCAGGGACTCTGGTTCTCTCAGGGTGCTTGGATGTTAGCAGGAGATCTGTACACCTCTCAGGATTTTGCAGGGCAATTGCAGAGCTCTTCAGCTGTTGCAGGATGGAGATATATTCCACAGCACATCAACTTTTTTCTTAGTCATATTCAACCAGTCCACCCCCTAGGTTTAAAATTGCTTTGCAGACTGGGTGTGGAGCTGAGCAGAAAGGGATTTGTTCCCAGATGATGTCTTCATGGGAAGCAGACTGCTGAATTCCTGAGGGGTTTGGGATGAAAGTGCTCCCAGAAGTTCCCCAGCATCAACTGATCAGAGATAGCATGAGAGGACCTGAGCAGAATTTGCAGACCTGGACGCTGTGACTGTGGCAGAAGCACAGGGTGAAGTCAAGAAGCCCTTCCAGAAAACACAACTCAGGGATGAGAATGCTGCACCTGACACTTACATAGGGAAAGGGGGAGCCACAGCCCTTCCTCTAGCAAAAACCCCTCAGCCAACTGTGAATCTCTCCTGGGCATTGTTCCTAACTAAGCAAATTCCCACCACTAGACACTGTTTCCTGAGGAAGGGAGAGATAAGCTGTGGAGTGTGGCAGCATTTGCAGGGTGACACACTCTCTTACATGCACAGGGTAAGGAGTAGAGCTCTACCAACTACAAACTACATGTGTTCCCAAAGTCCTGGTAAAGGTTCAGCCAGGGAGGACTGAGAAAAGCAGCACTGGGAATGGGCACAGAAACTTTTCTCTGAAAGGGTGGGAAGTGGGAAGTCTCTCTGTGGACAGTTCAGCAAGCCAGATGTTTCATGGTGTGAGAAAGCTAGTTTCTTTCTCCTTCTCTCCCATTTTACAGGACTCTTGGGAAGCAATGATGATCAGCTCCAGGTAAGGAGGGAGCTAGTTCAGAAGAGCTGGAGCTGTCAGACCTCAGCACTTTCTTTTTAGTGGGTTGCTCTGTGTGAAAGGGAGATATGAGCAGTTGTGTGGTTAGATCTGGAGACATTGCTCTAAGCAAACACTACATAGTCATCTCCTGGAGAGTGGGTAACTGCAGCTGGTTTGTAAAAGGTTCCACAGCAGACAATGTTGTTCCCTGGAGCTCTCCCCTGGGGATTCATCTTCCAGGAGATACTCCCATCACTCATGGGCAGTTTTCCATACCCCAGGAGAATGGTAACAGTAACTAATGGGAGAAGGTTGTGTAACACAAGGAAATCATCAGGCAGGTGGCATGGCCTGAACACTTGTCTGTCTCTCTCAGCAAGCTGGGAAAGGCTGGGGTGGAGATAATTCAAATTGTCTTTAGTGAAATCTTGCTTTACTGTCTTAGTCACTAACATCCTACATATTTCAAGGACACCAGCATTTTACTCCCACGACCCAAAGGCAAAACAAAGTAAACACAGACACAATGCACAATTCTGCTTTATGGAAAATAGCATCCTAGCCTCAGAAAGTGGCTAAATGCCTCACTCTTCCTTCCTGGCTCAGAGCTTGGGATCTGTATTGCTAAAATCTCATGTGAATTCTGCTGTCCAAACAGCCTGTAAAAACCATAAACATCTCTCATCACTTCCTCTCATCTTTTTAACTTCTGTTTGGGATGAAGCATTATTTCCCTTCCAGGCTACACTGAAGATTGCTGCCCAGAGACTATATTAAATGTAATGTTGCATTACTATAAGCATACAAACATTGCACAAAATGCAAAACACAGACTGTCAGATAAGGTAAATGTGGAGAAAATTCTTGTCACTCCTATCCAGTTGTTCCAATGATTTGATCTTTTTCTCTGAAGACTTGAAGCAGAAGGAATCAAGAGAAAAACTCAGAAAAAGATATATTCATTTTTTTCAGAGGGGAATGCCAAAATTATCCCACCAGAATGCCCCTATTTCATACTCAGTTGCATTTGATCACAATTTAACAGCCACTGGAGCAGGTAGACACATGCACCTAAGAAACAGGAATTAGGCCTGGAGTAACGTGCCACTTAGACTTTGTTTGCCAGGCTTGAGGTTTGCCAGGCAAATGCAACTTGCAGTCTAGCTGCAAGTGTACTTTATCTTACTGATAAAAACTTATGTGTAATTAGAAAAGCAAAAGCCCAGCTCAAACTTAACCTGGCCACCATAGCAAAGGATAATAGGAAAAGATTTTACAAGTACCTTAACAACAAAAGTTAGGCCAAAGAGGATCTCCATCCTTTATTGGATGTGGTGGGGAACATGGTCACTGAGGCTGTAGAAAAGGCTGAGGTACTCAATGCTTTCTCTGCCTCAGCATTCAATAGCCAGTTATCCTCAAGGCACTCGGTTCCCTGAGCTGGAAGACAGGGATTGGGAGCAGTGCAAAGCCCCCTTAATCCAGAAGGAAGTAGTTGGTGACCTGCTACTCCAATTAGCAACAAGTCCATGGGGCCAGATGGGATCCACTTGAGGGAGTTGCTGGAGGTGCCCTCTAAGCCACTCTATTATTTACCAACAGTCCTGGTTAACTGGAGAGGTCCCAGATGACTGGAGACTTGCCAATGTAATGCCCATCTATGAGAAGGGTTGGAAGGAGGATCTTGGGAACTACAGGCCTGTCACCCTGACCTTGCTACTGGGGAAGGTTATGGAACAGATAATTTTGAGGGTGATGACATGGCAATGCCAGGACAACCATGGGATCAGGCCCAGCCAGCATGGGTTCATGAGAAGCAGGCCCTGCATTACTAACTTGACATACTATGATGAGGTGACCTGCCTAGTGGACAAGGGCAAGGCTGTAGATGTTATTCACTTGGATTTTAGTAGAGCCTTTGGTGCTATCTCTCACCACATTCTTCTGGAGAAGATGGCAGCTCATGGTTTGGAGAAGAAGTTTTATGAGAAGCAGTTGAGGGCACTGGGGTTGTTTAGTTTGGAGAAGAGGAGGCTCAGGGGAGACCTTATCTCTCTCTACAACTACCTGAAAGGAGGTTGTAGCAAGAAGGGGGTAGGTCTCTTCTCGGGGGTTAAGAGTGAGAGGACAAGAGGAAATGATAACGCAGAGCATCACATCACCCATTTATTATTTGCAGTCATTCCTGGGCACCCAAACCACTCCTAACCCCAGCTCCAGAAGCAGAGAGGGCATTCAGATGTTTTTCTGGTTATCATTTACCAATGTTTGGATTAGATTAAGGATAAGGATCTGCATCCCAAAAGGAATAGACCACTATATAAGATATCATGCACTCCTATAAATGCAACAAAATATTCCCAAACACTGCTCCCTCTGGAGAGCAAAGCCCATGAGTATGTCTCTGCAGTTGCTAACACAGTGCACAGTGCTCTGCCATATAGTGGGATTTCTCTCCTTTGTGGGTTGGCATCAGATTTAATTCCTAAAAATTCAGTGCTTTTCCTTTCTCCTTCTGCTTTATCGTCAGGTACTTCTGGTTTTTCTGTGTAACCACCACCACAGTCAAACTTAATATTAGGATTACGAAAGATTGGAGAAGCTACATATGACATACACCAGATAGTTGTTACTAAGACTGTTGATGAAATCCCTCCATGATAAAACAGCTCCTAAGTCCAAAATGAACATGTTTGCACTTATCTACAATGTCTATAATCATTGTGGCCCACCTTCAACAATTTGCTTATTGTTTCCCCATGCATCAAAACTGTCACATACAGACACTTGACCTAATTAACTCCTGTAGATAGAAGTAACAAAGAACAGATATATAACCTGTGCTTAAGACCTCATAATATCTCTTTAAAAATAGAAAAACAAAACCAAACCCTCTCTCCTCTCACCAAGGACAGCTACCCTAAAACCATACTTTTCCCTGGTTTTGTTTAGTCTTTGTTTTTTTTAAGTTGTTGTTACAAGTAATCCCTGAGATACCTGTTTCTGTAGAACGTTAGGAGGAATTTGTTTATATTCCCAGTGTGTGTCTTGGAGGCATTTCACAGCATGCTATGCATCATTTTTTTCTTACCTCCTCCTGTGTGAAGAGGTTTTTCTGCTGGTTGAGTGGCTGTTTCCTATAGTAACAAAACAGATAAAAAAGGAAAATACTTGTTAAACCACAAAAAACTAGAAAGGAATTTTGTGTAGTGCCTGAAATGAACTTTTAACTCCCTCTCATTTAGAGAGATGAGTTCAGTTAGAAAACCATGTCTCATTGCCAGAAGATACTTTCTATTTACTTACTATCTCCTACTTTTTCAGTGTTCTCCCTTGTATATTGTGTGTATTGTGTGCTTCTACTCTCCCAAAGGCTCTTTCCCAATTGCTGGACCACAGCTGTATCTCCCTGGGTAATACACAGCCCATACAGGATGCATCAACAACCCCACTTCATAGTGATTTGGGAATGAGGAGAGGTATGAATATCTACATGGAGCTGCCAGATGCCTGTGAGAAGTTGAGAGTAAAGCTGTGAGAAAGGTTCTGCACAGTACTAGCTACTGTGCAATATTACTGTAGTGTGGTCTGGATTTAGGTGTCTAAAACAAGAGGTTTATGCCAGTGCATGAAGCTCTAGTTCACACAACAGTGACCACTTTGTATTATTTAACTTTCCTGTTGATT
This sequence comes from Bucco capensis, assembly GCA_013396975.1. NCBI lineage: Eukaryota > Metazoa > Chordata > Aves > Piciformes > Bucconidae > Bucco > Bucco capensis. The sequence continues at coordinate 347,303 of VWZO01004180.1, forward strand.
TTTAGGTTGCCCCCCAAATTATGCTATTGCTCTTCTATCACTTTTCCCACAAATAACCACTCCTGAACTCTTTTTGCAGTAGGTAATGCCAGCCTGCTGCCACTGTCCCTCACTCCATCTCCATCTGGGAAGCAGAGAGGTTTTATCTGTTGCAAGAAACTTCTCTTTGCACTTTGCCTGGGCTTTTCTCCTGGAAGGAAAACCCAAATGCTCTCTCCCCACACAGGAGTAGGCTTAGCTTTCAGAAGAGGTGATAACTGCATTCCCTGGGGTAATGTCCATGCATTGCCTCTTTCCTCTCCATTCATGAGTGGATCCCCCCTGCCTTAACCCCTGTCACTTCAGGAAGAGCAAAGGAGCAGAGGCAGAATTTGAGTGAATGAACAAATTTTGCCTGCACTTCTACAGTTTATTTCTCCACCCAGTTGCTGGATGGTTTTGCTCTCTGTGTGCACACAAATGGCTCTTTCTAAGCACATCAGCCCCGGATGACTGCTTTTAATTTAGGCTTTGGGCTATTTTGCTTACTTTCTGCTTCTCCCTAGAGAACGCTGGTTTGCTGTAATGATCCTGGTGTGCCACCTAGTGATTGGCCTAGTCCCTTGTCACACATCATTTATAACGGGCACTGAGTGCACATATTTTGGCCCCTTTTGCCCACAGTCACCTGGATTGCAGCTAACCTGTGGCAATGCCTATGGTTCCTCACTGAGGACTCACTGCACTGCTTTCCTCTGCTTACTCCCACTTTCTATCTCTTTTCTCCCATCTTTCTATTGTAGTATCTGCCCTCTCCCAGATGTTGGCAAGAAATGTGAGCAGACCATTTGCTGATGTGTCATCTGCCAGCTTACAGGTCACCCATGGCCATAATCTAGTCCATCAAGCAATATTTTTGCACAGCATGTGAAAATTTAGCATTAGATACATGGCAAACAAATGCTGTTGGGGAGTCTAGACAGTGTTTAAAGCCCCTGCAGTATGAGGGATATCATTGCAAGTGTTAACTGCCATGGTACTGCATCACACCTCATAAAACAACTTCTGAACTACCCGGGCAGATCAAGGCTGGAGAGCAATAGATGGTGCTAAGGTTGGAGCTGGGCTTTCCTGGGAGGGCTTTGTGTCTGCTGCTGATTCCCCAGATACCCACAGGCACTGCAGGAGACTAGCAGGGAGGAAGGGAGGAAAGCACTCCACAGAGAAGTGCATTGCAACCAAACTGCTGTACAGGCAGACTGACCTCTGCTGCACTCCTGGAGAGGGTTCTCTGTTCCCAGGGGCAGCTCCCCAGATGTCTGACCTCCCACCTGGCTCCTCCAGTCCCTTGGGGAGTGGGAGATGTAAAGAAACACCCTCCAGTTTACAAGTGTCTTAACAGGGCATGTTCAGACCCTTCCAAAGGTTCAGTTTCTGGCATTGTGTCCTTCCCTAGATGCTGCCAGGGAATCCAACTAGGTGCTGCGTGTAGTTGCAGCAGCAGTGTGATACACACAAGTGCTGAGGAGGGACTGAACTCTGTTACTGGACTTAATACTCGCCTGCTATGACTCATGCAGCAAAATTATGCTGCAGAGGTTGGTAGCTGCTAAGTCAGTAACTACTGTCTCAGCTACCTTATAACAGGAACTCAATTGCAAGTAGAAACACGGTGATGAGCAAACTGACTCACACAAGCAGATGGGGCACTTAATAAAAGGTGAAGTGTAGGAAGTCAATAAACTTTATCAGTATAGATCTGTGTTGGAGGTCAAGGTAAGCAATTAACTCTCCTGAAAGCCTAAAGGGTCCTTCCTCTCCTTGTAGGGCAGCCATGGTGAGGAGTCTGAATGTTGCAGACTTCCTGATCATAACCTTGTTTTTTATTCTCAGAGCAAAGGCTTGTTCAGGCAGTATGGATGCTGGCTCTGGGACTCTCTGTCTGTGTCAGCAGCTGCAAGTGGGTGAGGCATCCCAACCACATCCACTCTTAGCTGTACTCAAGGCATCCTCTGGAAACACAGCTTGGGTCTTCCTGGCTTCTCTCACCAGTGCTGTTCCTCCTCCAACTCCACAATTTACTGTCCTTAAGTCTAGAAGCTTGTTAGAGCTAGGTGAAGTGGGTTTATCCTCTCGTGATAAACACTGTGAGGTGGTCTGGGATATGATAGCAACGGGGAGAAGTGGTTGTTTTGGTCAAGGGAGCTCAAGTTTTGATTCATTGAGTCATTGTTACTTTCAGTTGACCATCCTATATGAATATGTTGTCTTTCTGTCTGAGGAGCCCATGGAGGTGAACAAGCAGAAATAACCTTCCCCTGCTTGCAAACCACAGGCCTCTCTTTCTGTCACCTCTCAGGCACAAATTCCCACAGAGCAAGAGGTGCAAGCTTACTGCTGGCCTCTTTTTATTGCTCTGCAATCCACAGTGAGGTTTTGTGGCTTTTCTTTCTTCAACTGCACCATTAAAGAGAAGTGTTGGTGTGAGGGCAGGGGCTCACTCACTGCACTCTGTGCTCAGGGGGATTTCTGCTGCAGGATTCTCACTGCTGCAGTCACTATCCTGTGGTTAATCAAGACTTCACAGTCAAATATTTTAACTGTGTAGCAGAATCTGTACCTGACCAAACACTGCCTGGGGCAGGGGTTAATAGTTGCAGTGCAAGGAAGGAGGTTAGTGTGGACACTAGGGGCAGGAAGCATCTCAGCTGGGAACGGTGCCAGCGCTTATAAAGCCTTTGCCTGAGAGGGAGGACCCTGTTCCCTCTTATTTACTGGTTTTTTTTACTCTTATATAGTCTTTTAAAAGATGAGCTTCTGCCAGTAACGTGGCAATGGCTAGAGGAGTGCAGCACAGACTGGGGTTTCATAGCTTTTAAAAAGAACTCAAATTAAAGGAGAGCTCATACTGTCTTTGTCCTGCCAGGTAAGTTAGGACTCTCACCTGCCCTGTGGGGAACAAGGGTGTTAGAGTGATAGAGCATAGACTGGGGAGAGGATGAAGTGTCGCAGCCAGGAGTAACAGTGGGGATGTGGGAAGAGGAGCTTGGGCTAGAGGCCCCCAGGACAGCCTGAGAAATGCTTCAGCCCAGTCTTTGCTTCCTGCTGTGGACATGGCCCAGAGCAGAGGGGGTATTTAGTACTGCTGTGGCGTTTGGCTTCCAGTACCAAAACCGGTTGCTGTTTAACTGGGAAGAAATAGGATGATGTTCCTCTCTTGCAGATCTTTCTTTCCCGAGAAAACGCCCCTTTGGCCTACGAGTGGCCGCAGCCGGGGAGCGGTGGCCTGTGCGGACGGAGGGCGATGGCGGCGTAGACAGGGAACTACAACTCCCAGCGTACCCCGCGCCGCAGCTTCCGGCGCGCGCCGGGGCCCGCCTCGTGAGAACTCCGTTTCCCGGGAGGCCGAGCGTGAGGCCTGTGCCGTTCCCTCCGTCCCTCCCTCAGTCCCCACCGCCTCGCGCTCTGTGACGCGCCCCCCAGCGTGGTGACGCGCAAAGTGTGTGCCCGCCATAGCAATCGCGGCCGCCGCGGGTTGTGCGGCGCCAGGCGCAGGGGCCGGGGGCAGCGGCGGCGACGACCCAGCAGGAGCATCGGGCAGGTACGTGGGCACCGGGCGGCGGGGGAAGATTGCGCCGAGCTGCGCTGCCGCCGCGCTTTCGTCGGACCAGGCCGGGCCGGTTGGCGGCCGCGGCCTCCGCGCCGGGCGGGAAGGAGTGAGTTGGGTCGCCTCAGGCCTTGAGGGAGCCGCCGGTGGGGAGCGGGTTGGCTTGAGCGCCCCGCCCCCTGCGCTAGAGGGCGTCCTCGGACGCGCCGCGGGGGCAGGGGGCACCCGGTGCCCGGCGGGGCGCTGTGCCTCGCCTTCTGTCGTTCTCCCGCGGCCTGTCAGGCTGCCGGCGGGGGGAGGGCCCGCGCCGCGCCGGCCCCGCCCGCCCCCGCCTCTCGCCGGCCGGCCCGCCTCCCCTCCCCCTCACGCCCGGGGCTCTTCTTCCTGCGCCTGGGCTTGCTTGGGAGGGGAGGTCGTTCTGGCTTAGGGGTCTCCCCCCCACTCCATGGTAGCCTTTAAACGTTCGTTTCGGACAGGCAGCGCCGGCGGTTGTGGCCCGGCGAAGGCTCTGCTTCAGTGGGGCGCACCGCGGCAAGCGCCGGCGTGCTGGAGGCGTGCTGCCGGGTGAGAGCCCGTGAGAGCCCGTGAGAGCTGTCTATCCAACTGGATTCCCTGGGTACAGCGAGTCTGCTGTGCTCCTCGGGGGAGGTAGGGCCTTCGTGTTGCTCTTGCCAGCCGTGTAAGGGGAAATTCACATTGAAACCAAGCGTTGCTTTTTTCCCTTTCCTTTATAGACAGCAGAGGTTTGTTCCTGTTTTTTTGTGCTTGTCCTGGCAGATCAGTGCGTAATTCTAGATTTGTTTTGTAAAAGCAGAAATTCAAGGAAATAGATTTCCCTGGGCTTAAAAATGTTCTAACTGCAAAAAAAAGGATGAATTTTCAAACAAAAACAATCATAAAATCATAGAATCATAACGGTTGGAAAGGGCCTTCAAGATCATCAAGTCCAACTGACAGCCCTACACTACTGCTATCCCTAAAGCATCCCCAAAGTGCCACATCTATCTGTTTCTTGAAAACCTCCAGGGATGGTGACTCCACCACCTCCCTGGGCAACCTTTTCCAATACTGCGCCACTCTTTCAGTGAAGAAATTTTTCCTAATATCTAATCTAAACCTGGCCTGGTACAACTTGAACCTGTTCCCTCTAGTCCTATTGCTAGTCACAGGGGTGAAGAGGCCAACACTTGCCTCTCTACAACCTCATTTCAGATAGTTGAAGAAAGCGATAAGGTCTCCCCTCAGCCTCATCTTCTCCAGGCTAAACAGCCTGAGCCTGCTCTCCAGGCCCCTGATTAGCCTAGCTGCCCTTCTCTGCACCCTCTGCAGCACCTCGATGTCCTTCCTATTTAAAGCAACATTAGGAATATGTTCTGCAGTAGCAGCCAAGTTGAAGTTCTGTTAGGGGTTAAAGTGGAAAGCTGAACAAATGAGGACTTGCAGCTCATGTTTGATGCCAAAACATGAAATTATTCTCCATAGGTTGTGAAGTTTTTGTTAGTTTGTGGCATACTTCCTCCCACAAGTGAACTTCAATATTGACAGTCCATTATGTTTCAGCATTAACTTTGGCATGGTTATTTCAGACTGAGCAGGTTTAGGCAAATAGCTGTGTGGTATTGCATCCATTTAGAGAATAATTATGATGAGAGGGAGATTATTTTTTCATGAATGTAAGGAATTTATACTGGTAAAACATAAATATGGAAGGATGTACAGCTACACTGCTCAGTTTGCCACTGCTCAGCTTGCTATGTAATTCACTAGATTAAAACTCATGAGTTCTTAATTTTTTTCTTACGGTGCTATATTCTTACCTTTGACTTGTCAACTCCATTGTATCCTCAGTCATAATTAGAATCATGTTTAGGACTAGTGTTTAACTTGATTAAGATAGATCCAAGTGCAGTTATTAGAATTTGAGTTGGCTATATACATGTGGATGTGAAAATCCTATTGTAATTTTTGTCCACATACAAACTTATATGTGCAAATTTTCTACAAAGATGATTACAATTGATTCCCTCCCCCCCCAGGGTATGCTTTTTGTTTTTGTGATGTGGCTCTTTCATTTTCCATTTAAATTGCTAAGACATGGATGTTGTGCTTGTTTCCCAAGTAACCAAATTGTTGGTTCTCACATTTTTTTGAATAGGTTTATTTTCATCTAAGAGGTTTTATATTTTAAAATGCATACCTGTTTTGAAGCCAGTGTGTTTGGAACCTTATAATCCTTTCCATGAGCACAACACAAAATCAGCAAGTGAATGACCTGTAGTGGTGTTGCAGTTGATGTGATGCTCAAATATTTTGTGGAACAAAAGGGTGAAGCTGAACTGCTTGAACCCTACTGTGTGCTTATCAAGGTTTGCAGTTAGAGGTCAGTGGGGCTTGTATTTATTTATTGCTCCAAGGTGTCTGATGATGGTGGCTCAAGCACTAAGGCGTTTGAGATGTCAGAAACGTGTACTTTTAGACATCTATGTCTGAATACTTTGGGTTTCCCTTTTCTGTCAAATTTTTACATCTAAGTTCAAAACCTTTGCCATGATAGTGGAATCTTAAGTAGTGTTTAATATGAAAGCAATACTGTGTGCATCACTGTGTGCTGGAACATGTGGATTTTCAGTGGGAGTGTTCACAGTGAGGGATCGTTAAGCTTGTAAATATTTGTCCTTCAGAGTGAAATCCTTTGAGTAAGTGCTTTATCTTTTGTCAACATCAGTTCTATCAATTATAAATATTATATTTTGACAATAGTAATGTTTAGATGTTCCTTACCTTATTAGATGTCTAACTGAAGTCTGTAGTAGCCATTATTTTAAAAACTTACTAAAAAAAAAAGTTAAACACCCCAATGGATTTAAATTCACAATGAGGTAGCTGCTTCCTCTTCTGCCAGTTCCTGGAGAGCAATTTAAGACTGAATTTGCTCACTAGCTTGTCTGAGGGAAACAGTGAAAGTCAGAGTTGCTCTGAGAGGCCTTCCTCTCCAACAAGCTGGGTTTGTTTCTGACAGGTACAGCTCAGTTCATACTGCTTATGATCTTGTCCTTTCTGCAGAGTTCTTCACTTTGATTTAATATGGAATTCCTGAAAAGAGTGAGCATATTCAAAAAGTCATTCACCTGCCATGATATTCTATCCATAGATATTTTACTGCTAATGTACATCAATATGAGAACTGTGCAAGTAGATGTTTCCAAGGTAATTTTTGTTGTTGCTGCTCTTTATGGTGCCATCTAGACTAGTCAGATTTACTTGAGGGATAAACCTTTGAAATAGAGGAGATGCCATGGTTAGACACTTCCTTTCATTGCTGTGTACCTACAGAAAGGGTGATGTTTTTATGTTTTAACTTTATTTCAGGAAAGCAGTTCAGCAGCAGTTATTTAGACCCATAATGTACCTTAAATGAGGTAATCCTCCAGGTTTTGGGAGCAGCTGGGATTTTTCTGTTTTCACTGGGTTGTGGTATAGTACCGGGTGTCCCAGAGGGCAACAGCAGTAGTTCCTGTGGTCTTCCTAAAGGGAACTTTGTTGGCTTATTGCAGATATTGCTGGACCTTTCTTGTTTTCTAGCTGGAATAAAAACCAGTTATTAGGGAAAGTAAACTGCCTTCAGATTGCAGGGGATCCTGTGCAGGCCTTATACAAGCTCTGGGGTAACAAGACACTTTTTTCTCTATCCCTTGGGTAGAATGGAGGTGGAGATGTCTGAAATGGTCTAATGCACATACCGTTACAGCACCAGTGGTCTGAGGCTCAGAGCAGGCTTGTCTGAATGTTTATCTGTGATATTTAAAAGCACAGAAGTGCTGCTGGCAAGTGTGTTCAGTTAATGAAAAAGGGAATGGAGCTTTATGAGCTTGGAATAGTTTTCGTTTTCAAAGGTGGTGGAGGGGGAGTGTACAATCCCATTATGTTTTGTTGCCTGCATTTAGGTAGTGTTTTTTCAAAGTGACTTACGCATTTGCATCAAATTTTCCAGTCTAATTCTGTGATAAATGAATAATGAATGCTCTAGATAAAATCGTAATTACTTGTCATTTAGAAAACATCATCTTTCTTTATGCTTAGGTAGGTTTTTTTGTTAGCATATGCTCACTTCATGTAGTACTTACCACTATATGGTAAGTGTTCTTCGACTGGGTGTCTTGTAGTAACAGGTTTATTTTTCCATAGTCTTTGGATAATGATTTTTGTGCAGTTTCTGCCAAGAAATTTTCATTTCTTGTCTCCCATTTAACTAAGCAGTCACAATAGATTAAATATAGAAGCATCTATGTGACAGGAGCTGTAAGGCTGTTCATCCATTCCCTGGATGAGAAAAGGTTTTAAACCAATTAGAGATTAAACATGGCAATGTTTTTCAGAATGAACTTGGGCTATAAATGCTTATGTAATCAGTGTTGACCTATGACTTCCTTTATAGTCTGTCATTTGAGAGATTGCTGAATATGTATTTCAGGAGATGATGTGTATATCTCTGTCTTTAATGTGTCTGTATTTAACATTGGTTTGGAAAGTTCTTTCCCTGGGTCAGTATGACAAATGGATATTTTATCTCGTATCAGATGGATATTGGCCATGTTATGGCCGATGAAATGCTGGAAATTTTTGTGCTTTTTTGGATGTGAAGAAATTTCTTTTGCTTTGATTTTTTCCCCCCTCATCTCCAATACAAGGTCAATCTATAAATTAGGATTGGATGTAACTTCCTCCAGAAGTTACAACTCCTAACAGCCATCACAGTCTGTCACATTGGAAACTCAGGGCACGGCAGTGTTTGGAGACAGGTTTTGTTCTAGTTTGGTCTGTTAATGTTTCTAGTAGACTTTTTATCAAACTGACAAAAATTGACACCTGGAAATGTAGGGGTTTAAACAGAATGTAGAGTGATAGTTCATTTCATTAAATGGAACTTTAACAAGTCACTCAGTATTGTAGGGGGAACTCACTTTTGAGGATGGGAAGATGAATCTTCTGTCAGGTGCTGTCTGGCAAGTAAAGGCTGATAAACCTGAAGTAATTGCTCCAGTGCTCCCTCCTATGATCATTCTTTCTTCTTACAAGAGCCACCAGCAGTTCTTGGAAGCCTTGAATGAGTAGTGATGTGTTGGTCTGCTCTGTTTCCATCTACCACTCTCTTGGTGCTCCTTCCACTGCCTGCAGCTGCTCACTGCCACTGCCTTCTGCCTCCTTGGCAGCATGAAGCTAGTATGATTCTTGTCCCTTTCATTGCTGTTAAACTGGAATGACGACACTGATCATAATCTTGCTGCCCTAGCTTTTCTGTTTCTTGAGTAAGTCCCTGAGGAACAGCAAAGGACTAACTCAGGTTTGCTCATGGAATTGAGGCAGTGTTTTATAAAGCTTCAGTCCTGAACACACTTGTGGTTATGTGTGCATGCTTCCCATCATGGTCAGGGCTGCCATGCACCAGTCAAGACTTGTGTTCAGCATCTGCGCGTGCGCTTTCTTCTTCAGGCAAAGGACCAAAAGGAGACTTCCAACTTTGAAAGTGAAACGTAGCAGTATTCTGTCACTTAATCTTCTCTTTCTCGTATTTCTCACTTCTTGCTATTTATTTGCCTTTTCCAAATGACTTACAGTCTTTGATTTAGATTATTTCAAAGACCATAGGAAATTTTTTCTTTCTGCTTGTTCCTTCTGCCTTAGGCTAAGCCATGACTTCAGGATCTGGGCATGTGGACTCCAAGGCTGAGCTCACTGCTTTGCTTGAGCAATGGGAGAAAGAACATGGCAGCGGGCAAGACATGGTCCCTATTCTCACCAGGTAAGAGCTAGTAAATAAATTCCTAAATCTGAATATCTGAAGTTACTTAACAGCAGCTTTTACCATGTTTCTGCTTGAGGTTTTTATGTACCTGATTACCTGTTGGTAATTCATTTCTTTGGTCTGGAAGTTGAGCTATAAATGTGATATTTAAATACACACAGTTTTTGGTAAGAAATTTATAGTGCAAAGATCTTGCACAAACTATCTCTAAAGCATGAATTTTGGTCCCTCAAATAATGTAAGTCAGGAGAATTACCAAATAGTTGAAGTGATTTTGGTATCTTCACCTGAAGTTTGTAAAACATTGATCGAGGTTTAAAGCTATGAGAATGTTGTTCCTTCAGGGTGATGGTGAGAGGTTTGTGAGTGTACTAACAACCTTCTCTTGGATAAGCTGATATTACTCTCACTTTAACAGATTCACAGAAATTCCACCCAATTCCTCCTTGTTCCTAGTGTATGCAGAGGGAATTGCTGCACTTGTAACTAAGAGCACAGCTCTGTGCCATGGGTCACCTAGTGGGCACAACTTCTTTCCTGCTTTTACTACACTTTAAAAATAGCATCACAGAAGAAGGACATGACCAGCAGAAAGCCTATCCTAAACACTTGAAAATAAGTAGATCACTTGAAAATCATGAGGCCTGTTTTGGTATATCTTTGTGTATTGACTGGTTTATGTCTTGAAGGAAATGGGCTATTTCAAAGCTTTTTCTTGCAGGCATAAACAGCACACATTTACTATATTCTATTAAATTTAAAGACATTTGAATTAAACATGTCTTTTCTTGTGTTTATAGCAGTCTGAAACTTCTTGCCTCCCCTCAGCTCCTTGAGTTCCCTACATTATTTATGCCCAGACAAGTCTGATAACTCTTCTTCGTTCTCCAAGGTTTCTGTGCAGCAGGCAGAGTGGTTATGGATGGTGAAAGCTTTAATGGAGATAATACAGATTTATTTAAGGCAGATAGCAAGGGAATCTCCTGGCACTGGCAGAAGTTGGATTTACAGTGCTTCAGGTATCAATGAAAGCCATATGTCTGTTTGGAGAGGAGGGACTTAGCTACAGCTTAGATTTAAAAGAATTCCCTGGAAGAGATGCTAGGAATACTCGCCCAACTGGAGCTTGTCTTAGCTGATCTCCTGAGGCAGGGTAATGCCTTTGCATATTGTTTTAGACTTAAGGCAGAGGAAACTGTGGTCATACTTGTTGGTGAGTGATGTTTTTCTGTTTCCTTCCACCTTCTGAGCTAAATGGAAGAAAACTTCCCTGTGTGGATGAGGTTCTGTTAAATGTGATGCCAAGGCAGCATGAGAGTGCAGTAGTGAGTGTTTCAACACTAACAGGACAAGAAAAGCAATTCTGTATCTTAAGGAACATAGCTGAATTGCCACTTCCAAATAAAGTAGTTTCTGAATTTACAGATTCTGGAATGTCAGAAGGCATGAATTGAAGAAATTGCTTGGGAAGTGTGTCAACAAACAACAGATATTTAATGTATATGGTTTTCAAAACTATTGTAAATTGAAATAACCCTGCAAGAGCGTTAGTTCATAGTATGGATACAAGTCATGTTTGAACAATTCTGGCAAATCCTGGGAGTCAAATCCTTCACTGCATCCCAAGACCCTCCTTCACAGAGGAGCAGCTTAACATCATACTTCATCTCCACAGCCAAGCATGTTGTGGTATGGGTCTGAGAGTATCTTATCCCGTTGCAATCTCTTGTTAAGGCTCCAGTTGGCCATTGATGCCAAATGATGGCATGGCTTTATATTGTGTAATCTAGATCACTGGGGATCTTGTGAGGTTGACATGCTTTTGTGTATGCCACTGTCTCTTCCTTCCCCACCCTCAAGGTGAGCTCAATTTGTAGCAAGTAAAAGTGAGGATCTGATTAACTTTCAAAGATGACTGCAAAGACAGGAAAGAGAAATAAAATAGTCGGAAGTGAGGGGAAAGGCCTCTTACCCCCATGTAAAAACTAGATCTTGTCTACAAACTCTGAAGTGGCTGGTAGAGAGCCAATATAATGCCAAGTGAACAAGGGAAATTTCAAAACCTGAACAAAAGTTCAGTGGTTTGTTACTTGTTCTTTGTTAAAGCCCTGTGTACACCATGTTATGAGGCAGAAATAAGCTTTCTTTCTAATTTGATTCTCCTATTGCTTCAGCTGAGAATTGACAAAGCTGTTGATCTAGATAGATTCATTCAAGTCACTTCACAAGCCACCTTTGTTAAGCATTAGTTAAAAGAAGTGTATTGTAAGGAAGCTTGATAGGTTTCTTTGGAAGTAAATTTTAAAAAGACTGTTTTTTATTTTGTTCAAACAATTGTGACTAATTGTCTCAAAAACCTCCGTAATTGGTGATTCACATGCCTGTTTCATCTAAGCTGTGATAATGTTGTGTCCCTGAAGCTGCTCGGCAGCTTCAGCTGGCACGTTCTTTGGCTGCCTCCCTAAACAGGGTGGACTGATGAGAATGTTGTGCTCGCTTTCGATGCTGCTTGTCTATCCTTTCTGGCACACAATCAAAATGCTGATTATCACCTAAAAAGACCTGACAAGTCTAGGGTGCAGCTTCTCAACTCCCCACTTGTCACAGTTGTCTGTCGGCAGGCACCCCTTAAGCTATTAATTCTCATGTTAAAAAATAAAGAAGCTGGCAGTGGAGTATTTAAATAACTTGCTTTTGCCAGAAATTCATCAGAGCTCAAGCTGTGCCACCTGTTAGCAAGGGACACAGTTTGCATCTCTTCACATTCAGGCTTACTAGAAGTAAATATTAGAACCTCACAGGATAAACAGTTTGCTGAAAGATAATTGTCAGATCAGAGACAAGAAAGAAAGTTCTCTACTCGTTCCCAGAGAGTTAATTTGCTGTTCTTACAATCTGGGCAAACTTCGTAACATCGTCCTCTGTCATACTGGCAAGTCAGTGTAGCTCACATGGGCAGGACTAAGTACATTTCTGCCTCTGATTGTCCCTAGGAATGCAGGATATTTTCTGGAAAGTAACAAGAATGGAGTAGAAGTTGGTGGCATTCTGTAAGGGAAATCCACTGCAATAGACAAATATTTTTCCAGGGATTACTGCAGCCTTCCAGCAGTTTTTTTCCCTCCCCTATAATAAAGTCTGCCTAGATCACTGCCCTGAGGTATTAAGTCCTCGTTTTAAAATGCTGTGCTGCACATAGGTTCTGTACCCCACTCTAGACTTCAGCAGAGGGAGGGGAATAAGATTTATACCAGGGAAGTAAGATTTAATGTGCTCATGTTTTTTGAATACTGCTCTTTATTTCACCTCAAAATGTGTATTTGTCTGCTGTAACATTTCATGGAGAAAGACAGTGGATAACTATGAAATTAATTATTTCATTAAGTTTTAATTACGTTTTGGAGCACAGTGGAGGGGATGCAATATTAGAAGCAAGGCTCTTTCCTCACCCCTCTGAAATCCTCTGCTGGATTTCAGTACTGTTCAAAGGAAAGCTGATGAGCTGTGTTATAGTGCTTTGACAAGCAGGTTATTTGTGAAGAGCTGTGCATTAGAAGAATAAGACTGAGTGTGAATTCTCCTCATTTGCTGCTGTTCCTTCTGCAGAATGTCCGAGCTGATTGAGAAAGAGACTGAAGAATACCGCAAAGGGGATCCAGATCCATTTGATGACCGACACCCAGGTAAGATATCCTGAATGGTTTTGGCAGCACCAACTCTGTCACAATGGATACCTGGTAATTCATATTTATGAGTAAGCACTTTTTAGCCTACATGTGCCTACTGCTGATCAAGGTCTGATACTGCTTTTGCTCTGTGTAATTGTGCTTCAGAATGCTGATACCTGGCAGTTTTGATGTTTGTTGCAAGATTTTGAGGCCTCAGGTAGTTTTGGAAGAGTGTTTCAGAGGCTGATTTATGACATAAGGGTGTGATCATGTTAGCAAGTTGCAGTTTATGTGAAGTAGTAGATGTTAGATGGACAGAGAAGACAGTCTGTCTCAGATTATCTTGAATTTAAGTCAGTGCTTTAGAATAATTACATACAGCCACTGATGCTTTTTGTCTTGTTACCCTTAGAATTTTTTATGGGTTTTTTTTGTCTATTTGTTTGGGGTTTTTGAGATGACTTATTTACGAGTTGCTGGAACAGTTTGCCTGGCATCTATATATTCAGTCTACAAAAATGACAGTCCAGTACTATTGGACCACTAAAATGTGTTGTGCTTTGACAAGGAGGCCTTCTAGGGTTATAACACCTACTAGAAAAAAATGTTAAGTTGTTGAGCAAGTTGTATGATTTCTTATGTAATTTTCCTTCTGAGAAGGGTCCTGGTAACCAGAGTATTCAGCAATCAGTTTGAAGATAGCAGTTCAGTATTAATCCTGACATCTTCAGGTGGGTAGATGAACCTTTTCCTGTTTTTCCCACAGGTCGAGCAGACCCAGAGTGCATGCTTGGTCACTTGCTGAGGATACTTTTCAAGAATGATGACTTCATGAATGCGGTAGGTTTGATCTGAGAATGGTATCTGTCAGTTCCTGACATCATCTTACAGTTTTTCTTTACTTTGTGCTGGTTGACAGTGCTTATTTAATACTTCACTGGTGTCAGGACTGTCACTCCCATAGTTGTGGTTTTTAAGATGTGTTTAAGTGCAACTTATTTGCCACTGTTGAAGTGACTCAAGGGAAAGGGAGTTCGTAAGCTATTAGGAGTGCTGGAATATGTGTAGTAGCAATTGAATTAGTTGCACCTTCCCAAAGTTTATCAGTCTCTTTAAAGAGAGAAAAAACCCACAACTTTAAAAGCATAATTAATTTCTCTAGTGGAAATCAATACCACTAATTCCAGTGCTTTGTCTCTGAATACCTGGAAGTGCTGGACTGCGTGTAGGAGCAGAAGAGTATGTCAGCTCTAGAAGACTCAGGCACAGAATTGGTAGGCAAGAGTCTGGCTTTTTCTCTTGCATTGCTGTACTCTGCCATAAGTTAATAGCTAGAATTTTTCTAACCCTCATGTCCCTGCAAGCACCTATAGCAGTACACATTGCTGTAAGGGTTCTGACAGATTGCATTTAGCTTTCTGTCTTAAACTGCAAGTGATAAGCAAACAGGTACCATTGAAAATGTGCAATTTTTTATGTTAAGTCTTTTAGCTATTACCTTTTCCTGTTTATACTGTTACTGAACTGCATTTTTTTTTAGGCATTTATTTTTACAAACCAGTTCAGGATAATAATGATATTCTGTTTGTCTGAGAAGTAATTTCAGCTTCTGAGACACTGGAGGCAGCAGGTCGGAGGTTAGTCATCTTGAGATCCAGGGCTTACATACTGACATTTCTTACTTCATTGTTCTGCTGCTGTGGGAGTTGTAAAGGTTTCACTGCACTGGTTTTGGTCAGAGTTGAATTTGAAACCAATGCTGTCCCTGATCTTCTCTAGCTGGTGAATGCTTATGTGATGACAAGCAGAGAACCTCCATTAAACACCGCTGCCTGCCGACTTCTTCTGGATATCATGCCGGGACTGGAAACAGCTGTTGTCTTTCAGGAGAAGGTATCATCTGTACTAAGGCTTGACTTTTAAGCTTGGTGTATTCTGTACTCCAACAGTTCTTCCCATAGGAGAAACCAGTAAAAGGCCATACTGAAATCCTGTCTCTGGGAGACAGTCTTTTCAGACTTATTTGTGGTTTGGGACTTTGTGATCTTGGCTTGTTCAACTGATCAAATCTTTGCTATTTTGCAGCTTTTAAGGTGTAATGGTACTGATGTAAGCAGAGTAGCTGAAACAATGTTTTGGGAGATGATATAACTTGAATTGTTATTTTATAGGCTTTTGAATTGAGCAGGCTGTATAGATTGTGAAGGCTTGTTGTAGGAGTCTTGCCCAGTAATCCCCAGCTACAGCAGAGCTTTATTAGAGCTAAGTGATAAGCAAGTCATACTTTAACTAAGCAGTCTAAAATCCACATGCTTTGTGGGGATTATCTGTAACTGTGATGGACAGCTGAATCAGGCTTCTGTATGTTGACAGTAAGGTTTTCTGAAGGAATGCACTGAGAGTTCAAAGGGAGAAGGAATTCAACTTTACTCCTGAGCCATGGTTTCTTCATCTGTAAAAATGAATGTTTTCCTCAAGTTTGGAAATCAGATAGTGCTTTATGAAAGTTCTAAATTAATTTATAGTTGGAAATATGGATGTGAACTGTAAAGCATGACAAAAGGAAAGAAGAGTGTGTTTCTTTTGTGGAAGATTGAATTTAATTTGAGATCTTTGTGATCTGTCCAAAGGCTAAGGCTATGAGACTTCAACCAAAAAAATTAAAAGCAAAACAATCATTCTGTGTTTGTGTAGGATATGCTTTATTTCAGAGATTAGATCTCTCTGTAAATTGGAATTTAAGCGGTCAGACTATGATAGGACAAGGGGGAATGGATATAAACTGAAGGAGGGGAAATTTAGATTGGAGATTAGAAGGAAGTTCTCTACCTGGAGAGTGGTTAGGCACTGGCACAGGTTGCCCAGGGAGGTTGTGGATGCCCCATCCCTGGCAGTGTTCAAGGCCAGGCTGGATGCAGCCCTGGGTGACCTGGTCTAGTGATTGGCATCCCTGCTCAGTGTGGGGAGGTTGGAACTAGATGATCTTTAGGGTCCCTTCCAACCTGGCCATTCTATGATTCTATGATTCTAATTCAATTTGTAAGTTAATTTTTGGATGTAAGGACTTTCTTACTTTTGAAGTTGAGAATATATCGAGCACTGTTCAGGCACTTTGGGTGTCTGTGTGGGAGGCTTTAGGGCAGCCCACAGTCCAGAGGCCCTCTGCTGGCCGAGGTATTCTGCATTGCAGCCATGTTCAGGTTTTTTTAATGGCATAAAAGCATTTAAATAATAATTCAGTTTTATTTAAATATGTAGCAAGCAACTCTTTAAAAATCTGTAGACTGAGAGTTCTCAATTGGAATGTGTATCTGTTCATTATTACTTTTAACTGATATTTTCTTATATTGTACCTATGATTCACATGATGTGGAAGATTTCCTATCACAATAATGATGTTTTGTGTATGGTGTTTTGAAATCCATTAGTGATTTGGAGGAAAAAAAATGGAATCTTTCATTCTAAGCCATTGTCTTTTTAATTTACTGTTTTAATTTTTAATGAACGCTTATCTGGCCTTGTTAAGAAAAATTGCCTGGCATTCTGTGTTCAAACACTGCTGGTTTTGTTACTATTAAAAATATTAACCATATTTAACAATAAGATTTTCCTATGTAAGGATTGGTGTATTTGCATACATTTTCTCTCTTCTCTAATCATTATGGATTTCTGACTATGTTGAGAATTGTTCTGTTGGTTGGTGAGTTGTCATAGTGTAAAGAGTTCCTCTGGCACCAGATAGCTTGTTTATTTAAGTGACTTTCCAATTTAGCCCTAGTAAGATGTTAGTGAAATGTAAGAAATTTACCAAATTCCATTCTATTTGGTGTAAGTTCAACAGAGCTTCTTTGAAATCTGCTAAATTGCTGGAGATTTATACTAGCACAGCTAACAGGAGGTTTGGTCTTATGAGTTTCAACTCAATTTATACCTGCAGTGTTTTGCTAATTCCTAAGCAGTAGCTTGTCTGGCTGCTTCAGAAGAGTTTTGCAAGTGTGCATATCCCGATTCCAAATATATCAGATGCCTTGGAATAGTCTTATGCAGCTTAAAATGCTAGATTTATATATTTTTTTTTGTTTGTTTCCAGATATATCTGATTCATTATACGATTGGTAGGAAATCCAGCCTGGTTATTACTAGAGATAGGGAGAATTGTTACCAGCAGGTACTTCCACTAGGACTGAGAAGTTAAAACTGAAATATAACTGTTGGAATTGCCTTCTTATTTTCTGCATTCTAGGAAGGCATAGTTGAAAATCTCTTCAAGTGGGCACGAGAGGCTGATCAGCCACTAAGAACATACGCAACGGGGCTATTAGGAGGAGCTATGGAAAACCAGGATATTGCTGCAAATTACAGGGATGAGAACTCACAATTGGTAATGATCTCTTGATCACTTTCCTTTTTTAGAGGGCAGATACTTTTACTTTATTTATTTATTTTAATTTGTGGGAGCTCACATTCGTAAGTTAATATATGGGTCTTACAGTGGTTGTGATAGTATCTGCAGGAGTCAGTAGCTCATGCCTTCCATCCTATGTTTGCTGCAGCTGGGACATGCAGTGTGATTCTTCTGTCATACCACTTGTGTTAAAAGTGCCAATGGAAACCTAAGGAGGCAACAAGTATACTTGTTTATGTGTCTTATATTCATAGCTTCCTTAAAGAAAAAATTTCAGAAGCTTTGTATCTGTAACTATTACATAGTGTGATTTATGTACTGGCCAGGGGTTTTAAAATGAAAGGTAAATCAACATGAAGGCAATTTAATATGAAATTGCATTCTACCAGTTTAGTGTTAGTTCTGTGAGATGTTTATCAGCAATTGAGATGACTTTTGGGAGAAGGTAGGATAGGCAAATTTGTCTCCCATGATGGTATACAGTGTGTTGAAGCATAGATGAGTTCTAATTCTTGCACTGGTGAAGCCTTTGAAAGTAAAAGTGTTATCCTAGGTTTTGTGAAACTGCAAATTATCAAAACTGCTGCTTCAAAAGGGTAATGTTGCCTTTATTCTAGTCTGGACAGAGATGATGGAAGGATGATATAAGATGGTGTGTGGTTCTGTTGGCACCAGTATAACTCATCTGCTCTTAATGGCTTTCAAACTACTTCCTTCTCATACAGGAGACTAAATGCTGATATTTTACATTTAAAGTAGCTATTACAAAATGGATTAGAGTTTTCTGACTCACTTCAAAATCATGATTTCTTTGGGCAGATGTACACCACAGCATACTTGACACTTTATGCTGCAGACTTGATTGTATCATAAGAACAAAACATATGGCCAATGTGAGTTGCATGATCAAAGCAAGAAGTTTGTTCTCATGCATGCTTTTCTGAAACAGGTGGCTTTGGTGCTGCGACGGCTACGAGAGTTACAGGTTACTGAAATGACTACGAAACAAGAGAACAAGCGTCCCAGTCCTCGGAAGGTGCCATCAGATCCTCTGCTGCCTCTAGATGAAGAGGCAGTGGATATGGATTATGGGGAGATGGCAGTAGATGGAGAGCAAGAGGAAGTTTCTGGTGATATGGAGATCTCCTTTCATCTTGATTCAACTCACAAGACCAGTAGCAGAGTAAACTCTGCTACAAAGCTAGATGATGGGGGACTGAGAAAAAGTAAATCAGGGAAACCACATGAAAGAGACGGCTTCCGCAAGGCCAAGCAAAAGCTGGGCTTCTCTGCTTCAGAACAAGAGCGGATATTTGTTGAACTGTCCAACAGCAGCTGGTCAGAAATGTCCCCGTGGGTGATTGGCACTAATTATACACTTTACCCTTTGACCTCTGCCATAGAGCAGAGGCTAATTCTTCAGTACCTGACTCCCTTAGGAGAATACCAAGAGGTGAGCATATGAAGGTGGGAAGAAGAATTAGGTGCTTGAATTCTACTGAGAAAACTTGAGTGATATTGTGGGGAAAAATTGGCAGAACTGTTATGTTGGTCTCTGATGTTTCCTGGTATGATTAAGATCAGTAACCTTTGCTGAGTTGTTGATGGCTTTCAGATTGATGAAGTCATTAGTTTGAGTATTGTTTGGTAGGTAATACTTGAACCTGAACCTAGCAGGTGTGTGGTCTAGTAGTTGAAGCATGACACTAGGAGTTTTATTTCTTGTTTCTGCTAAATTTGATGACACAGGGCAAGTCACTTTGTTTGAAATACAGACATTTTTCTTTCCTCTTTGGAATGTGGTAGACTCCCAGGATTAAAAGTCTGAGGAAATAATGAACTTGAAATTCTAAGTGAAGTGGTTTGTTTAGCCTCTGCAATAGTTCTGATGAGAAATGGCAGTGTTCATGTTACGTTGATGCTTTTGAGAGCTGGTTTGTTACTTACATGGTTGAAGTAGTTGGGCAGTGTCACATTTACCAATGTGTATTTCCTTCCCCCCCCTCTTTTTTTAACCATAAAACCCGTTAGCATAGATCTGCAGGCCACCTTTATCTCTGTCTAATCTTTTCTTTTGGTGGTTTAACTTAATTTGAAATAGGACAGAGCAACACAGTTTTGTGTTATTTTGTGATATACTTCATGTGTGTGTACACGTGTGTGCCTTGCTTCTGTGAGAGCCAAAGAAACCATTATCCCCTTAATACCCTGCATGCTGACTGGATCACTTCATATGCCAGCAATAATAGGATATAAAAATAGGAATTAATGCTATAAAGCTGTTAGACAAAGAATTATTTGGAGGGTTTTGGTTTGTTGCCCTGCTCTCCTGTTTTTCCTGTTCAGTTGTTGGGTAGTTGTCTTTGCACAGATGGAAAGTGGAACCTATCGCCAGGGTGGTATCTGTGTGGACTTGCCGTAGCCACACTTGAAGGAGAGTCTTAAGATTTCTCTGTGGCAGCTGTCATGCACCTTGCTGCAGTCAGCAGATGTATTACAAGAGGTCTGTTAACCCTTATTGCTTCCTATGGATGGAGCTGGTTACCACTGACCTCCCGTAACAGGTATCTGCTAATAAGGGAATAGTGGGGGTTTGAGAGAGTAAAAACCAAAACAGACCTTGTATTTCCCATGAAACATTCAGCCTGTACTCCTGTCTTTATTCTTCTCAGCTACTACCTATCTTTATGCAACTGGGATCAAGGGAGCTGATGATATACTACATTGATTTGAAGCGAACCAATGATGTGCTGCTCACTTTTGAAGCCCTTAAGGTAAATTACTTCCATAATGCATAAAATGTACTAGAAACATTGTAAAAGCATTGAATATATGTCTGCTGCATGTGTCAAAGGCAAATGCTCACCTTCTTTAGGCCTGTGGATTTTGCAGCATTCCCTGGTATTGGAACTGGCTTTCACTCAACTTGAATGTGTTGCAGTGTTGTTTTTGTAACTCTCAAGTATTTAAAATTAAAAACAGGGGATAAAAAGGTCTTCATTTCACCTGAAATCTGCCTCTCTGAAGCTGATAAAAGTTCCTTTTTCTGTTAAATGCTTGTGTTCCTGCTGCCCTTAGATGACATTCCTGAGTTGTTCCATCTCAAGGGACATCTGTGAGGGATAAGAAGCGTAAGCATCTTATTCCCAGAAACGCCAGTGTGACACCTCTGAGCTTAATGTTTGAACTACAATAGTTTTGTATGAGTAGTCTTTAAAGTTAACCTCCCCAAGGTACAAACCCACACAAAATAACCTTATTCAAGCTAAACTGGCAGTGCAGCAGCACAAGTTATATTTTCCTGTGCTTTCTTTCCCTCTTTCACTGTGACTTCTCTGCCTCTGATCCTCCAGTGTCATCTTTCTCTCCCTTTCATTGTCATTTGTTTGAGACTTTATTTCCAAGGAGCAGTGTTCTGACAAAAGGTGTAGGTTACCTCTTTTGAGAATGGGGTGGAGTTTACAATGGTTCTACTGTTTCCCTCCTAAGGTGGTGTTAATACAGAAAAGTAGTGTGTGGTAAACTGTAGACTTCTATTTTACAATAGCCTTTAAACTTAATTCTGTAAAATTCTTCTTGTCAGCAGTATGGCATATACAAAGTGTAAATGCAGATTTTTTTAGTGATCATGGAAAGTGAGTTAATATGAAAAGAGTAGGAAGACTTAAGGTGGCTTACTGGATAATTTCTGAGTTGCTCTGCTTTCTTTCTTATGATGTGTAGAACAAAGTGATGGTGCCTTTTGTCACTGGGATAGATACAATGGGAGGAGGAAATAAGGTGGACAAACCACAGAGCACTTGTTTTTTCTGCCATTTTCCTGTGAGGCGGGGATAGGATTGATGAGGGTTTAACAAATACCAGTCTAATCTTCTCTTATCCTTCCTTAGCATTTGGCATCATTGCTGCTGCACAACAAGTTTGCAACGGAGTTTGTTGCTCATGGAGGAGTTCAAAAGTTGCTGGAGATACCTCGTCCTTCCATGGCAGCAACAGGGGTCTCCATGTGCTTATATTATTTGTCTTACAATCAAGATGCCATGGAGAGGGTAAGAGACACTCTTTTACAGCACTGCAGTGATTCCCTAATTTCTTAGTGTTTCTACCTGTGTTCAAAAAGTGAGTAAACATCTCCTATGCTAAAAAGCAGGTTTCTATAGAAGGCTTTCCTCTGTGCAGAGGCAATAGAAAATATATAAATAATGGTGTATTTCAGTGTTTTGTTTCAAGTGTGTAGATTGCAGGGAATTAACTGAAGACAACTCTCTGTCTTGTCAGTGTTGTCTCAATATTTTCATCACCCTCTTCATCCTATTATTCACTCTCTCTCTCTCAAAAACAAAAAAAGGAAAAACTCCTCCATTCTCATTTGTCTTTCCTTTCCTGTCTGTTCCAATGTACTCCTATACCTGAGGTGGTTTTTTCCATGGCCAGTCCCAGTGTGGATATCTTCAGTGTTACACAACACCTCAGTCAGATTCCAGACAGCGTCACAGCTTCTGTGGTGATACTAGAGTGCAGTAGAAGACCAATGCAGATTTGGTCTGCATTGTTCAGAAAAGGAAATTAAAGCACGCTAAGGGTTCTCTGCCACTTGAGTTTATAAATGTTAAAACAGCAGCGAATGAAGGTGAAGTTCCTCATGTCATTTTTTAACATAGAAAAAAATTCTTAAGAGAAATCCTCTCAGTTCAATAGTGTTCCTCCAGCAAGCATCCCTTCAGACAGCTTGATATGGCAGCCCCCTTAAGCTTCTGTTTCCTAATTACTTGAAACAGTGATTCTATCTCATCTTTTTATGTTTTGTGCTGGCAGCAGCATGTGTGTGCTGAGCCAGATCAATGAATAGATTCAATTTATTCTAAAGCTGCTACCATGGCAAGAAAAAAAAACAAAACAAAAAACCCACAAAACTTTCAACTTGTGAGCATTAGTACTGGCATATGGGAGCATCCTGCTTTAGGATTCATTCAAAACAACTGCAAAGTTGTAGCCTTAAGCCTTCCAGCTTTGCTCTGAGTAATGGCTTTTGATTCCTAGTCTGTCCCTGGCATTGTCAAGTATTTTTTTTTCAGCTGTCAATAGAAGCAGTTAAACTAGTAACTGTACATTTCTGCTTGTTCTTCCCTAAGTTTTGAAGCTTTCTGTGTTGTTATTTAACATGCATAACACTCCTGAGCACTTAGAGACTGTCCTAGTTGAGGTTGTTTAAGGCTGTATCTTTATGGATTCTGCTGGCCTTTGGGTTCTGCAGGCAATTGTATGAGCAAGTTCAAAAACTTTTTGGTAATCATGGTTGATCAGGGCCATCTGTGCCTTGTATTACATCTCCCTTATGAGGGCAAGAAAGGTGAAATGGGAATAATGTTCCCTCCATGTCTTCTTTTGTCCATTATGTCAGAAAGATGGGCCCTGGCTGCATATGACCTTATGCTTGCTTTTCCTTCTTGTTTATTTGTGTGATTTCACGTGCTGCTGGCATGGTTGTTCAACAGGAAAACCAAAAGCCATGGCAGTGTGCTGCTTGATGGTTCTTTCTGTTTGACCATGACCTCAGGCCATGTCAGAAGAGCATGCTGTTTGTAGTGACACTGTCTCATCTGTCAGATTTTATCCCAAATACCTACAGAGATCAGGTAGAGCAGGTTTCTGTGGGGCATTCCTCTCTTGTCTTTGGATTTCAGAGGAAGCCAGTTTCAAGGAGCAGTCCCTTGTCACTTGGTCCATGCCAAGCCTCAGGTCTTGAGATGGAAGAAAGCCTGGAGCTGGTAGCACTCTATTATTCTCTTCAGTATTTCCAACACCAGCAGACAAGAGATGAAAAATTCTGCTAACTTGGCATATAGCAGTTGATGCCAGTGCTTTAGCTCTCTGTGCTGGTTCTCTTAGTGCTTACCCTGGCAGAGGGTTCTGAGTTCCTCATTGTTAGAAGCTAAGAAATGTATTCAACAGTGCAGGACTGCACCTGTCAGGGGCAGGATCTAAGAAAAAGACCAGCTCAGTTGTCTATTTCCAGAGAAAGTCAAGCTTTAGGTACAGGATTGATGATACTTGCAGTTGCTCTAGAATTCATTGCTACTAGAGTTTGCTAAAACTTCAGCATAGGACATGATACTGTTACAATGAGAAGAATTGTAGCTTGAAGCAATATGGAGGAAGATTCTCTGGGGTTACACTACACTAAGTCTGCTGTATTTATTGTGCTTAGGTCTGGATAAGCTAGGAATGGACCAATCAGTAGTCCTATGTTGCCACTCCATAGGCTTTATTAGTCTCACAGGGACTTTCTTTTACTGATCTGGAAATGGGACTTCTTGTGTCATGTCCTAAGTCAAGCTGGGAGTAACTGGTATTTGCCCTCTTAGCTGTTTGGCCCTCAAAGAACTCTCATTCTCCATGAACAAATTCTCTTCAGCAATCTGTTTGAAGTCCTTCTCAGGAATGTTCTTTTGCTTTCTAGGTGTGCATGCACCCCCATAATGTGCTTTCAGATGTAGTAAACTACACCTTATGGCTAATGGAGTGCTCCCATGCCTCGGGCTGCTGCCATGCTACCATGTTCTTCTCCATTTGCTTCTCCTTCCGTGCTGTCCTAGAGCTCTTTGACAGGCATGATGGCCTTCGACGTCTGGTTAACCTGGTAAGGCTTTTTTTCCCAGGAGAAGTACAACTTGTGTGTGTGCTGTGGTAACCTTACAAGCACAAATTATGCTGTTTGTGTGCAGAAGCTGGGGTACATCTGTATGGTATTGTTGTGCAGTCCTACTAGCTTGGGTTGTATGTAACTGGGGGACATCAGCATTGCAGAGTGTAAGCATACTTTGTGTTGTGTAATAGAATGCCTGATAGTATTAGGCACAACACACAACACTGTAACAGTGTTACACTGCTGTAACTTCTGCATTTCTTTCTTCATAGATAGTGTAAGAGAGCAGTGGTTCTTTTTAGATACACTGTTTATCCATGCAGATAGCCTTTTCTATTCAAACAGCTTTTGTCAGCTCTCAGACAGTGTGCTTGTCTGTCTTGTATAGCAAAGTAAGTTTGGATTTAGTACAAGTGCAGCTAAGAATTGTAGGTGTTTGTTGTTTTTTTTTTCCTAAAGAGTGAGCTGATAAAACTTTTTCTTTTCTCCCCACCCAATCTCTTTCTAAAGATAAGCACTCTTGAGATCTTAAACCTGGAAGACCAGGGAGCCCTCTTGAGTGATGATGAGATCTTTGCCAGTCGCCAGACTGGGAAGCACACCTGCATGGCCTTGCGTAGGTACTTTGAGGCTCACCTTGCTATCAAACTGGAACAGGTGAAGCAGTCACTGCAGCGCACTGAAGGAGGTATTCTGGTCCATCCACAGCCTCCCTACAAGGTGAGCAGCATGTGGCAAGCTTTTATCGTGGTTGTGGCTTTTTTTCAAATGAATCCAAGGAATATGTGGATGTCTTTTGAAGGCAGTGGAATAACTAGGCAGTGTGCAATTCATAGGGATAGGGATTTTTTTATTTGTACTTTTATCCTGCCTTGGGGAATGACACTGCAAAAGAAGAGTACAGAAGAGCCTTTGAGGTTCACCTGAACTACATTTGATTAAGGTTCCTGCTCATCTGATGTGGTTCCCTTTCCATCTCTCATAAACAAATTAAAGGCAGGCTTTTTTTGATACTTGTGGGTTTTTCTATGCTTTTAATCTCTGCAAGGACAAAATCCATATGTATAGAAGTGTACCTGTTGAAAAACAAGTTTGATTTGATAATGACTGAAATATGTCTGTTGGACACCCATAGTTTTTAGGAATGACCTGGTCATTACTATTTTTCCTATTTTCTCCCTGCAAAGTAGTTTAAAAAAATGAAATGATGGCTGCTTGTTTTGAGGGAGCACATTTACCTGTTGTTTCTGGTTTAATTCCTGATGGTTTTCTAGAGGAGCTGAAATAAGAAAACATAAGGGGTTCTTTGCTTCTGTGAAAATCACTTGTTTTCAGTAACTAAAGAAATGACTAGAAGCTGTTGCCTTCCTGTATAATTAAAAAAAAAAAAAAGAGTTGAAAGGCAAGCTTGTTAGGAATTTCCTTTTTTCTTTACTATGTTTTGTAGTCAGAACTTAGAAACCATCACTGAGTATTTTTTGCAGCCTTATTAATATTTCAACAGAAATTTATTTTGAGTGATGGTCTAGTAGCTAATAGATTAGTAGCTTAAAAGCAGAGTAGAATTTTAATTTACTGTAACTTTTCTTCTTAAATTGGCCTAAGCCTTGTAGGATTTCAAAGAAACTTTAAGGATGTTATTCTTAAGCGTATTATTTCTATTATAGTGACAATTCTTTTATAATCGAGGAACGAAACAGAAAGTAAATACTTAATCTGCAAGAGACAGTGGTAGTCTGCTCTTTGTGGGTGTGGTTTTCAGTTAAATCCCAGCATGGGGGGACTGGATGTGCAAATTTGTGATCTCTTTCTAATGCTTCCAACTGGCTTCCCTACAGGCCTGTTCATATACTCATGAGCAGATTGTAGAGATGATGGAGTTCCTGATTGAGTATGGTCCAGCACAGCTTTACTGGGAGCCAGCAGAGGTTTTTCTCAAATTGTCTTGTGTCCAACTCATGCTTCAGCTCATTTCAATAGCATGCAACTGGAAGACATACTATGCAAGGTGAGTTGTTTGCTGTAGTACTGTGTTTTAGTGCAGTAAGTTGCTGCTCTTGGGCAGGATATCACATTTCTAGATTTTCTGCCTCTCTGATAGCATTTTAAATAGGGGCATACTGGTTAATGGTGTTAGGGCCTGGGCTGTGGAGGCACCATGATATTCTGTTATCTTTCTGTGGCACCTCTTGCCCCTGCCTCCTTACCCCAAAAAGATCTGCAACATCCATACTGTTACAAAAGAAAGGGAACTGTCACCAGGTTCTGATAGAACACCAGTAGGATTCTGTCTGCAGTTCAAAAGGAGGATGGATGCAAAGTTCCAGCCTCACTTTATCCTAGTGGCCATCTGCTTCCCAGAGTGAAGCTGTAGTCCTCTGTAGAGATGTGTTCACTGGTGAATCACTGTCTGCTATAACTTGCTGTCATCAGTGGTACTTGTGTCACCAGAACTCACTCTTATTTCTGCTGCCTGCAGGAGCTCCTTGCCTAGCTTAACTTGAAAGCCTTTGAAATCTATTCTGCTTCTACAGTCCCTTGCCTCCCTCCCTGCCTCCCTCCCTCCCTCTCAGGTTCGCTTCATAACAGTAGTTTTTCTTCTCCTGTTTGCTACTCTCTGCAGCTGTTTCCTAATTGCTGCCTGGGTTAACTCCTACCTTTCCATACAGGCTTACAAACCTTCCCCCCTTTTCTTGCATTGGTCTGCTCTTCTGCCTCTTGCTCTACAGCCCTTTTCATTGTCCACACACCTGTCTCTCTTAAACTGGTGCCTAAATTGATGCCTTTTCCCCTATTGTCTTGTTTACTGCTAAATATTTTCCCTTCACTTCAGAAAAACTTCCTAGTTGACTGGTGACAGAGTATTTTAGACAGCAGTGTTTCCCAGCTAAGATGTAGAGTTAGATTTGGAAGCTTAATTTTGAATGCATTTGTAGATAAGTCTTAATATTCTTATTTTTATAAATACAAAATTGCAGTGCTTTGAGGAGCCTGTGAGCAGTGTGGGATTAGTGTTGACAGACTGCAGGCAATGGTGTGCATGGGAGCACTGCCTCATGTGGAGACCAGCCCTTTAAGAGTGGAACATTCTAAAATCAAAAGGCACCATCACAAACATCAGATGTGACTGACTTAGTAATACTAAGAGTTTGGAGTAGAGTAGAGTGAATGCTGTTGTGTTATTGAAACAAGTCTGTATGTACACCTCTAAGAAGTTCTTCTGTTGTTGTCTTCCAGGAATGACACAGTACGATATGCTTTGGATGTACTAGCCATCCTGACTGTGGTTCCTAAAATCCAGTTGCAGCTGGCAGAACCAGTGGATGTGTTAGATGAAGCTGGATCTACTGTTTCCACTGTGGGTAAGCTGAATATGGTCCTAATAACTTAACCACTTACCAACTATATTCTGCTATGTGGTTTTTAGCTGGCTGTTTCTCACCTACAGTGAGACAAGGGTTAAAATGATTCATGTGTTCAGAATTACTGTCCAGGATGCAAATGAATGGGAGAGTAGACCGTGGTTAAAATTGTTAGCACTGTGGTTGGATTACAGATTTGCAGGTGTGGTCTTTGACTAGCACTTGTTTTCAAGAGCTCATTAAATATAGGTAGAGGCAGATCATCTTCTGTAATGGGACTATTAGGTTCCCTCAACTTCCCAGAAATGTAGGTCCACTAGGGATATATCATTTGAGAATATGAGAGAGGGACAATTACTGCTCTTTGAGTTACGCTTTAACTGGCTACCTGCAGATTCAGTATGCAAATGAATGAGATGTGCCTGGGTCAGATCTAAGGCTTATGCATTAACTAGGGTCTGACTTCTTTTTAAGAAAAGAAAAACAAGAGGTAGGCAGAGTACTAAATACAGGCAAGAGACAATTTCTTTTGCACAGGACCTATCACTAGATAAAGTACCAATTCTTTCTTGAGTGAGGATTTTGGTCTTCTAAAGCAGACATGAAACTTACAGGAGTCTGCCTGGACAGGTGGAGGGAGAAAAACTCAGAGTTTCATTTTTGCCTGACTCCTTTTGGAAGCTGTGATATGATTGATTTTTTTTTTTCGCTTCATAACAGGATCCCCTTTCTTCCTCTATGTTTCCACTTTGTTAGTATTTATACAAGAGAGTTGCTTCCTGCAGTAAGAATTAGAGGCATGCTTGTGCATCTTTCTCTGTGCCAGGTATCTTGAGATTTTATGTTCTTGGGCCATGGCTGATCACCTTCTGTGAAAGATTTTTTTTAACTCCCTGCTTACTGGTGATGAAGTAGAGGAACATCAGTGTAGCAAAACATTTTGCTAGGAAGGTAGAAAAATACATCTTACCCTGGTCAGCAGAACTTCAGGTATTCCCAGAATGAAAAGAATTACCCATTTTCCTCAAATTTGCAGAAGACTCACTTTCTTACTGTCTGATGAACTGTGTAAGATACATTTTAGAGTACTAAAGAAACTATTTCTTTTCCACACTAGGTATTAGTATCATCCTTGGAGTTGCTGAGGGTGAATTTTTCATCCATGATGCTGAGATTCAGAAATCAGCCCTTCAGATCATCATCAATTGTGTGTGTGGCCCAGATAATCGAATCTCTAGTATTGGCAAATTCATCTCTGGAACTCCTCGGCGAAAGCTTCCTCAGGCCCCCAAGAGCAGCGAGCACACATTAGCTAAGATGTGGAATGTGGTGCAGTCCAACAATGGAATCAAAGTGCTGCTGTCATTGCTCTCTATAAAGATGCCTATCACAGATGCAGATCAGATCCGAGCATTAGCCTGCAAAGCCTTGGTGGGGCTCTCACGCAGCAGTACTGTCCGGCAGATCATCAGCAAGCTGCCCCTCTTCAGCAGCTGCCAGATCCAGCAGCTGATGAAGGAGCCAGTGCTTCAGGACAAGCGCAGTGAGCACGTCAAGTTCTGCAAATACGCTGCTGAGCTGATAGAGCGTGTCTCGGGGAAGCCCTTGCTGATTGGCACAGATGTGTCTCTGGCTCGGTTGCAGAAGGCAGATGTGGTAGCCCAGTCAAGGATCACATTTCCTGAGAAGGAGCTGCTGCTTCTGATTCGGAACCATCTCATCTCTAAGGGCCTAGGTGAAACTGCATCTGTCCTTACTAAAGAAGCTGACCTACCCATGACTGCAGCATCTCACTCATCTGCCTTCACCCCTGTTGCGGCTGCTGCCTCTCCTGTGACCCTGCCTCGCACTCCTCGCATAGCTAACGGCATCTCGGCTCGTTTGAGTAGCCACACTTCTGTAGGTTCCACTGCCACCTCTGTCCACACCCAAGCAAGGCCGCCTGCATCCCAAGGTCCACTTGCCCTTCCAGGCCCTTCTTATGCCAGCAACTCTCCTCTGATTGGCAGGATTAGCTTTGTCAGGGAGAGGCCATCTCCCTGCAACGGCAGAAAAACCAGAGTGTTGCGACAAAAATCGGACCATGGCGCCTACAGCCAGAGCCCAGCTATCAAAAAGCAGCTGGACAGACACCTTCCTTCCCCACCCACGCTGGACAGTATAATCACAGAGTACCTTAGGGAGCAGCATGCCCGCTGCAAGAACCCTGTTGCCACCTGTCCCCCTTTCTCTCTCTTTACTCCCCACCAGTGTCCTGAGCCAAAACAGAGGCGCCAAGCGCCAACTAACTTTACCTCACGGCTGACCCGCAGGGCAGCCTTTCCGAAGTACGGAGGGGTGGATGGTGGCTGCTTTGATAGACACCTTATATTTAGCAGGTAAGGAACAAAAAAGGTTTCTTGATACCTCTGAGGATGTACCCTGTGCCAAAAAGCCTTGCCTGGATTCAGACTGTGCAGTCCCACAGCGGAGTGTCCTTGGAGAGGGAAGTGGTTTAATTCAACAGTGACACATGTGAGAGCCTTCAAAAGCATTCTTAGAAGTTGTTCTGTTCTCTTGTCCTTGGCACTGACCCTTAGTACATAGAGCATACTTTATGTTCAGTATTTTGTAATCCATTTGGAATGTTGACTGATGAAGCTCATAGTTCTGTGTTCTCCTTTGGAAGGTAAGTATGTTCAGCCAGTTTTACTCTAGCATGTAGCGTAGCCTTGAGGATGGTTAGCTGACCGATGCAGGACAGCAGAATCCATATTTTGTTCTTGCAGCTGAATTCACAGCACTGCAAGTTGATAGCCTTTTTATGTGGCCTTTGTTTGCTGAGGTTAGATTGGAAGATGATGTAAAGTTTATAAAAACAGAGGTGACACACAGATGAAAGCATCTTCACAGTGAAACCAGTATCACCTTAGGAAATCATGACAGAGGTTATTTGGCTGCTGTGTCATGCCTTCTTGTGTTGAGTGTTTCAGGACTGTTAGAAAATTCTTTGTTAGCTGTCTGTAATTATCCAGGTGACAGCATTACAGGTTTTCCATCAGTCCAGCTTTGAAGATGGACTCCCAAGTGCTTCAGCTTGCAGAACAAAGCCTGAAACATTGCAAACACTGTTGTAACATACTCACTTGAGCCCTCGTCTTACAACTGGCGCTTAGCTTGTCCTGGGAGAAAGTTATAACTCGTAACTACATCGTTTTTAGGACTGGGTTTAATATCATCACACAGCATTTCAGTTTTGCTTTTCTTCTGTCTTTTGGGTGACCCTTGTGTTTCTACCTTCTCTAGGTTCCGTCCAATTTCTGTGTTCAGGGAAGCAAATGAGGATGAGAGTGGATTTACCTGTTGTGCGTTTTCTGCAAGAGAACGATTCTTAATGCTGGGGACTTGCACAGGGCAGTTGAAACTCTATAATGTATTCAGTGGACAGGAAGAGGCCAGTTACAACTGCCATAACTCTGCCATCACACACCTTGAGCCATCCAGGGTAAGTAATCAAAGACCTGGTCTGGGTTTTAGAAGTCCTTGAAGCCTAAGCCCTGGTGTGTTTTGGGCCTGTCTGGATCTGTACATCTAAAATGCACCTATTGGCTGTAGTGCTTGTAATAGTTACATACTCCCTCTCTGTGAGTTTGACAGCTATTTTTTCTTCCCATGATAACAGAGGAGATGCCATGTACCTTCATAAGTGAAGAATATATGTGTGTATGTATATATATGGAAGTGGAAAAATACTTAAACTGACTACTTAAGGTAGATAAGATATCAGAGTTTATATAACCTTGCTTTGTTGGAGAAAGAAGTCTTTTGTGGTATGATGGTTCTAGGAAGAAATAAAAGGTCACTGATTAATAAGCAGAATGTACACCACTCACAGGGCATCAAAATTGAGGCATGGATTATCCTGATTTTATCTGCTGTTAACATCACAGGTAGTTCCCATTGTTATCTGTAACATTCTTCTTTGCCAAGGGTTCTTCGTCTTTTAGATACCTAGACTTTATCCCCATAGGAGTAGTTGAATAAGCACAAAATCTACTATAGTTCCTAGATTCATCTTGTAAGTTTAACTTAAAGTGTACAGGTAAAATGATAACCTCTGTTTTCCCTGGTATTCTTTTCCCTTCCTTCCCCTCCACTGCCATCTGGAAATACAGGATGGATCTTTATTGCTGACATCTGCTACATGGAGCCAACCTCTGTCTGCATTGTGGGGAATGAAGTCTGTCTTTGATATGAAGTAGGTATACTCTGATCCAGCTGTGGGTATATTGCAATTAGAGGAACCATTCAGTAGAGGCAGAAACCCTAAGAACAAACTCTATGAAAGAACAGTACAGCACAGCTCTTACACTGTCTCTTGTGAAAAAATAAAATGTACTCCTTTTCATGTTTAGTATCTTCTCTATTTTATTTGGTACAGACAGCTTTGCCAAATTCTAACCACTTAAAGTCCTAGTTAATACAAGATAGATCAGTAAAATCACTGTTGTCTCTAAAGGCAAAGAAATATTTTTGTGTTTTATTCTCACATTTGTAAATTATCTTGACAGTCTTTCTGTAGCCAGTTACAGAATTTTATTAGCATGGTGATTTGCAGGGTGGAATTTTCAGGCCTAGATACAAGCTATTTCAGACCTGGATAAACCTATTTAAGATTGATTTCAGTATGTAAGTGTTACAAGTAAAATGATAACCTTCAGTAATTTTTCCCTTCCATACAAAATGTGTGGAAGGCTCTTCGTTTGTAGAAGGTTTAATTGTTCTCTACCTTAATTGTAAGCAACAGTTTTGGTGTGACCTGTTTTAGGTCAGCTAGTGTTACGTTTACAGCAGACCCTGTTAATGACAAGTCTGTGAATTTGCTGCTTGTGGTTTTTTCACTGGTCTGCAGTAAAGGCTGTGTCAGTAATGGATATTTTCGTGCCAAAGCCAGTGGAGTATTTTAGCATTGTAGAATGTAGAATGCCATGGTCAGTGGTGAAGAAAGGCCTTTTCTACATTTTTAGTTTTCTCCGTTGTTGAAACTGTTGCTGGCAGTTTTGGGGTGGTGTTTGGTTCACACAAGTGGCTTGAAGCTACAGTTCCTTGACTTCTTTACTGACTCTATCTCCAGACATTCCTTCCCTGATGACCACTATGTGGAGTTCAGCAAGCACTCTCAGGACAGGGTCATTGGCACAAAAGGAGACATTGCCCATGTAAGTACCAGTAGAGGTCATAGTTGTGAAGCTGTGACAAGAACCTCATTCTTCACAGGATGTTTATTTACAGAACTGGATGCAATGGTGCTCTGTGTAACTGATGAGCTAAGAGACTTTAGAGGAAAGCTTTCCAAGTGTCAAATAACTCCTCCCTGTGTCTAAGGGTATAAAACTATAAACTTAGCTATCCCAAATCAACTGTAGGACAAGCAGTGTGCTGCCCCTGTCCTCAGTATTCTGGGCAACTGTAGAATCTGGTTTGTTTTATTCATTTGAGAGAGATCATGTAGGACTGTTATTTTTTGTTTCCCCTGAGGTTTCCTTCTTTGCCTTATTTTTCAGTAATAGTGATAATTATAATAAAAGTTCCACTGTAAACAGTAGCTCAGTCAGCAGCTCTGGGAATTGACCTGTTGAAAGTGTCCTCCTTTTGCCCCCGAGATGTGCAGCTTGCTTTTGGTTAATTTAATCTTACCAATATATTTTTAGATAAAACTGTTGTAGTGTGTTGTATCAATACCTACAAATTTGACAGACACGGGCTTCAGAGTGCTTCTGCTGCTTCTTCTCAGTGCTAATTTGCTTTCATTGTAGGCACCATCTCTTTTGAAAGGGTATTTGCATAAAAATTTGTCATGAAAACTTACTCAAATTTTTTTATGATTGTACTTACTGCTCTGATTTGTTTAAGCAAAATAGCAATTCCTGCCCCATTTTTAACTTGGGTTTATCTGGAAGTCATATAATTTTGTGTAATGTGTTTATCTGGTAAACAGATTTGTTTTCTAATTCGAGAGCATTTTTTCCTCTCTGTAAGTTTGACTGAGAGCTAGGCTCTGTGGGATGCTACAGATCAAATTTATCTGAGAAGGTGGTCATAAACCCTTCATACTAGTTAAAACCCTTGTAATCTTTTTGTCTCCCAACAGTTTGTTGGGACAAAGCTCAGAAAATTACCTTTCCATGTAAATTGCAGGAATTTGAACTCCTTTTCTGTAGTTTCTGGCATTTTTTCCCCTCAGTGTGTGCTTTGGAGTTTTTATGTGTGTAAATACCATCTGCTCTGAAAGCAGTTCCAGTTCTGAAATGGTTCCTGGCTAAGTGGTACCCTGTGACAGCAGCTTCACAGCCACTTCTCATTATGGGAGTTAGTTTCTTTGTTGCTAATCCTGATGGTATTGAAATATATCATCAGTGAACCTGCAATAAGCTAAGTACTGGCCAAAACACATTGTGAGGCTTGGTTCTAGCTGTGAGAAACTATCAAAGGCCTGCTAGGAAGGGTTACCTTTGGAATGCTCTTGTGTGAAATGGAAAAGCAAAATGGGAAATGGGGTGATTCTGGAAACAATCTAGAAGGGGAGATGTGGGATGATCTTAGACACAGGTGTATTACAAATTGTGACTAATCTTTCTTTTTCTTTTTAATCTAAAAGATCTATGATATTCAGACTGGCAACAAGCTATTGACTCTGTTTAACCCAGATCTTGCCAACAACTACAAGAAGAACTGTGCCACCTTTAACCCTACTGATGACCTTGTCCTAAATGATGGTGTCCTCTGGGATGTCAGATCGGCACAAGCCATCCACAAGTTTGACAAATTCAACATGACCATCAGTGGTGTTTTCCATCCCAATGGGCTAGAGGTCATAGTCAACACGGAAATTGTATCCTTTGGCTGCTGTGGTAGCTGATGTTCTAGGACCTAAACAGTGAATAAACAAGTAGCTGTTTGCAGAAGTTACACTAATGATCTGCTGTGCTACAGGTCTCATATGGTAACAACAGTTTTTGTCCGGTAGGGACTATCAGACACAGAATCATAGAACAATCAGAGTTGGAAGGCACCCACAAGGATCATCTAGTCCAACTCCATTAGGCATAGGACAAGACCCCAAGATCACACGAGGTGACTAAGGGCATTGTCCAAGCATCTCCACAAGATTTGGAGCCATGTCAACCTCCCTGGGGAGCCTGTTCCAATGCTCCACCACCCTCTGGGTGAAAATCTTTTTCCTAACATCCAGCCTGAATTTCCCCCGGGACAGCTTTGTACCATTCCCCCGTGTCCTGTCACTGTCCACTAAAGAGAAGAGCTTAGCCCTCACTCCTCCCTCTCTGGTGAGGAGGTTATAAACTGCTATGACATCCCCGCTCAGTCTTCTCTTCTCCAGACTGAACAGGCCAAGTGAATTCAGCCTTTCTTCATATTTCTTCCCCTCCAAGCCCTTCACCATCTTTGTTGCCCTCCTCTGGATGCTCTCCAACAACTCCATGTCCCTCTTGTGTTGTGGAGCCCAGAGCTGCACACAATACTGCAGGTGAGGCCACACCAGTGCCGAGTAGAGCAGGAGTATCACTTCTCTTTCTCGGCTAGTGATGGAGTGCTTGATGCATCCCAGGATCCAGTTGGCTCTCTTGGCTGCTGAGGCACACTGTTGACTCACTGTTGACACCTAGCTGACTTAAATCTAGATTCTGCCTCTGACATAGCCTGGAAGAAGTACTTAACACAGAGAGAAAGCAAGAGAGATTTTCTTTTTTGTTATACTCAGTGGTATCTTTGCTCTCTTCCAATCCCTGATCAAGATCAACCTTGAAGCTTCACTTCTTGTGACTGGAAATGACATTTTTCCTCTTGAACATGTGGAAGGGATTGCAGTGCTAGACGTGAACTCCATTTCTGTCATGTGTGCAAGAGGGTGGTGATGCATTTTCTTGAACATAATTAGTTTGCCACTGTGTTGAAAAGAAAATAGAAACTTCTAATCGTTTGTTGCTCCTTAGCCTGTATTTTTTCAGTGGGACCTCCGAACTTTCCATTTGTTACACACAGTACCTGCACTGGATCAGTGTCGTGTGGTCTTCAACTACACTGGTACAGTTATGTATGGAGGTAAGACTTCTGAGTCTTGTATTGCTCTCTTTGGTTACCCCTAGTTTGAGATGAGTAGAACAAGTATTCAGTCAAATTGGGAGCTCCAGAGCATTTGTCTAACTCCAGGCCTTACTGGCATGTGCAAACTGATATTTTTTCAGGATGTTTGTGCTCCATGTATTGCTGACAGTTTTCTCTAACATGAGCAATATCAGAACTCATTTGTGAGATTCAAAATCAACCTATTGAAAAGAAAATGTGTATATGGGCAGATCTGATGATGCTTGAGAAAATAATTTTGTCCTCTGTATTAAGCTTCAGTGATCTGCTGCATTATTAATAAAGGCAGCTCTGGAAGGGTAGATATTAACTGTGTCTTGACAAGCAATTAAATAAGAAGAAAATTCATATCAGAGTCTGATTTGGTCTTAAGTTGATTAACGATAGTCATGAATGGAAGGTGGATTTATGGAATAATCTTTCTTTTCATCAGCTATGTTGCAGGCAGATGATGAAGATGACCTTCTGGAGGAGAGAATGAGAAGTCCCTTTGGCTCTTCTTTCAGGACATTTAATGCAACTGATTATAAACCTATAGGTAAGAGAGGAGCAAATGGCTTGATCTGGAGTTTTGAAAGTTTATTGAAAATTCTGCTTAGTAACATTCACTTTGTCCTCTCCTTTGCATGTGTGACAAACCAAATTCTGCTATGATCTGCTCTGATTGAAACATGAGAGTTGGGTTTAACACTGAAATAGATTCAAGTATCATATCCTGCTCAGTGTGTGATTGCCTTACTCTCTACTGTTCACCAGTTCTGGCTTTATATTCCTTTCCCCTTTCCAAATAGGGCATTATCTGAGGTCATTTGGCCAAAATGTCATTGGTCTCATTTCAGGAAGGGTCTTTTTTTCATTAATTTTATTTTGCTTTTCCCAGCAGCATTTCCCCATGCTGGTAGTTCAAAATGCTGACAGTTTGGCCTCCAGCTTGCAAAGCACCTGGAGCAAAGCTAGTTGCTGCTATGGACATAAACAAACGTAGCTTTTGCTGTTGAAAGGAGCCATGGCTCAAAACTTAGTCCCTTCATTGCCACCTATCCTGGAAGATTATCTGATGATTACTGTGCTTAGAGAAGCCAATAAATGTATTATCAAGGGATAATACTGTGCAGAGCAGGTTAAGAACTTACCTGGCAATTTTCTGTGACAGTCTCCAAACATTTCTGGTCTTTATTACAGGTTGAATTAGTTACAAATGTTCATTTCAATTTTATTTCAACTGTTGTTTATTGTCCTAACATTTCCTTACCTGCTTTTAGACATACATTGTTAGCTCTTTTCTTTCAGTGAGCATTAAGTTGTATGTGGTTAACCACTGAGTTTGTTGTATGTTTTGCAGCTACCATAGATGTAAAGCGGAATATCTTTGACTTGTGCACAGACAGCAAGGACTGCTATCTGGCTGTCATTGAGGTAAAGGAGCTAAGAATAAATTCTGGTCTCTGTAGCTGTGGTTTGAGTACAATGCTTTTTGTTTTTAAAACCTTCAGAAGTGATGATTCTGGAGTTTCTGCTGTTCAATTCATGTCCTAAACAGTGGTGGTGTTTTGATGATGTTGTTTTTCTGTTGTCCACCCACAGCAGTCTTGTTTTTCTGCCTCCGATTCCTTAAACTTTCAAACACAGAATCACAGAACATTCATGGCTGGAAATGACCTCTCAGATCACTGAGTCCAACAAAAAAACAACAACCCACAACAAAAAAACCCCAACCAAACAAAAACAAACCACACAACCTCTGCCCTCACTAGAGCATGTCCTGGAGCACCACATCTACACATTTTTTAAACACCTCCAGGGATGGTGACTCAACCACCTCCCTGGAAGGCTGTTTCAGTGTCTCACCACTCTTTCTGTAAAGAATTTCTTCCTAATATCCAATCTAACCCCACCCTGTCTCAACTTCAAACCATTCCCTCTGGTTCTGTCATTAGTTACTAAGGAGAAGAGGCCAACCCCCACCTCTCTACAAGCTCCTTTCAGGTAGTTGTAGAGGGCAATGAG
This sequence comes from Bucco capensis, assembly GCA_013396975.1. Lineage (NCBI taxonomy): Eukaryota > Metazoa > Chordata > Aves > Piciformes > Bucconidae > Bucco > Bucco capensis. Next base: position 384,922 of record VWZO01004180.1, read on the forward strand.
GTCTCCCCTCAGCTTCCTCTTCTCCAGACTAAACATGCCCAGCTCCCTCAGCCTCTCCTCATATGGCTTGTCCTCTAAACCCCTCACAAGCTTGGTAGCTCTCCTCTGGACACGCTCCAGCATCTCAATGTCCTTCCTGTAATGAGGGGCTCAGAACTGAACAATTGACTCTGTTCTTCAAGCATTTCCCACTTTAAAATGCACAGAAATTTTCCTTCTCATAAGCACAGAGAAATGCATTTTTTCCAATTTATAGCAATAATTTCCTATTAAAATTTGCGCTATATCAAATAAATGGGAAATGCAATCTTCCTGGGGCTTCCCATAGAGCTTTTTTGTTTGTCACTCTTATTGTTCCTTTTTCATTTGTCTTCCTAGCAAAGTCCCAGAAGCTAAAGGTTTGAAGCAAACATTACTGCAAACATTACATTACTTCTGGTTTGTTAGAGGGAAAGTAAAATTAAACTGAGTCCAGTTCTTTGCCCAATAATATGTTGTCAGTACCCAGTGTCTTGAACCTGACTAATCTAAAATCCTGTCAGCTTAATAACTCTGTGCACTACTGATCCTTACAGACCAAAAAAGGCAAGACAAGAATTTTTAGGAGGGCAAGCTTCATAGTTAACTAATGAAGTTGGAGTTGTTAAGGTTGTGAGGCCAAGAGCTGAATGTTTTCTTTTATAGGAGTAATTTGAAATGTTATTTCAGGGCATGTGGCAGCAGTGGTTGCTGGGGTGTCAGACTGCTGTCTTCTGCAACTCATGCTATCCGATAGCTTTTGGCATTCTCTCCAGGCATATTGTTCAATGATATGATAGGGAGGCAGATTTGAAAGGAAGTGGTGTGTAGTTAGGTGAGAACTAACCCAAAGCATGTTAAGGATCCAGTAAAGGTTTCATTAAATCTACTAGTAAGAGTGTAGCTTGTGGATGGGAGAAGCAGGGAGTAGACATTCGCATCACACCTGGGCTGCTCCTTTAAACTGAACAGACTTGTTTTTAGTGCTAATTGTACTGCTGCTAGTAAATGGGAGGGAAGGCTTTTGGTAAGATTTCTGTGACTGATATCAGATAAAACATTGAATATGAATGCTGAGCTTGATTCCTGGGGCTAACTGCTGTGTGGGCATCTCCTCTCCAGAATCAAGGGAGCATGGATGCCATGAACATGGATACAGTTTGCAGGCTGTATGAAGTGGGCAGGCAGCGTTTGGCAGAAGATGAAGAGGATGAAGAAGAAGATCAGGTGAGAAGTATAGCTTTAATCTGGCTGTTCAAGAGTATTTATTAGGTCACTGGTGTGGATTTATTACCCACAAAGTAGAGGTGCCTCATTTGGTCACACCTCATGTGAAGTCAATCACTTTACTATCAGTGTTCATTCATGGCTAGGCTTCACGAACAAAGATTCTGGTACTGGACTGTCAGTGTAAACTAAGACTATCTCTACAGAACCTGTGTGAACAGAAACTTTGTGCTCTGTAAACTGTTGTGATAATTTATAGCTTATTTATGAATTTCTCTAGGGGTTTCAGTCTTGATTAGGAACTTTGCTGGTTTGTTCTGATTGTTTTTAAAAAATACTTTGACAACCAGTAGAGATAACAGTGTTGTAAGTTTTCCTTTTTTCAATTCCAAGTCTTATATGTAAAATGTTACAAGAATTTTAAAGAAAGCTGTAGGTTTGTATTGGGATGTGTTGGTATTCCTTATCAAATCAGCCATTTGAGCTTTGGCAACTTGACAGAAGAGCTAAGGACTGCAATAAGTGCTTCAGGGTGTAGTTGGTTGAATATACAGTAGCACAGAATACTTACTACAGTACAGTGAGAATTAAAGACAAACTTGTAGCTTTTTGGGTGTCAGGTGTTTGGGTTTTTTTGAACAGGCAAAGACCTTATGCTTCAATTCCCTAAAGATATTATATGCATTATTTTCTGCTCTTCAGTGTCTGCCTTCTAGTAAATCATATACTTATATCTCCTGTGAAGAAAGCTGACAGCATCTTTTTCCAAAGAATGCCAGTAGGTAATATTTTGGTGGTAGGTTTGTTTTTTTTCCAGGCTGTGTGGAAAGCTGAAATTCTGATATCCTTTCTGTCTCTGAATCTTCCTATTGCTGGGTCAAAACTTTTACTTTCTAGTTCAGAAGACTGGATAAAAGATCCCAGGGTAGAGTAATTTTATTTGCAGTTAGTTGTTATGACAGTTTCACTGGAATTCTGAAGTTTTCCACACACAGGTTGCTGTCCTGTCCTCTCAGTGTGCTACAAGGTTGCAGTTGAAGTCTTGGCATACCTATGAAGAGTGGGGCATACCCACTCTTTCTGTCCCTGTACTGGAGAGGTTCAGATGAGGAACTTTTAGGATAGGTGAGGAGTAGAATTCCTTGGGAAGTAATGAAGGAGGGAGAAATTGCTGTTCCTTCAAGCAAGCTGTTCCTTCAAGCAAGGTACAGTGCTGGAGAGGGTACAGAGGCTACCAAACTGGTAAAGGGCTTAGAACATAAGCCTGATGAGGAAAGACTGAGGGATCTGGGCCTGTTTAGCCTGGAAAAGAGAAGGTTGAGGGGAGACCTCCTGGCTCTCTAGAACTACCTGAAGGGAGGTTGTAGAGAGGCAGGGACTGGGCTGTTCTCCCTGGTGCAGAGTGATAGGACAGGGGAAATGGTTGGAAATTGCACCAGGGGAGATTCAGGCTAGACATTAGGAGGAATTTCTTTGCTGCAAGGGTTGTCAGCCATTGGAACAGGCTGCCCAGGGAGGTGGTTGAGTCCCCATCCCTGGAGGTGTTTAGGAGACAGGTAGGTGTTGCATTGGGGGTCATCATTCAGCAGGTTGCTAGGGCTAGGACAAAGGCTGAACTCATGATCTTCAAGGTCTCTTCCAGCTGAAACTGTTCTATGATTAGAATCATAGAATGGTTTGGGTTGGAAGGGACCTCTGGAGCTCATCTAGTCCAACCCCCCTGCAGTGGGCAGGGACATCCCCAACTAGATCAGGTTGCCCAGAGCCCTGGCAAGCCTCAATGATTCCAAAGTGTTTCTACTTTCTAGACATCCAGTGCTTACCTCAGGCAATAATTTCTGGTTTTGTTTCTGCTTCCACTGCTTTTGTTCACATTCAGTATATTGTAGTAAGGTTATTCACATTTTATTTCTAAATTCTCAAAAGACAGATTGTAGCAGAAACTGATTTTGCATTGTACAATGATTAACTAGCAGCTATCAAGACCCTGTTTTGTGATATTGCTGGTGAATGTTGACTTAAGTGGAGATCTCTATTTGTATAAGCAGTCTGAATGCTGTTGGTTCCAGGCTGTAACACTAGGTACCAAGCAGAGATAAGGTGTCTGTCATTCATCAAATGTGATTGAGGACTCTCCCTGTCATGCAAATGGAGGTGGCCCCAGGCATATGTGAAGTGTGCTAAAAGCTCTTCTGTAAAGCTTGTGGAGGATTCAAACAAAGCTGCTCTGGGATCGTTTAGCAAGTTAAGAGTGACTAGTTGATAGTGCATAATTGCTGCTTTTTGTGGTCTTCCTTTCTGGGGTGTATAGGTATTTCCTAGTCAGTAACTTCTTTAGTAAGAGAGATTTGATTTTAATACAAGCAATTATGAACCCAGATTCAATTCAGTCTATATATAGTTAGCAAAACATAACCTAAACCCCTTGCTCTCTGCCCTGTAGCTATTCACTTCTTTTCCTCCAAGTCTTCTTTGTAAGTCTTAGGCTTACAAAATACAGCTTTTGTCTCCCTAGAGACATCCAGCACTGAGCTAGATAGAATGAGTAGAGGTTTTGCAGAATAAGGACCAAATCTCTCTGGCACACTTGTCTGTTAAGCCAGCCAAGAGTAATTTGTTTCTTGATGAACAGTTTCCTGTGTATACATCTGTTCACATATATGTGTTTACAACTTGCCTACTTAGTTTCTGTGATTTAGGCTTTGAAAAACTGGAAATAAACTTTCAGGCTTGTTGGGGCTTCTCACAGATACTTTGGTGTAAAACACCTTATGGCTAAAAGAGGATGCTTTCTGATCTTCTTTGTGAAAGTAGTGTGAGGGGAAAATCCATGTGAATCAACATGAATCTGGTATCTCTTTGGTCAAGGTTTTTAGAGCAGACATTAATCTGTTTGGCCACTGTATCTTCACACCTTGATTTTTATGTATATATAAAGATATATGTTTGTATATGATCAACATAGGTCCATGAGCACAGGTTTTTTGCCTGTACAGAAGGTATCAAGTACTCAGAAGCATACTGGATAGGAAAGCCTTGCTTGGAAATCATATGATGCAGAATAAAATTGCTTTCAAAATTGTGGTTGAGACAAGTTAAGAACTGTGGAGAAAATTACCTGCCTGACATTTTTTATTTCAAATTCTGATCCCTTATGATGTCAGTTTTGACACATGTCAGCTGATAGCTCTGTGACAGATTTAGAAAAAAGATTGTAGAAAAAAAAAGACTGACAGTCTGTAAAATGAACCTAGAAATGGTATTTGGCCAATAGATATCTTTCAATTCCTTCTCTCATTGAAATAAAGGAACAAACCAACTATATTACTCCCTCTTTCTCAAACCAAACTTTGTGAAATCAATTTGTCTGTTACATAAATTACCCTCAGATGAAATGATCAGACTGAGTTAGCTAGCTGTCTTGTGCCTGCTAACTGCTGCAGTAAATGTTTGTGGTTTTGTTTGAAATACTTGAGAATAGCACCACTGTAGCTGGGTTCTTCCTCAGTTCTTATACTGGCCTTTCATAGGAGGTCTCTGGAAAGCTGCCTTTGCCTGGTTACAGCCAGGAATCTAGAGCTGTCAAGCCTTGTTAAACAGAACCAGTGCTAAATGGATATTGATACTCTGTGGTCTCCACTTACTGTGATAGCTGAGGGAAAGGGAACATGGAACACGCTTAGCAAGATCTGGTTTGTGAGCTTTTTTGGTTGGATGTTTTACTTCAAAAATACTAGTCTTTGTACCTTGAACTTTCATGAGTTTTGTGTATTATTTCACTGCTGGGTGAGCATCTAAATGGGTCCATTAGTGACCAACAGTCTCACTCACAAGTTTGCAAAAGTATGTTCAATTTATGGTGAATTAGGCAGTTTCCTGTTCTTCAGTCCTGCAGCAAAATCCTTCTCCTCTTCCTCCTGTATTTGCCACTGGTTTGATACTCTCCTTGATATTTAGACTTAGCAAAAATAAGATGGATATCTGAGCTACTAGTACAGATGCTGGACCATCTTTTGGTTGTTAGCTTGCTTAATTCTTTATTTATTTCCTTTCTTTGGCTGGTTAGTATCACTCTGTAATCTATTGTCTTCTCTAGTGAGGCAGACCAGGAATTTCAGAGGAAATAGGGTGCAAAGGAAAGTGAACATACTGATCTGGTCTGGGAATGGCACATGGCAGTTGCTACAGGCTAGAAAGGAGACTTTGAGATGATTGAGATAATCCTTTGATGTATAATCAACTTTTCTCATTCTGTAAGTTAATGTCCACCTTTTCTTGTACTACTCCATCTCTGTAAGTCTACCTGTATGCAGGTGAGTTAAAAAGCTGGCATGAGTCACTTTTGCCCTCTTAATCATCTTCAAAGTAGTCCCAGGGTCATAGACTGTGTGTTGAGGCTATTTATGTGTTACTGTGTAAATGAATTAGTGGATTTTGGTGAGTTAGTCTTGGGAGATTTCTCTAAGATGCACACCTAAATTAATTCTCATGTTGCAATCTTATCCTAGAAGAACTAGGATAGTTCTAAGATAGTTCCTGCATCCTTTATACTGTGTATCAGTGAATTTACTATTCCTTATTAACTTACATTCTTAAGACTTTTTGCATGTAACTCCTACAAACCCTTGGCATAGATGATGTTTTTCAGCCTAAGCTGGACTTTATTAGTGGAGTCAAATTAACTCTTCAGCTGAGCCAGCCAATTTCTAAGATAGACAGGGGCCTGCCCTGTGTGGACATCCTCCTTCCATCTCTGGATAGCTATTCTGCACTGAAGTTGCAGCCTCTCTCTTTACTATCCCATGCATTACAACCAGGGTTTTACTTTGTTCTCTTGTTCAGTTAAAATTGTCAGCTTTGTCTTTGTTCATTGCCTTATTTTTGCAGCCTTTTTGCTTTAATTGGGGTGAATCAGCACCATAAGTATTTATGCAGAGAAGTGGGGCCAGGAAGCCATTTTGTGTATGAGACAAGGTGTGTGTTTCCTAGATTAAAGGAGGAATGTGAGGACTTAATGAACGGTTCAGCTTCTGATCTAAGCAGCTTTTACAGAGAACAGCCCCAACAGAAGAATATCTTAAGGCATATAAAGGAGTTAGTAATGGCTAAAACAGCTCCTTGACATTGTTTAAGTTGTATTGAGTGTGTTGGTCTCTGGGTTCTGTGGGTCGCTTGCGCCAATGAAGAAGATAAGCACAGGTGCACACTTCTATAGCTGTGCATGCTGGTTCCTTTTCTAGCAGCACCCGTGTCATTGCCCAAAGCTCTTGGGAACTACTGATGAATAGGCAGGAGCTTGCTTTTGCAGGTTTTTCTTTCACAAATCCAGCTCTGCAATAACTGTTCTCCCTATCTTCCCTTGTGACATTGCACAAGGATTATTTTTTTACTGCATGAGTCACTGGGAAGGCATGCCATTTTTTGTCTGTATATGGAGCCCTTATGTGACACAGTTGTGGTATCTGAGGAGCATACAGCCTAGATATCCATTAGCAGGCTGGATATCACTTACATGTGATGATGTTAGGTGTGGGGAAATACCACGTGGAGGCTTTTTCAGCTCTGTGTCCCACAGCTTGGTTTTGAGTGCGGAAGCTCACTTTGCTCTCCTAAGAGAGATCCCACCACATCTATGCAAGCCTTCTGTTTTCAGACTGGACTATTGCAGTTTGCCTGCAGAGGGTTGTGCTTGGAGATTGTTCAGAAGCTAATGCAGAATTAATGTGCCTGTTAGTGAGCAGAAGCTCCATGTTTTTCTGGGTTGCTGGTTGTGCTTGTGTCACTCCTTCAGTTGGGTAGGGATGCTCTCTGTGTACATGTCGTGTTCGCTCTGTCACATGCACACATCACTAATTGTAGTGTGATTTTCACTCTTGTTTTCTGCTTTACCAGGGACAGGTATAATTTAGATCTCATTGGCCTGTTCTTAGGTGGTTTTTAAATGAGTGTGACCTGGTTTTAATTGTCTGCTTCAGATTAAGTAATTTAAACTGGAAAGGTGGGAACATTGATTTCAGTTCTCTAGGCTTCTGTTGCTGTTTGTGGGGGTTTTTTTTGTTTTCCTCACTGGTTGGTGTTATCCCCCAAAGTTAATGTGCAGCTAAATATACACCCTTTCTGTGTAATCTTGTCAGCCAGAAGAAATCTTCAGCTTTATACAACTATATTTAATTTCATCCTATGTTTGAAGGATGATACTGCTATATATCCTTTGCCTTAATCTTGAGTGAAAATGTTGACAAAACAGTGTTTCAATTTCCAATAAATACATTAAATATGAAACATAATCAAATTCAGTTGTTTTGACATTTTCTTGTAAGTCATTTTGGGCTAGATATTTAGGAAAAAAATGCTTTCAGAAATACCACAGATGTGGAAGCTAAGAGGGTTACTAACTCCTTTCAGAATCCTTTAGGTTTCAACTACATGGACTCTAAATGAATCTTATAGACACCACACTTTTTTCCCAATGTTCACAGTTGTGTCTCCAGATACTGAAAAAACCTGGCTTAATTTTTCCAAGCTTTTAAAATAAATTAATCTCCTCCTTTCCAGCTTCAGGGTTATTTAGAGACTGAAAAAGGGAAAGAAACTCTCTTACAGTTCTTAATCATTTTTAAGTTTAAGACATTGGTCTCTCTGCAGAAACTGCATAGAACAAAAGTAGAAGTTATCAAGGCAAAAGCTTTTATACTCATTTCAATATATTTTGTGGAAAGTAATTCAATAATGCACTGCAGTTTAAAACTATGAACTGCAAGTAAGATGATCTCCTCTCCCAGTGTATATGCAATTCAAAAAGCAATGTCTGTCTAATTGAGGACTCATTGACTCAAAAGTGTGTAATTACCTGAAATAAGCATAAGCTTTAATGCTGGTTTGTTTGTTTTGTTTTATTTTATTTTATACTTAATACAAGCTCTTTCAGAAAAAAACTATGTAGCAAACCAATGCTTTTATACTGTTACCTCCATTTAAATAACAGCATTTCAAATCAGTAGAGACTGGCTGCCTTTTGCAAGTGAAGAGGCAATAAAATTTGCCCAGGCTTTTTGGCATTCCTTGTTTCTTTTACCTATGACAGATGTTGAATTTGTGTGGGTGTGGTGGATTTTTTTATAGCACTGACTGAAGAGAAAGTAGGTTGGGGAAATGACAGAGGGAAGGTCTTTTCCCTCTGTCCTTTTAGATCTGAAAATGCAGCAGTCTAAACAGCACAGTGTCTGTGTGGTGAGCTTGAAGACCAAACTAACTCTTGAAGTGGCTTGTGAAATACCTATTTTAACTGCTTCATAATTTTGCAAAATGTGTTCCCTCCTGAAACTAAGGGGCAATTAAGACTAAATGACGTGAGAGCTGCCATCCTGCCACATGAGAGCATTCTGTTAGAGAAAAACGGTGTGACTCTGAGGAGATATGCAGGTATACTGAACTCTTCATTTCAGTCTTGGAGACTTCCTAGAGCTTGCTTTCTGATTGCACTTGTTGACCTCTCCTTTGTCTGGATGAACACTAGGACTGTAACAGCTTCTTCCCACTTTCTTTCCCACTGTACTTTCTGTACAGTGAGGAATTCAGTTGCTTTATTGAATGCAAATTTTCATGGTTTGATAGAGGAAGATCTTGATCCACAGGTAAATAACAAAGATGAGACTTCTGAGCTGCTTCTATCATCTGAAGCTCAGTGATTCAAGGATTGGTTGGGGCTAATAGTATCTTTTCCTACATTTTACATCTCATCTAAATGGGGAATGACTGAGAGACTGAACATTCATAGAATCCTAGAATGGTTTGGATTGGAAGGGACCTCTGGAGCTCATCTAGTCCAACCCCCCTGCAGTGGGCAGGGACATCCCCAACTAGATCAGCTTGCCCAGAGCCCTGGCAAGCCTCACCTTGAATGCCTCCAGGGATGGGGCCCCAACCACCTCCCTGGGCAACCTGTTCCAGTGTTCCACCACCCTTGTGGTGAGGAACTTCTTTCTAATGTCCAGTTTAAATCTACTCTTCTCCAATTTAAAACCATTGCCCCTNAAGCAGTTTGTACAAGACTTAGCAACAAAGCCATGGATTAACAGGTCTTCTAGCATGTCTTTCTCAAAACTGCAGTGTGGTGACACCTGCTGATGGCCAGTGTCAGAGAGGAGCTTAAGCCAATGGGACCTGTGTTGCAGCAGCATTTTGCAGATGAGACTTTGCAGGCCTGCAAATAATCTAGCATGTGTCATACTCTGTAGTTGTGGAGAGAAGGTGGTGATGTTGATGTGGAGAGAAGTGAAAACTATAGGTGTGTTTTCTTCCCTTATTCTTATTCCGTTTTACGTTTGTTTTAATGTCTGCAATGGACTATTTTTTTGCTGTCTTTATAGGAGGAAGAGGAGCAAGAGGAAGAAGATGATGATGAAGATGATGATGATACAGATGACCTTGATGAACTAGATACGGACCAGCTGCTGGAGGCTGACCTGGAGGAGGATGAGAACAATGAGAATGCTGGTGAGGATGGAGAAAATGACTTTTCTCCCTCTGACGATGAGGAGCTTGCCAACCTCCTGGAAGAGGGAGAAGAAGGTGAAGATGAAGATTCTGATGCTGATGAGGAAGTCGAGCTGATTCTTGGAGATAGTAAGTGTGTGCCTAACTTGGTGACTACAGGTGGCCTTATCCTCTGTTTAATGTCCTGACAAATACGCTACATCTGAGTCTTCCCTGAAATGACGTAGCTGACTTTCCCCCTCACTGGTATGAAAGGCACAAATTGTTGTGCTTGTTCATCTGTGGCATCTCAAAGCAATCTGTCTTATCTGAGAGAACAACTGTGAGGTCTGGAAAGGAAGGTATCTCCTTCTTCAGGTGCTCCCAGGTACGTGTGTGAGAACTTGGCAGGCCAAGTGAAGAAGCCATGTCTGATTGGTTGCCTCTCCTGCCCTTCAAAGGGACACTGGTTGAACTGTTACCTCTCCTGTCTTCTCTGCCTTATTTGTACCTGTAAGGACAAAGAAGCATTTTTAGTCCTTGGTGCTATTCTTTCTCTTTTGTAATTGCTTAGAGTCGAAAACCAACATGGCATTTCTAACTTCACTTCCTTTTTCAGACTGTTCTGAAGCTAACATAACTTTTGGGTTAAAATTTAAATTGTTCTCTTTTCGTGGCATTCCACAGATAAAGAGATTTGCAAAGTTAACAATATATATTTGTGTGTGTGTGTGTGTGTGTGTGAAAGAAAGATCTGAACTTTATATGTAGCAATTCAGTTGGGAGAAAGGCTTCACAAGAAAGAGATGGTAGATAGGATAGCATCAGGTGTGGGATTTGTGACACCAGTTTCTGTTCCCTTGTTTTTTGCAGAACAATTTTTGAGTATGTGAGGCCAAGTCACTTAGTTCTTTTTCATTTCCAAACTGTAAAATGGGGATGATGTGGGTACCTTAAGTTAAAAGATGGGGAGGGGAGAGTAATTAGTGTGCAAGGTGTTCAAAGTCCTGCAGTGATAGAAGATTAATGTGAAAACTGAGGTGGGAATTGATATTCTTTGCCAATGCACTGGAGGATTAAGCATGTCTGGCCTCAGTTTTGGCACTAATGTGAGTGGCAGGCTCTTTTCTGTTGGAATGCAGCTCGTTTTTAAGGATGTGACCGCATCAGGTTGTCACAGTTGTTCTATGGGGTCAGTCTGCTGTTCCCTTGAAGGTAGTAGGTATACAATACAGGGCCCTACAGGACATTTACAGAGCTTCAATTCATTTACTAGCATATTGCAGTTCCACATTTTGGGATTGTAGATAGCTTCTGCCTGTACCAGCAGCTGGCAGGACCTTCTTGACACAACTCCACTTCTGTTTCCTCAGGATGTGTATGGCCAGAAGCTACTAAGATAGCACTCAGAGTGCTGTAACTTGAATTGTCCAAGGGGCAGAACGGAGGGAAGTTCAGGCCATTTCACTAACTGTTCCTATAACAAAACCAGGTGCTGCTTTACTCTTAGTTATTTCAAGTGTGCTCTGAAATGGCCACATCTGTACACTATTTATGGATAGAACCATTTGATCAGAACTTTGATCTGGTATCCCTGTGGAGCTGCATCAAGCATTCTGTGACTGTTAGGTTGCTTAGCAGCATCTTTGGGAACATAAAGCAGAGAGTGCAGCTCTGCCAGGTTGATGTATGCATGATCCTTGCACAGAGTTTGATAAGTGGGGTTCTGTTTCTTCTCTGTGACTTCAGCTTCATCTGGCTTGCTTTTGTTTCTCACCCAGCAAGAGCAATTAAAATTTCCCTCTCTTTGGCTTAAGCTGTGTTCCAGAATTAAAAGCTGTGAGAGCACTGATGCTGTTGCAGCTCTGAGGCATGGTGCTGTATTTAGAGTGCTTTCTACTGCAGACCCTTGCTGTATTTCTATAACACACAGTGGGTGTGCTTCAAAACAAAATAATTCAAGAACAGTTGAATCAGGGGAGTGAGTGACCTTGATTCCTTGTGCTTTGGAAGAGGTTTTATGTCCTTTTCAAGAATAATCCATGGAGGAACTTTCAAGTTTAAATTTGTCTTCCTCCTCCTTTGTCATCACCTTGGGGAGGGTAGATCTGTTTGTCTTGTCCAAAGCAGTTTATGCATTGTGCAGATCTTTCAAGAGCTTGCTCCTGGGCCAGTGGGGTGTCATTTTTGAAATGTACATGTTACAGAGGGTGGGAGAGAGATAGGGAATTCTCACCAGCACCGTGGCTAACTAATTTCCTCTTTTCTTCTGTAACTGAAAGTGGCAGCTTCCAGGCGGGTCTGAGAACTTCTGCCAAGCAGTTAACTGCAGTCAGGTTTACTTGTAGACATGGAGCTCAAAACTGGAAGGTTTTATGGTGGACTGGAGAATAAACAGTTAGGAGATCCCTTTTCAAAGCTTTCCTCTGGGGTTTTAAAAACAAACAAACCAACCTAACAGCCTTTTCAAGTTCTCCAGAGTTTCTGGATTGTTAACTTGCTTATGCTTCTTTCGCTCTTACTCTGCAAAGGTAGCTGCTGCAGCACTGGCTGGTGTTTTTCAGCTCCCCTTTGGTGGCTATAGCTGTTCTGGGAGCACTGATGACCCCTCAGCTTAGGCTTAGTACCCTGGGTGAGACTGGAGCATCCCTTGCTGATCACAGCAGAAGGGCAGCTGGCTGATCTTCAGGGAGGAGGGTTGGAGGAAAGGGTTGGTTGCCTCTGCTGCTTGCCTGTGATCTTTGTTTTTTCCTAAGGAAAGCATCTGAGAAGGGGTGAACCTTCCAGAAGGCCTTGCCTACTTTGACAGGCATTTTAGAGCTCCAGTATAACTGAGATGACTAAGAGGAAGTCTTTGGTGTCTTTTTATTTTTTTAAACTATTTTTAACACCTAGTTAACTGCAGCATCCAATGAATTCACATAAGAAAAAGAGCCAACGTCACCTCTAAGGTAAGGCAGGAGACCTCTTGCTGCCAGAGCTGCTACCACTTCCCTCTTGCACAGCTGAGGGAGGAGAGATCTTATGTTTTAAGATACAAAGTGTGTGTGTGTGACTGCTGCTGGCCAATCCTTTCATGTCTTCATAAGCACAATTTTCAGGTCACCTTTAGTAAGTGCCATGTAGTTAAATTAATTACAGAAACCTTTGGGTTGCTAAAAGGAGGTTCCAGTTGTGAATATATGAATTGCATCCCCTTAGCGGGGAGATCTTCCACTGTGCTACACAGAGGGGAGTGACAGGCCAAGGAGAACCTAGGACTGAGAAAGTCTTAGTGTGACTTAACTGTGCAATGAACTAATGCCACGCATGTTATCCAGAAGCTGTGTTTCACCACATCAGGTTGGTGGAACTGTCAAGCTTGCTTTCAAATAGCAGCTGTAAGGCATGACTGCCACACCTGTCCAGCCCCCCAGCATGAAGAGCTATTGCACTCTGATGTGCACAGTAAGCTGTGCAGGCAGCTCACGTGCAGGTAACAATCCTGGTGTCCTTCTCCTATCATGGGGAAAAAAACCTGCCAGCTGATAGAAACTGAACTTGCTGAAGCTGCTCTCCTCTTGACCCTCAGTTTTAACCAGGGAAAGCAAGCTCTGGTGCACTCTTGCTAACTGCTTTTGATTGAGTTGAAATGCACTAATGGTGCTGGCTGCCTCTGTCATTGCTGGGAAGCTGCTGGCCTCAAGCAGGTGGTGGCTGTCTCTGGTAGCTATGAATGTGTTGCCTTGCTTGGCAGCCCTGACAGCTGTGTTCTTCCACAAACCAAACATAACCTGCGTGTCTCCTTTTCAGCCGACAGCTCAGATAACTCTGACTTGGAGGACGACATAATCCTGTCTCTGAATGAGTGAGGAGTGACTGCCAGGTGGGGTGTTGGCAGGAGGAGAAGCTGCCTTCCCAGCAGAAGACCAGAGACCAAATTGGAAACCAATTCTGAGCACCCCAACCGTTTTTCTTCTGGGAAAACCTAAGGAACTCCAGCCCATCCACTGTGTTGGTTTGAGTCAGTTTGAGGTTTGGAGTTAAGTCTGAGGATCTACAATAAAGAGACCTGGAGTTAGGCCTCTTTTCTCTCTGCCTTTTTTTTTTAAATTTTTTTTATTTTAGGCTGAGATGACTCTCCTCTTCAAGGAAACTTCTGGAGATATTTCACAATATATTTTCTTTGTATAAAGTTCTTTCCTAAAAGAACAGAAATAGTTTTATATTAAAAAAAGAAAAAAGACCAAAAAAAAGAAAAGCCAGGTGGTGTAGTGCAGAGGGGATGAACTTTGTATTCCTGTAGTACCTTCTTACCATGGGGGAGGCTTGAGGGAGAAGAGAAATTGTTTAAAAATAAAAGAAGAGGCATTTTTATGCAACTACTAAGTGGAATAAGAGGATCGTGCTTTCTAATAATTGTTGAGGAGTGAAAATATTTTTATTTTAAATATGATTTTATTTTTAAAAAAACCCAAACCCAACAGGTGTGAGCACTTGCTAGTGCACCAGCGTGCTTCAGATGCTTCTGTCCTCCAGGGAAGAGCTCCTGGAGGTGTTTGGTAACTGAACACAGTTTGAAGGCTGTTTAAAGCAGAGATTCTTGCTGTGATACCAGCTATAGTGGGATGCTGAAATCGTGGCTTGGCCTCGTCAGAGCCTGGTATTCCTGAAGAGACAGGGATCTAGGATTGAAGTCTGAGCCCTCTTTCTCCCTCTGCCCTTTGTGGTTCATGTTTTTTAATTTTTTAATGTTTTCTTTTTTTTTTTTTCCCTCCCTCTTGTCCTTTGTGTGGTAACTGCAAATTGAAGGCCTTTTTCTTTAATGTAAAGTGTATTTATTAAAAAATGAAATACAAATCCTGTCTCTCTTATGGCTGTGGACTGTAGCCATGCATTCCTCTGCCACCCATGCAGAAGCAGTGGTCTGCGCCCCTGAGGAGCTCCACAGAGAGCAGCTCGGTGCAGCTAGTGGCTCAGCTGTGATAAGGAAGGGCAAAGTAAACAAGGGGTGAGATTTCTGAGAGTGCAGGCTCCACACCCACTGCTGCCATCCAATGGGACTCCCAGGGCTGCATAACAGACACCTCACAGTGTCCATGGATTCCAATCTGACTTGAATCCATGAATTCTGAATGAATCCACTTGAATTCTGGTTTGCCTGACAGCCATGAGTTCTCAGGAGGGAGGTGGGAAGCGTGGCACAGCATCCTGACGGTGCTGTGGGGGAGGTGGAAGGTGCTGTTGATGCCAGGCTGTGAGTGGGTCAAGGTGCATCACAACACCCACTCGAGGTTAGCCATAGGGAGCTCTCGCTGCCTTGCTCATGTCTGTTGGAAGGTGGGAGCAGCACTGGGACTCCTGGTCCATGTGTGGTTTGGAGTTAAGTAGGCTGCCCTGGGGCTGTACTGGCAGAAGGGAAATAAGGTGCTTCTGCATGTACATGACAGGCCCTGCCTGCAGAAGGGAATGAAAAAAATGGCAGTTGAGTGTTTGATTTCACTGTGCAGCACTCAGGTGCATAGCTCAGTTCCGTGAGCCAGGACTGGAAGGTAGGTGCTCATTGCTCGCTTAGGCAATGCCACTAAATGTGCTATTTATTCCCAGCTATTCAGATAACGTCCACTCAACTTCTTACCCTTTCTCTGTTTTGGCCACTTTTAGAATAGGGTTTGAGGCAGAACAGGTAGCTGGAGGCTTCTCACTCCTTGACACTACAGCAAGTTTTCCACCAAGAACTGTGCTCACTTCAACCAAGATTCAAGGTTTTATTCCTTGAAGAGGAAGAATTTTCTTTTTAACCGAGAGAAGGTATATTTTTTTTCCCCTCCAGTACAGCATCTACTTAATGTGCTTACCCAGTGCTGCTTGTTAATAATTAAAGAGAAAGGTTCTGCTGCAACTTCTAATGGATAATTGTACCCTACAGACTCAATAAAGACAAACGAGTTGCGATTACTATAGCATTTAAGACCAGCAATTGGAGCAGCATTCTGATTATAGGAGGGGACTGAAAACGGGATGTGCCATCCAACAGCTGTGGAAGCCAGCTCTGCCTTATCAAAAAACATCTTATGCAGCTTTACCTTAGAAAATGTGCTGTTCAGGAGGAGAGGGGAAAAAACAATAAAGCATGTCCTCAGCTACTACTAAGAGAGGGAACTGCTGTGCCAGATGCCTGTATCCTCTTCTGGCATTACACCACTGCTAGAATCAGTGCATCTGTTGCGGGTTTAGGCTTGGCTATCTTGGAGAAATCTACCAGCTAGTACAGTGAGACAGAACCAGAACATCTAGGATGGAGCTCCTGTTTATAAACATGACTTGAAAATGTAGCTGTAAGTACCTGTTCCCACCTACCCAAACTTTACTGACTAGAGCCCATGGGAATGCGCTGAGGCCTTGCCCTGCAGCCGAGGAGGCAGGGTCACCCACAGCAGCATGCTAGAGCAGCCCTCCCTGCCTACCCTGGGCAAGCTCTTGGCAAAGCTGCTGTAAGTACACACACACCTGTTGGGGAGGCTGCCTGCCCATCGTGCTCCTCTCTTGACCCTGTTACCTTACTGCCACTGCTGTACTGGGCTGAAAGACACACCCTTGCCCCCCCTCCCCCCAAACAACCTCCAAGCACTGTTAGACCAATCATCCTCCAATATTACTGAGTGTCTTAGGCCTCCCAGCTAGGGCCATGGTGTTCCTCTCACCCTTCCCCAACCGTGTATCTTCCTCCCAAAACTGCATCCCATCCAAATTCAAGGGCCAAGTCTTGCAAGCTGTAAGACATGTAAGACAGTGTTATTTGGCTGTAACTATCTACCCTTTTACAGGCCTGTTTCTCTTGGAACCAGCCTGGATGCCTGTGTGAGGGGATGGGATGCCAGGACTACAGGAGAGGGGCCTTCAGCCTGAGCACAGTCTGTTCCAGCAACAGATGTGGCTCTCTTGCATGCTGGGGAAGCTCAGATCAGGTTAGAGGATTGATGCTGCTTCTCTCCAATGTTCTTTCCCCTTAAACTCTTCAACTTCTCATTTACACCTGTTTGTTTGTAGGAAGGAGACTTGTCAGTCCTCTGTTCATGCACACATGCTCACCTCTACCAGTCACATCACTGGGAACACAATTCCCATCATTAACAAACCCAAAGCATCCAACCCAAAGCATGACAGGGTTTGTCTTCTAAAAAACCCCTGATGTTAGTATTTACTTGGCTCAAAAGGAAAGTGGGAGATGGGGGATTTCTGGTGCTTCCCTGGCTTTGCCATCAAGCAGTTGCAGCTTTTGGCATACATTTCTTTTTTCCCTTCCAATTCCTCACATTCACACACCGTAACACGTGCACATTGCACACACACCTCCACACACATAGTCCACTCCATGGCAGCAGGAGCCATAGCTCCCTTCCAGCCAGCAGCCAGCCAGGCAGTTGTTGCACCTCCAGCACCACCACACACTCTGCCTCAGACTGACCAGCATGTAGGATACTCTGACAAAAAGCTCTAATCACTCTATGACTCTGGCCATAAGGGGTATTTAATAGCACTTGGTTTCAGATAACACTTAACGGTTACAATTGTTGACATTTGGCACTGTCTACATTACAACAGCATTGGGGACTGGGTCACAAGGTTAGAAGGTGGTGTCCCTGTAACCGTGTAAAACCAGGGGCAGTCTAGCTACCCTATGCCATGCAGCCACGGTGCCGTGAAGGGTACCTCTGTGCTGCCCAGTGCAACCCAGTGTGGTGAGCCTGGAGACACAGCTTGGCTGCTGGGAGCAGCAGCATTGCTCCTCTACTCCCTCAGCATTAACTAGGCATTCCTAGAGCCCTGCTGCTCCCAGCAGGCAAGCCAGCTCACCTCTCATCATGGACAAAACCCTCTGTGGCCATGGAGCTGTACTCGGGGCCCTTACGGACAGAATTACATTTTCTGGGGTACAGAAGATGCATCATCAGGTGAAATACTACCCCCCCCCCATGATCACACTAACTCATTAGATTCAATATAATCACAGTATTAAATGTTAAAAAAACAAAACCCAAACAAACCAACAAACCAACCCATACTTGCTGATACCAATACATTATTAAATTAAGCAACCGCTCATCCATCATCAGCTGATGATGTTCCCTACTGTGAAATGACAGCGTTAAAAAACCAAAAAAGAATAAACAATGCATCATTAGACTGAGTTATGCTCCCTGCTATATAGGTTTTGACACCAATCATACCTGAGAGCACAGTTTTAAAAGGGCCTTTGGAAGCCATCAGCAAGCATCTGCTCAGTCACAGAGACTGGTGCAAGCAAGATTCTGATTCTCCTAGGACTTTGTTCACTTGCTTACCACCAAAAAACCCCTGCAAATTTAAAGAAACTTTAGAATTGACTGTTTCTAATCCCACATGATTTTCGGTAAGCCTCCTAAAACCTACGGGTATCATTTTAAAAACTAAAAATATCCCCAAACTGAGCAGTATGGATTTTAACTCAAATTGGAACTAGTTACTGCATCCTGATGTTGCTGAGCAGAGGTGCAGATGTCCTGGCTGCTCTCCTAACAACTGTCTCCTACCCACATACAGCAAAGGGGTCAGAACCATCCCATTGTAACTTTCAGATTGTGATCTCCAGGGTTTCCTACAGTCACAGACAAGTTACCTGAGGTAACATAACATGTCTTCAGACAGCCAGACAGGTTTAGCTTTTTTTTTTTTTGCTTTTTTTTTTGNAGTCTGCCACTTAGCTTTCAGTAAAGGATTTCAGATACAGTGCAACATGACTGACTATGCAAACAGGCACCAAAACCTTTTGTGCCCTTTCTTTGCTTGTCTACATCTGATACAGGCCCAAGACGGTTCCCCCTTCGATTACTTCCCCCTCCCCCCGCTTGTTTTTTAACTTTAACAAAAACCAAGAATGTCAAACTTCATCTTTGCATCAGCTAAGAACTTCTCTCTGACTAAGACATGTACCAGGTGCTCTCAGACCTCACAGATCTGAGTACAGAGTTGACTCTGTAGCAAAGCTTTCACCAAGTATTAACTGTAATTTTTTTGTTGCATGTAAAATCCACTTCTACTCTTGATCAGGATTTGCTTTCTTGGTAGCTGGCTTCCTAGGAAGCTCCTATCCTCAAATAGAGGATCGTCACATAGGAATGCACCCAGACTCTTAATTATGAAATATAAAGCAAACAGGACCCCCCCAAAAAAAAAGAAAAAAAAAAGAAACCCAACCTTTCAGTCTCTCACACAGCACAAGAAAACCCTCCCTCCCACCTTGCAGGACACATGTAAGGAGATGGAGGAGGTATGGGAGGCTGGGGTCTGAGAAACTGAAACAGGTTGGGAGCATCACCTTCCAGCTCCTGAGAGCACAGGGAACCAGCCCTTCCTGGGCCATAAGAACTAGCATACTGCACAAGTTTAGAAATCCATCAGTGAACAAGGCTTTACTGACAACTTTTCATACAGTTAAAAAATAAAAATACAGAACAGCGGACAGTGTCACATATTAAAAACGAATAAAATGGGCTCTATTTAAATGGTATTAAAATTAATTAGAAACTAAAAATCTTACCACTTTGGCTGAGGTGTTCAGAGCCTCCACCAAAATGATCAGCCTTAAAAAAACAACTGGGTTGTGTGACACACAAAGAAAACAAGGAATCTGAAAAGACAGTGTGGGCTAGGCAGTGTCTTTGACTATAACTATCACCATATGTTCTTCTTCTAACTTCCCCAATGTCCTTAGTGCTGACTGGAGGTACTGCTGAGAGAATTCACAAGGAGGGAACGCATAAAGCATGCCTGTGCTGTCTCTGCCCTTTGCCCCTCCCACGGGCAGGCTGATAACCCCAGCAGCCTGCTTCTGTTTCAAGTAGGAGACCAGATTCCTGAGAAGCCGTCGCTGCAAGCCAGGCTCTACAACAGGGAAGGTCCCCTCAGCCCCTGCTGGGGTGGATTGGGTGGCCAGGAGCACAGCATAGCCGTTAGGGCTGCCTTGTTTGATTCGGCGAGTTACTTCATCCAGCTTGGGCTGGTCGAGCCGAAGTCTCTGAGCAATTTTGAGCTGTGTTAACTTCCCGCCAGATGAATGGTCTTTAAGGAGTCCATTGATGACACCGAGGTCTCCCTCCAGGATGTGCATAGAGGTGGGGAAGCAGCTGTTTTTTAGCACAAGAAGCCCATTCCAAGCAAGTTGCAGTGTCTGAGCATATTCTGATAAATTCTTCAGCTTTTTGGTCTCTGGTTTTGGCTCCTCGTGAGTTTTTGATTCCGATTCACCAGTTCGATGATTGCGTTCGCTGTCCCTTTTTTTAGGCTGAGGAGCATCGGATGCCTCACGATGGGTTTTCTCCTCGGTCGCATGACGATTGTTCTGAAGAGAGTTACTCTGCTCTTTCTCAGCTCCGGATTCTGTAGTGTGATTCTCCTTGCGAGCCCTGTCTGGGCTGCGGTCTAAAGCTGGCCCACTGGCCTTTGTCCTGCTTCTGTCCTCATAAGGCGAGTGAGTAGTCCTCCCACGGTCACTGGAAAGACTCCGGCGTTTCCGCCTCTCTTCCCACAGTTTGGGCACGGTGCGGTCGCTGTCACTGCCCCAGCGCTCTCCGCTCCGGCTACGCACTGATCGGCTGTAGCTTTCCAAGTTGTTTCTACGTTCGGCGTTTTTGGCAGGGCTGGCCCAGTCTGCCTCTGCAAAGCTCCTGTCTCTGTCTGAGTACAGGAGGTGCGGAGGAGTCCTATCTCGCACCCTCAAGTCTTGCTCCAGGCTTCTGTGTCTGCTGTACCCATCGGCTAGCAGTTCGTAGTGCACAGGGAGCGGTGCAGGCTGGTACTGCTGTGGGTATCTCGTTTCTTCTGCTTTGGCAAAATCAACACGGAGTCTCCTCTCCGGTCCACCCAAAGGAAAGCCTCTCATCTGTGCGCAGGCAGCCTGGGCAGCATCCAAGCTTTCGTACTGGATGTAAGCAAAGCTGTCTCCTTTCACATAGTCAATAGTCCTGATGCTGCCAAAGCGGTCGAACTCCCTTGCCAGGGCAGCCAAGGAAGTACTTGGACCAAGACCACCCACCCACAGCCTGGTAGTCGGGTTGGCTTTCCCATAGCCAATTTTGATAGGGTTCCTGCCGACAACACGGCCCGACATGGCAACCTTGGCCCGATGTGCCATGTCCAAGTTTTGGAACTTGAGAAAAGCATAAGCCCCACCTTGGCCCCGGGCAGGGCGCTTGATCACCACTTCTTCGATGATGCCGTACTTCTCGAAAGCACGTCTCAGCTCCACCTCTGAGACATTGTGGTCTAGGTTGCCAATGAAGAGGTTGCGAGTTGCTCTTTGATCGTCCTCTGGCATCAGGTCTTCCTCAGCCACGATGGGGTAACTGTAAGGGCGGCCACGTTCGTCATACAGCCCATAGTAATCCAGGGCCCTCTCCCGCTCCCGGGAGAGCCCGATGGCAGCCGCTTCCAAAGCAAAGGCAGCAGCTGCAGCATGAGCGTGCCTGGGCCGTGGCTCCCGCAGCAAGGGGCTGGTGACAGGTGAGAGCGATCTCTGCTTGTACTGGTAGGTGCTGTGGATTGGCGGCAGGTAGCCCAGGGGCTCCGGTGAGGGCGCTGGGGGTGGCGTGCGGCTCCTCCGGCCCCCGCGCAGATACACCGGCTCCACCTTGAGGGGCCGATCATAGAGGAGCAGCTGCCGAGCCCGAGCGTGTCGGCGGGCGTCGCGGGCGTCCCCGGGGTGTCGGAAGTTGACGTAGGCTACGCGGCCGAGCTCGGGCGTGTGGGAGAGTTTGACACTGATGTCCCCAGCGCCCCCCCCCGCGAAGCGCTGGAAGAGGCGGAACAGGCCGTCCTCTAGCAGCTGGTCAGGCAGGGCCGCGCTCAGCCCGCTCACCAGCAGCGTCTTGTACTCACAGGAGCCGGGCGGCTCCCCNCTGCTGCTCTCGCGTTCGCGTTCGCGGGGCCGCTTGGCGGCGGCGGCGCGGCCTCCCCCAGCCCCGGGCGGGCTGGAGTCCCGTTCGCTGCCCCGCTTCATGGCGCCGGGGCCTGCGGCTCAGGAGACGCCTCCGGCGGCGGTCGCCATCTTGGACAAAAGGGAACGAAGGCGGCTCCGGCCGCCGCGCCGCGCGGGCTGTACGTCATCGCCCCGCGTCCCGCCGCATGGCGGCGTCAGAGGCCGCGATGACGCCGCATAGCGACGTGACACCCGGGCGCGCCTGCGGCCAGCCAGCCGACCCCACGTGACAGCGGACGGCCAATCGCAAAGAGGCCGGGCGGCTTCATGCGCGCCCGGTAGAATCCTGGTCTCTGTGCAGTGGGAAGGGTGCGCGCGGGAGGAGGCGGCAGGGCTTGGGAAGGGGGTGGGGGTGCGTGTCCCGTGTAAGCCTTGAGGAGGCGTGGGGTGTCCCCGCAATGACGCCACACGTCACGTATCCGCCCCGTAAAGACCCATCTACTTTAATGAGCGTCCCGTACAATGCGCGCCGTCGCCGGGGCGTGCACCGCGGCCGCCCTCGAGCTCGGCCTTGCCACCGCCCCTCAGAGGTCCGCGCGGGCGCCGGCAGCCCGCGGCGCGTACTTGGGCATCAGTTCGTGGATCCGGCGAATGAAGTCAGACTTCTCAGCGCAGCCCTTGCAGGACTCGCCCCAGTCGTCGAGGATCCGCCGCAGCTCCTTGACGCGCAGCTTGCGCAGGTCGGCGGTGCTCAGGTCGATCTGCTTGTCTGCGGGGAGAGCAGAGCCACGCTCAGCTGGGGTGGGGACCAGCCGCCGCACCCTAACCCTCCGCCCCCTGGGAACGGTGTGTTTGTGTGTGGAGAGGCGGCGAGGAGAGGAGCAGACCCCGGCCGTGTGGGGTTCGACGGCGCCTGCTGCTGCTGCCGAGAGCAGTGCGGGAGGTGAGGAAGCCAAAGTGCAAGAAGGAGAGAGGTGCCGGGATCCCGGAGGTGGAAGGCACGTCTAGGTTAGGCTTTTGACAACGCCTTTTTACACTAAAAGTCACTATAAGAAGGCAGAAAGTTTGACTGCAGCACAACAGCCCTGAAAGCCCCTTTATTGTATAAGCAGCAGTACTTCAGTCCTCTCTTCCACTGAATAAATAAAAGGTGGTAGAGTGATGTCAGAGGAAAGATAAGCAAGTGACAACAATAAAAAGCTTTTTAGGAAGCAAGAGGACATTAGTAGGAGACATGAGAAGTAGAGACCCACAATCCAAGGGGTGTGCCCAGGGAGTGTAAGGGCAGAGGAGGAAAGCAGTCAGAAGGAGGCATTTCCAAGACTGTTCTTTATCTTTTCAGGCAGAGTATGTCATCTAGGAACGTAAGAGTTCAAGGGAGGTGATAAGAAACAGAGTTCTGAATGCTCAGAGTGGACACTGAAGGAGGTGAGAATGAAGTGTTTATCAGCCTACTACTGGCAAACAAAAGCAGCGAGGACTATAGAGTTTAGCTGAGGGCTTAAACCCTGTGTACAGGAGACATCACCCCAGGTCATGGGACAGCCGTGACCCCATGCTCTCCTAAATACCGTATTCCGAAGTGATGTGAGCGCAGTAGTGCTGGTATGCCTGGGAGTGATTGATTTCAAGGCACATCAGTGGCTGTGCAAAAGCTCAAAAGGGTTAGTAGCTGGCACTGTTACACGAGCATCTCTATAAAACTCTCTAGGATGTTCATGGAGGGCAACCCAGGTTGTGCAACCTCATCAGGCTGGTGTTCTTGCTGCAGAATTCAGGACTGAGTAGTTTTAGCATGCTGTTTGACCCCAAATGACCCCTACCCCAGGCGAGCATGGGCATTTCCCCTTAGGCCAACAACTCACCGTATTTTAGTTCACAAATCTGACTGTCTTTCTTCTTTAGTTTCTCACAGATCTTTTCCACAGGGATGTGATGACTCATGGGCTTTGATACCTCATTAATGATTTTGGTGGCTGCATCACTTGTGGCCCCAATATAATAGCACTAGAGGGAAGAAAAGAATGAGGTGGAGATGCATGGAAAAATGCTTCTAAAAGGAGAGTTTTCTATCAATCTTCTCTCCTTGCTTGGTTTTGGAGCTAGATCTTTACTGTTATAGAACCTTTCCAAGTGACTGCTAGAGACAGACAAAAGGGAGCCTAACTCTGAGCCCAGGGTACTGAGCAGACGTTTCCCCATGACACTGCTTTGAAAACAAAAACTTACACTGGATTAAGATTAAAGTCTTCTTCATTCAAGGAGAAAGACTTTCTTAAGTGTTCACCCTCTGCATTTCTGATGGTGACTCTGTAGTTCTTTTCTTAGAAGAGATGGTGGCCTCTTCCTTGGGGCTCTTCATTTAGTAATTGCCTTTTGGCTTTAGTTAGGGCTGTTTGGTTTTCCTTTATTTAGTTTTCAGCTAAGCAGCTGAAGAGATAAATATCATAGCTTATAGAGCACCCCAAATACAGTTTAAGGGACAAGGAAGTCCTAGAGCAAATAAAAGCTTTGTAATCCCCAGTGCTTCAGTAATGGGGAGAAACAAGGTCAGGTAGCAAGATGTCTATGGATAGATAATTTGGGGGGTTTTTTTTGTTTGTTTTTGTGGGTTTTTTTTCAAGATGAGGAGGTTGAACTCCTCAGTTCCTCTCATAAAAAATACAGGACCAATTGTAGCCACAGAGCTAGAAAGAACAGCCCCTGGGAAGCCATATCATACAAACTCCAAAGCACAACTTCCTCTCCTTTGCTAAGTATTCTACAACTTATTCCCTCAAGATGGAAATATCATTGACTACTGCTACTTACCAGGCGATTCTCTTTGCCTTTTGCTTCTTTGCAGGATTTCAAGAGCTCCTTTTCAATACTGGCAGGTGTGAATTCAATGTTGTTGTCCTTTAGACTCTGGTAGAACCTTCCCAGGAATGTGATGCACACTGGAAGGGAAAATGGATGGAGTTAACTGCCACTGCAATAATCTTGTGGCAGCTTTTAGAGACTACTTGGTAGGGAAGAACAGAAATTCTAGAAGCTGCCTTAGCAGTCAGTGACTTCACATATTTCAGTCAGTCTTTCAGAGTACATCTGGATCAATAATAAGCCCTGGTATTTTTGGTAGGGTTTTGACAATCTGAATAACCACATCACTGGCAGTGTCCAGTAGCTTCTGTACACTGTCCTGAAAGAGCAGCAGGATTCACCTGAGGGATCCAAGACAGAACAGTGCCCGTGCAAAAATGTAAACTTAATTTCCTGTCTTATTCTTGATGCTTTGGGAAGCCACTTGTCAGATCATAGGCTTCAAAACCAGTTCTGATTGTAAACCAACTTTCTCTACATAATCCTGTTACAGACTTCACGTGTGCTGTTTTATAGTAATACCATTATTACTGATTGTCAGGTTGGTTCAGTTCTTAGGAATTCCCAAGAGAAAAAGAAATTAAGTGATCTCAGGCTGTGTCCACTTGGTTGTTTCTCCTCTCTTCATTCCAGCAAGCTTCTGAATCGGTTTCAGATTGAAGGAGGGAAGAGTCATAAAGACAACAAAACTCCCACAAGTGCACCAGTAGTTGAGAGCACAGATCAAAGTTCCTTCCGTTGGGAAGGGCATGTACAGCTTAGTCATTTGGCAGCAGTTGCTCTGCATAGGCTCAGCTATGCAGAGTACACCGGGTGGCTGCAGCTGGGAAGGAGGGCAGACAGCTACAGTTACAGGGAGACAGGGAGAGACACTGCCAGTGTCAGATTTCCCTCATTCTGCTGCTCACACAACTCGCCTGTGAACATTGGCATCGCCTGCACCAGGACCTCTGCAGCTCCAGCAAATCCTGCAGCAGGACCTGTGGATTCTCACAGCTTCCATGTGTGACTCAAGTGCCAGGCACTGGTTTGCCTCTAGAGGAAAGGCACAAGTTATGTCTTTTATGTGATTTTATTTTTTCTTTTTCACCCAAAGAGGAAGGGATTGGCAAATACTACTGTCATTAGGACTTACTCTCAGTGTTTTAGGATTGTAAGTAATCAGAAGCTGGGCCATTTAGGAAGAGGTTTTTTGTATGCATACAACATCATCATTTACCTCACATCAGTCTGTCCCCAGTCACAGACACACACTGATGTCCACTGTGCGCTGTTTGGAAGTGAAAACCTTTGGAAAGAATAAAGATGCTGCAGGCAGAGGTACCAATGGCTGCAGTACAGCAGAAACAAGTTTCCAAAGTAGTGCTGGGGCAGCAGATGAAAGTTTTTATTTACTCTGTTCCCTCCCCTCCTGCTGTCTTACTGTTACTCCCTCTACAAAAAGGAGGAAGGAGTGAGCATTAGTACCACGAACTCCCAACCAGTTACTGTTGTTTCACCTGCAGAATCTGTTGTCTCAGCATCTAAGAGCAGTTTAATTTGCTGTGCAGCTGAACAGCTTCCACCCTAGAGGCTTTAGTATTTAAGTGGTATGAAAAGTGTCCAGGTTGGTTTAGATCAGCTCAACACTGCTCCTGGCTATGCACGTTAAAGAGACAACACCCAATACTCCAGGAGTCGTGGACAGAGCCGAGGTAAACTTAATCCTGTGAGGAGTAAGAGGGAGGAACTGCACTCGCTGTCTCCTGCTTGCTGCCTAGCTCCGATGCACCGCTTACCGTCACCCCCGGTCGGGACACAGAGCTTGCCCGCGCCCCGGCTCGCACACACCGAGCGGTGACAGATGAGACTGGAGAGGATCCAGTCTCTCAGGCTCGGCGCTTTCTCATAGGAGCTCTGCTCTACCGCTAACCCGGTGGAGAACAGACCTGCTACGGCACCCCCGGAAGGGCGGTCCCGGTCCCGGTCCCGGCCCCGGCGGAGAGGGCACGACCGGTCCGCCCCGCGCCTCCCGGGGGCGGTGCCGCTCCCTACGGGCCCCCAAGCTACCTGAGCCGCTCAAGCCCCAGTCGAGCGGCGCGCCCGGGCCGGCCCACCGGCACTTGGGCAGACTTTGGAGACTTTTCCTGTCCCGGGAGGAACCGCTCCTCGCCAGCCAGGCCCCTGCGGCGCGGGACTGTCATTGCTCTCCGTCGACGGGGTGAGAGGGAGCGACCGGAGCCCAGTCCCCGAGGTCCGCCGCGGCGCTGCTCCGCGTCCCGGCCCCTCACTCTCGCAGGCGGGCTGGGCTGCGAGAGGCGGCGGTAAGGAGCGGCCTTACCTCGCTCGCTGTACCCGGGCCCCGCCTCCCCTCCGGCCCAGCCTCACTCACCCTCGCAGTCCCCGTCGCGTAGGGCCCGGCTGCCGGCTGGCAGCAGGAGCAGGGCTAGTGCCGCCCAGAGCCCGTGGGCCGCCCGCATCCCGCCTCACTCGGCAGCCCGCGCGCACTGCTCCCGCCGCACCGGCAACCGGCACCACCGCCTCCGCGCCGGCTCACGCCCGCCGCTGCCGCCCCATTGGCCCGCTCCCCTCCCTGCTTCCACGCTGCCCCCTCCCATTGGCCGCGCTGCTACCTCCACGGGAGAGCTGGCGGCCGCTGATTGGGGGAGGGGGAGGTACTCTAGAGCGCGGCGAGTTTCCACGCCTCCCTTGGCCGCCATTTTTATTAAGGGAAAAACGTCCTCGTGCGCTTCTTCGCTGTTGCATGCGGGCGCCATCTCCTAAAGGAGCAGATTGTCACACCTGCAGCGGAGCTGGTATGGAAGTGGCTTGGCCTTTGCTCCCGGTTAGTACCTGCCATGAGGCTGAGCTAAGCAGTATCCATGGGCTGCAGCTGCTCAGGGTGGGCACCAGGAGTAGGTGGGCAGCATGGGTTTTCTCTTTGTCTGCTGGTTGTTGCAGGGTGGCCATTTGGGGAGAGGTGAGGCTGAGGGGATAGGTCAAGGGCCTGAAGCAGGGGTGGAATTTGCTGCAGGTGGGAGCTTTGGGTTGCTGAGGTTCTGTTGTTCTGGGTTTTCATGCTCTGAGGGTGGGTAGCATGAGGCTGAGGGATTTTTGTACACTGAGGGTGGGTGGCATGAGGGAAGGAGCTCGGTAGGGCAGATGAGGAGCTGCCTGGCGGGGCGGCCGTTGGGAGGGCCTTGCGTCCTGTGGGGGCATGGAGCAGCTGCGGCAGGGACAGGCTTCTCCTCAGCCTTGGTGTTTAGGGGTAGCTCTTGGTTATGTCTGTACACCCTGTGAGTTATAAGTTGGAAGTTCTTTGAGGTTTGGGGGCAGCTGAAAACCGAGTGGTTAAAGTAACCCATATGCAGGATGTTTCTGGCTTCTTGGGTACTCATTTTTGCAGCATTAATGAAACACAGGGTTTGATTTATTTATTTAATTTCCTGCTTGCTATCTCAGTCACTAGGCCTTTTGTTCCTAAAACCATCACAGGATGTACTGGGAAGTACCTTGAAAAATCTCCAACTCTCATCAGTTTAAATCCCTTTGAAGTTGTAGGCCATGTGAGGGAGGAGTACACACCCGGTGATAGGTGATAGTTTTTTGTTTTGTGGGGCTGTATGTGTATCTGTATGTGTCCTGGGATGTCAATCTGGTAAAAGAAGATAAGGCAAAGTCATGTAGCCTTGTGCTGCAGCAAGGGAGGGCATATCTTAGCTTGGTGTGTTTGCTTGGTACAGGAAGACTAATGAGGCAGCCTAGTTGTGCCTGTCCCAAACAAAGCTATGGTAGGAGCTGTGTGGAATTTTTCGGTGTCTAAATCTTATCTTTCTTGCAGGTCATCAGCTGCAAATTATAAGCTTGATGAGGTGAGACAGGGAGCAACCTGATTCAGCAAAGGTCACGTAGCAGGTGAGTAGTAATTAGGACTATGTCTTACCAGTGTGAATACATCATGTGTTTATCAGAAGAGGTGGCTTTTCACTTTTACAGGATTTATCTCTCACAATGTGTTTATTTAGATTGATAATTACACTATTGTCTTTTTTTTAACAATGATTCCCAGAATTACTCAATATTGATGTACTTTTGGGAGGAGTATTGTCTCAGGTTGCACCAGGGGAGGGTTAGATTGGGTGTTAGGAAAAATCTCTTCACTGAAAGGGTTGTTAGGCATTGGCCCAGGCTGCCCAGGGAGGTGCTGGAGTCACCATCCCTGGAGATGTTTAAGAAATGTGTAGATGTGCTACTCAGGGACATGGTTTAGTGGCATGGTAGTGATAGATGGTTGGACTTGGTGATCTTAGAGATCTCTTCAAACCTTAATGATTCTGTGATTTTTCTAAATTTATGCTAATTGCCCATTGAAGTCACTTAGTCCTGCAGAGAGATATTTACTTAAATTGCCCTTGTTTCATACCAGGATAGTGGCCAAAAGAGCTGCAGGATGAGGTGGCTTATTAATTAGTTGCAAGTAGGGCTTAAATTCAGAATTAGGAGAATTTAGGACCCTCACAATACAGAGGAAGTTGAACTCTCAAAGGAGTGCTGTTATGAAACAGATCTTCATACAGAGTAAGAGTTTTATATGTCTGTGGCATGGTAGGAGTGATTTTACTTGGTTTTGGATTGGGAAATGAGCCTAGAGATATGTTTCTCATCCTCAGATGGCTGTGCAGAAGAGGAACACAGACTCCTTTGTTTTCCTTCTTTTTAATTGTAGTTGATTTTCCAACGTTCTAGCAGCTAGAAAGAATTGCCTGCATTTTACCTTCTGCTTCTTTTTTGATCCATGGTGAAGTTTCTAGCGTTGTGTTCATTCCACCACCTTCCAGCTATTGTCAGTCTAGAGCATTGGGGATTTGTTGTGTGTGAAACCTGGATGATGGACAGCTTGTGCTGGTTCTCAGTGGTATTGGGTCATTCTGACTGTTAAGAGTCTAAGTTGGATGGGTGTTGAAAAAGCAGAAACTTTATTTTTTTCCTTTTCATTTTCTTAGTCTAACTTCCCCTTGCATAGGCATGCATAGCAGTAATATTCAGAAGGCAGGCTGAGCCTCAGAGATCTTCCTGCAGTGAGATGTGCACAGGACACTGAGTTGAATTAAGATTTGTGGTTCCTAGTGTCTGTCTTTCAAAAGTGATTGGGCTGAGGATTTAGTTCTGGATGCAAAAGTTTTTGTTTGTTTTTATTGTTTAAAAATAAAGGCATTAGCTCATATCTTACTGTCATATTTTAATGTTTGAATTAAAACTATAGCTGCAGGAGGATACTCATCAATTAATTTCCTTGCTGGAATAGAGGGAAGTGTCAAAGAGGGAGATGAGATTGTGCATGTGAGAATTTGAGATAGGCAAAATGTGGATGGAGTTTTACGTAGTTATTAGGAAGATGCAAAGGGTGTAGGAGCCAGTGGTGAGGTTTTCTAGTCCTGTTCCAAATTGTGCAGTTGGATTCATGGAACAGAAAGTATTAACTCTCTCCTGGAGAGGTTGCTATGTCCATTACAGTTGTACCCTACAGGGTGCTGTGAGGGACAGAGGTGGTTATGTTTGTTCCCCATGCACGTGGAAGTGTTTGGCTGTGTGTTTGGTCATAGTATTAGCTAAGCCAAGTATCACAGAATCATAGAATGGTTTGGGTTGGAAGGGACCTCTGGAGGTCATCTAGTCCAACCCCCCTGCAGTGGGCAGGGACATCCCCAACTAGAGCAGCTTGCCCAGAGCCCTGTCAAGCCTCACCTGGAATGCCTCCAGGGATGGGAACTCAACCACCTCCCTGGGCAACCTGTTCCAGTGTTCCACCACCCTTGTGGTGAGGAACTTCTTTCTAATGTCCAGTTTAAATCTACTCTTCTCCAATTGAAAACCATTGCCCCTTGTCCTTTCACTGCAGGCCTTTGCAAACAGGCCCTCTCCAGCCTTCTTGCAAGTTCCCTTTAGGTACTGGAGAATCACTAGAAGGTTCCCCTGAAGCCTTCTCTTCTCCAGGCTGAACAATCCCAGCAGCCTCAGCATGTTTTCGTGGGAGAGGTGTTCCAGCCCCTGATCATTTTCGTGGCCTCCTCTGGACGTGCTCCATCGGATCCATGTCCTTTCTGTATTGAGGGCTTCAGAACTGGACACAGTATTCCAGATGAAGTAGTGCTGAAGAAGCGAGGTGCTGGGAATTAAAAGTTACTGTGCCAGTGAATGATTGCAGATTTAGAGCTGGAGCATGTGGCTGAGTGAGGAGTAAACCTCTGGTGACTGCTGGTCAGTTTTTTGCAAGCTTTCAAAACCAGTTATGATGACCTCACTGAGTAGTTTGCTAGGAATTCAGTGTTGCCTGTGACTATATAAAGTGTAGAGCATACTCTATTCTACAGGCCATGGGTGGTTTTCCAGCGAGGGCTAGACATTGTTCCATTGTATCTGGGCATGGATCAATGAGAGAAAGGTGATCAATAACACTCCATTTCAATTTCAAATGTGGAAATGTTGATTACCCACTGAAATCCACCAGAGTTGGGATTGAGGTTGTTTGTAACTAACTAGGCAGTTTCTATAGCTGAAAATGCTCTACTTGGGGAAAGGGATAAAAAAAAAGATGAATCTGATAGCTCTGTAAAGGTTTGGTTTTTCTGCTGGGAGCTCCTGCAGTGTGTGGTTTGGTGGGCTAGTAGTACAAAATGTGAGCAGGGTAGGGCTAATAGGGGAGCTGGAGTATGCTCAGCTTTTAGACAGTGGTCTGATAAGAGGTCATAGAGTCATAGAATGATTTGGATTGGAAGAGTTGATGTAGTTCCAACCTCCCTGCTGTGGGCAGGGACATGTGCCACTAGACAAGGTTACCTAGGGCCTTATCCAGCCTAGCCTTGAATGCTTCAGAGCTCCCAGGAGCCTTCTCTTCACCAGGCTGAACAAGCAATCAAAACAGGCCAAGGGCAGCATGGTCATTTATTCAGTGAGTTCAGTGGTCTTGGTAGAGCTGTGGGGACTGGTGTGGAAGGTTTATGTCATGTCAGTGAGCTGGGTCTCTTCAGCCTTGAGAAGAGGAGACTGAGAGGGGACCTCATTAATGCTTATAAATATGTTAAGGGTGAGTGTCAGGAGGAGAGAGCCAGGCTCTTCTCAATGTCATCCAATGTTAGGACAAGAGGGAATGGGAGCAAGCTGGACCACAGGAGGTTTAGTATTAACACGAGGAGGAACTTCTTTACAGTAAGGGTGAGGGAGCACTGGACCAGGCTGCCCAGGAGGCTGTGGAGTCTCCTTGTCTGGAGATATTCCAGAGCTGCCTGGACACATTCCTGTGTGAGCTCATCTAGGTGATCCTGCTCTGGCAGGGGGGTTGCACTAGATGATCTTTCTAGGTCCCTTCCAACCCCCTGACATACTGTGATACATCAGCAGAAGTTGTGTATTGGGGGTGAGGCTGCTGTGTGGGCTGGGCCTGTGCTGGCTTGGCAGGCTGAGAATGCATATCTGATTACTGCTGTTGGAGGGGATGAAAGGGGCTCAGCTCCAGATGCTGGTTTGCAAAGACAAGGAGGATGTGTGCTACTGGGTTGGAAGTGAAACCACATTAGTTTGGTGGTACTGCTGTGAAAGAATGCTGACTAGAAGCTGAAGTGTAGTAGAACTGCTCTTCCAAATTTGGGGTTAATTTATGTGGGACTGATAGTAAAGCCTGCGAACAGGAAGAAGTGGTATGTGAATTGTCTTGTAGTAGTAAAGAGATGACCTATAGCCAAGATCTCTTAGCAGAGGAGCAAGGAGTGTATGTGTATATCCTGAACACTGTCTGTGTGCATGGTTTAAGAAGAGGCTACAAAGAGGTGTATTTATGCACAGGTATAGAAGGCTGAATCTTCATTGGTTAGGCTATAGTCCTTTCTAGATGTTTAATTTCTTCTTTTAATTAGCTCATAATGAAATTCATACTGAATCATACAATCATCTATTGAAACTGCTTGTGTTTTCTTATTGAGAGGAGAGATACTTGACTGCGGTATTTAGATTTCAGTCTGACTAGTCAGCTTGAAGTATATGACTTGCACTAAAAAAAGTTCAGTTTGTTGGTTTTAACAAATCTAGATTGTTTTTTTTTAAACTGTTGTTTGAAGCCAAGGGCTTCACACATCTCCTGTTGTGCCAAATAGTTATTATTTCTTATGCTTGCTTAAAAAATGTTTTTGTACCTGAATAAAAAAATACATCACTAAGATTTGTAAAGTTTGGCTAGGACCAGTCTCAAAGGGTCTGATTTAAACAGCCATTTCTCAGGCATGAGGTGATGACTTTAGCAAAGCAACATTTTGGTATTTTAGATGCACTTGAAAGTAACTTGCTACGGTTTATCTCTTTTTCAGGAGTTGTGTGTGGCATGTAGGTGATGAAAAGGGTGGCCTGGCAGTATACCCCATGGCCAGCTTAGGTTAGACTGCTGTTACACTCTATCATCTTTTGGGAAAAGTTTGATACTTGCTTTTGTTGGTTCATCCAGACAGGATGCTCCCTGGGGAGGGTTACTTTTTCTGTCTCCTGCATCTTGACCTGGTTTATTAGGTGGGAATGGAAGAAAATACCTGAGATTACTCTCATGTAGAAGTGACTATAGCTCTTAATTTCCAAATCCTGTGTGTTCATGACTATTCTTTCTCACCTGTTCTGTTAAAATGATTGGTATTTACATACTTAAAATTGTGAAATGAATTTACTGCCCAACTGTGGTGTTATTTCAATAAAATAGTTATCACTCATCAAGTAGCAGTGAGATTAGGTATGGCTAGGCTTCGCGAACGAAGCTCCAGGGAGGNACCACCTCAAAACTGTGTCTCGGGCTGTTGCATGTGTCATGCAGGTCTACCTACCTGACCAGACTAGCTGGTGGATGTGCCTGATCCTTGCTTTAAGAAGCTGACAGTTAATAAAACAGTGTACTGTCAGCTAAGAGAATAATGTAGAAGCTGTTTCCTTATCACCACACATAATAGCCACAAGGTCCTTCTGGTTGCCTCCCATTTTCCTCATTGACACCAAAGTGGGGAGTGATAGCTGCTTCCACATCTCCCTTGTGAAGGTTTAAAGCAGCCAGAGGATAACCTTGTCTGGAGGACAGCAATGAACATACAGCTGTGCCTTTTTAATCTCAGGTATTAATCTTTAATTCCACATCACAGCAGGAGAGTGAATGGGTAAGGGAAAGAAACCCCAAACAAACGGCAGATATTTACATCTAAAATTCACACCACTTATTTGTTGGTTCTGGAAACATGCTATCACAATATATACAATGAAGTACCTTTAGGACACTTGTACAAATTATTTTTTTTCCTTTTAAATCTGATTTCCATTATAGATAAGATAGCTGTTTTCATTTTATTTTAAACATGAATACACAAAAGAGAAGTGGTTAGAGGTTTTTGCCTTTTTTAAATAAGCACAGAATGCCAGAGGTTAAAAACACATTTACAGGGCAGAATACCAGTCAGACATCACAATCTATACATTTTTTGCTCAATTTCCTGTACAAATACACAGCATTCAAATGGGGGTATTTACAAAGAAGCATGATCAAAGGAAATTTTAAGTATCACACAATTTGTTTCCCAAAGGCTCTTCTTCTCTCCAGCCTCCCCAGTTTTGGCTGATTCTTGCACAGAAGGGATATGCAATATCCCTTACCTAAAAAAGGGTAAGTAACCTAAAAACCAAACAGGGAAAGACAGAAAAGAATCTTAGTCTTGCACACAGCAATAAAACCAACCCAATCATTAGAAAAATAACATTGTAGGATTCAGAAAAATTGTTTTAATTGCTTTTCTTCTCCTACTGTAGTTCCTTCTCAATTTTGTTTCAGATGGGGCCAGCAGGTACACCGACGATGGAGAGATTTATAGCAGAATTCCACTGATTTTCTCAGGAATGCACATGCTATTTTGTTACGCAAAGAAAACCTAATGAAGGCAAGTACATCTTAAGGTTGAATTAGAGTTAAGTATAGAATGACAAGGTCCTATTCAAAACATCCTGTTGCTGTGGTTTATACAAAGAATCTTCAAATCCTGCTGGGCAAGTGCAACAACTGCTGTTGCTTCCACCTACTCCAGGGCTGAGCTTGATGTTGGAGTTGTACTATGCTACAAGACACCTCCCCCTACAGAGAAGAATTAGTTCGAGTAGTATTCATTCCAGCATTCACAAAATCTCAATAATAGTCTTTCTATCTTCTGCCCCCTTTAAGGCAAGTGCTGAAAAGGGAGAGAATACTTGGTAGATACCAGAGCAATAACAGAAATTTAACTCCCAATTTGGTGTGGACCTGCCATGAACTAGGTATTTGTATACATCATCTGATTACCTTCAAACCCTTACAGATACATAATGCTGTCAGGCTCCCCAAATGGACTCCCTGCTGTTTTACAGTGTCTCAGACATTGTACACTGCATCATAGCAGAATGATCAGTTTTGAGAGACTGACTAGAGCTGTAGTGGGCAGCTCTTCCAGCTGACAGGGCCTTAGTCCCATGTTAGTTGCATTCTTGGATTTGCAAAGTTTTATTTGCAAGACCTGCTGGTTTCTTTTGCACTAAGGAAGCTCTACATTTACTACTTCTAATCTTCCTGCCAAAAGAAAAAAAAGGGAGGGAAGGGGCAGGAGAGAGGGAATTGAACACTTTGTTCTCTTAAGTCTCAATCAGACTGGAGAATAGCATATATGAAAATATTTCACTCGTGTCTAAGGAATTACCTTGACTTACCTTTACCAAAAACATCACTTTGAGTTGTTTTCATACATGTGTTCTAGACCAGAGATCCAGCTTGGTTCATGAACGTTTAGGACTTTCCTAGCATTGGGAAACTCTCCTTCCTGCTAGAGATGAAATATCCACTCTAGGCCAAGTTTTATTATCATTGTCGTAATTGTGAAGGATCTAATGATTACAAGCAGCCTGTGTTAGTAACAAAATAGAGGAAGCAAGAGAGACTTTGTTCCAGCCAAACAGGCCATTTAAGAAACAAATCCATAACTGATTTTGCATGGGCTAGAGCTTGAGAAAGAAAAATGAACAAATCCTCTTTAAAATCCCTTCATATGACCATTGAGTCCACACTTTGTACAGACAGACCAGAGTTCAGAAGCAATGTACTCTGCCCAGTCACTAATTTAGAGGTAGTGCTAAAGGTGACCTGTAAAAGAGTTAGGATATCCTTTTTTGCTTCTTTATGCTGTTTGTACCATGAGAAACTGAGTGGTTAGGGCAAGAATTCAGTATGAAAGTTGAGTGCTATTCCTGTTTCTGACACTAATTTATATGGTGGAGGTAAGTCTCATTTGAATGTGCTTCAGATTTTTCAGTGGTGAGAGAGGGTGGTCTGTTACCATCCCCTGGAGTGTGCTTTGCAATCTACAAGTGGAGAGGGTTCCAAGGAAGGCTGAAGTGTGTGTGGGCATGGGAGGGGGAAAGGAACATTGCTTGTTTAAAAACATTAAATGTTTGATACTCTGTTGATTGAAAGCTTCTTGAAAAATATGAAGAGGAATAAAAGGTTTCTTGGTGTTTTCAAGTAACAGATCTTGTCTCTATCACCCAGAGAATTTTTTTCCTCTTTTGTCATGTACTGATCTAAGCAAATACTGATTAAAAGGCTGGTTTTGTGTTCATAGACTTGTTCTGTCTTCACCTCTGAAAAAATTCTGTTTCTTGGTTTGGGGTTTGGTGGTGGTGGTTTTTTTTTTCCTAAATGTTCTTCAGCTCTTCCTGTAGTGTGCCAATAAAAAGAGGGTGAGGGGGGAAGGCTGTATTGCTGCCTGAGGAGAAAAGAAATGAACCTTCCAGGAGAGAAAAGCAGCAGCTCTTAAAGTTTCTTTATACATTCTAAAGGAGCAAAAGAGGAAACAAGTGTTTCTTCTTTACAGGTTGCCTTTAAGATCCCTGACTCTAGGGTGTACACTATAGACTGGGCATTTTTGAGTTGTGTTTTCTGTCTACTGTGAGAGATGGAGATTCTTTCTGCACACCAGCTGCAGTGAGTGTTTGGGAGGGACTGAGGACATGTTAACTGGGAATGAATCTCAGCTCCTGGGGTTATGGAAGGTGGTGAGAACTGTGATGTTCAGCCCTGAGGCAAAGATTGTTAGGTATGATGCATTTAAGCCACCTTTTCTTTACTGGCTGGGTCAACAACCAGCTGTAGCATGAGAAACTCAATTTGGTTGGTTGTGTGTGTGGTTTTGTTTTTAAACTGGAATAGAAATGCTGGTGTCAACAGCCTGCCCAAAATTGGGCACGGGAAAGGCCTACAATTAGGTTGTAGCTCTAGTGGCTACTAACCCCCCTCTCATTCTGTAGCACAGATGATTAGCATATGATCCAATGAGAAAGCAGGTTGGTTTAGCCAGTGAAAGCAAAATTTAAGAAATCAAACAGTACATAAAAAACAAAGGAGGCAGAGTTTGTTGGAAATGATATCTTGGAAATCAGTGCATGAGCACTGGGTAGATTGCCTCAGCACCTATGAACCAATGCAGGGAGATCACTGCACAGATATGTACAATCCTGCTCTCAAGAGAGCCATTTTCTTCTTCGAATTGCCATCTTTCCACTGCCTGCAGCTCATGCACCTTCCAGCCTGACAGTTCATAGAATCCCTGATTTCAGCAATGAGCTTTCACTTCTGTACAGCAAAGAAATATATGTGCCTAGTGCAACCGCTTCTACTCATGTGCGTCTCAGAACAGGGAGGAAAGCAGTTTCAAAATCAACTTGCCATATTCCTCCCTTTTCCCCCCTTCACTTAAAATTACAGTTTTCAGCTTCTGCAAGTCTCTATGGCTTGTGTGCCATGTGATGTGGTTAAGAAACTGCAGAAGGAATAAACTGTCCA
This sequence comes from Bucco capensis, assembly GCA_013396975.1. Taxonomy (NCBI): domain Eukaryota; kingdom Metazoa; phylum Chordata; class Aves; order Piciformes; family Bucconidae; genus Bucco; species Bucco capensis. The sequence continues at coordinate 422,295 of VWZO01004180.1, forward strand.
CTGCACAGAAAGTTAAAAAACATAACGGAAGGGTTAAGAAATTAAAAAGGAAAGCAGCAACCTCCCCTGCTGGCCCGACCGCGTCTGTGGGCTCCAGCCATAACCCCGCGGCAGTAGAAAATCGGGTGGCTGTTCTCTGAGTCCTTATCTCTCTCCTTTGTGGTCACATCTGGAATGATGCTGCAAGCTGCTTACCAGGAGCTGTCCCTACTGCTCACTGATGCCATGCTCCCATGCTACCCTGGCCTGCTCTTCTTTTCCACCACTCACTGGTTGGGACACCTTACGATGCAATGGGCGGTGTTTGTCGTCATCTTCAATTATCATCCCCTCCTCGTTCTCCATGTTTGGCAGTCGGGAGTGGTAGGGTTTAGGGGGTAGAGCAGGAGGGTCCATGGCGTCCTGAGGAATGACTCCAGATGGAGCAGAGTGGCTTCGGCATGGCTGGGATTTGAGTGACTCTAGCACATCAGGCTCAGAGAGACTGTACCTGACAGGGAGGTAGGGTGTCTCTAGATCTTCATCAGTGTTCCAAGCCTGGCTGGGGACAGAATCCATGGTGTCTGTGCGAGGAGGTGGTTCAGAAGAATGTCCAAAATTGCTCTCACTTAAGGAAGAGACACCACTGCTGGCACTGCCGGATAAAGTGGAGTTACTTCCATCTAGACCAGACTGAGGACTGGTGGGCGATGCAGGGATGGGATGGAGAGGGGACTGTTAAAGAGAAACACAAAATCAGATTAAGACCAACAAAGGAGGCAACAGTGCATCTTGTGTGTTATTCCACATTTCAGCCTTAGACAATGATGTTAACAACGGTGCAGCTCCACTTGTGTTCAAAATGTCAGTGATTATTGGTTTATGTGGTATGGAAGTACCTGTTGTAGGCAGACAAGTGCACTTAACACCACAGAGCTGGTAAAGAGCTGGAAGTTGAGGTGATTACTCAGGGTGTCTGAAATCACAGCCTATGATGCAAAGGAGGGAAGTGGAAGAGCCTACAACAAGCCTCAATTATTTCTACAGAATTCAACTCTGGGATAGTTGAAATTTCAGTGGATTTTCACATGATGTGCCAGTTACTGTGTTAAAAATAGTGTTTCTGTATTCAGGAGCTGCTTGGTAGGAGGGGGATTCCATTAGGAGCCTATTCTTTTCCTTCTACATGCCTCTCCACTTCCCTGCCGCTTTTTACCTTGCGCAACGTTCGTGCAGGCAGTGCTGGAGGAGCATCACTGAGCTGGTGATGGAAGGCATCGAAGTGCAGCGAGTAGTGTCCTGGAATGAGACAAGGATCAGAAATGCAGACTTGTGCTGCCTCACTGCAGCGCAAGAGCTGGGCTTGTAGACTCTGTAATGCCAGGTAACAGCTCCAAATGCCAGTAACTCCACTCCAACCTAGGGCTTCCTTTGTGACAGATACTGTGGAGTGCATCTGTCACACAAAATTCTAGTGAGAAGTTAAGTGCAGTCAGACATTTCCGACATTTCCACCCACCCCTGTTGTCAAGGATCTCACGGCAAGGCAGCAGGCTCATAAACAATGAACAGTTGAAGTTTCTTTTAATAGCTTTGTAACCTTAAATTACTGCTGAAGGGCTTCAACCCTCACATAGCTAATTCTAGTCCCAAAATACAAGTCTATATTACTAAGGACTGCAAAAAGTTTGAATATTTAGAAAAAGAACTTTATCCAGTGCTAACCTAACAGACCAGGAGAGACTTTTGAGTTTTTGTTCCTGATTATTTTTATAGGGGGGAAAAAAAGGCTAAGATCAGCTTTCAGGTGGTCTAAACTTCTCTGTGCAGGACTGCAGCATGATGCAGCAGGCCTACTGGGTGCTTCCTTACCATGGGGCAGGCTTCGGGGAGGCACTGGTGGGGCCAAGATGCTCCCAACGTGGGCAGACAGGAATGGCAGGGCCTCTCTGGTTCCGCTGTCTAGGCTCCAGCTACTGGGTGCTGCTGGCACAGCTGAAGGATTGAAACAGATTTAACCTGGGTAACAGAACAAGGGGTTTGGGAGGCCAGAAGGACTGGCTTTCCAGTGTGCTCTTCAGCAGTAAAGAGACAGATTCTAGGGATCTGGTGAATGATAGTGGGTTGAAGGAATACAAAAGGCATTATCTAGTCTACAGTGTGTTAAGTTTATAGGCTACTTTGTTAAGGAAGCAAGAGTTAGGTGATCATAGTGTTAGTCTGCCCATCTCCCCTTCATGACCTGTTCTAGGAAATCTGAAGAGCAGTAGAACTCTGCTAGGTTTTTGTTTGCAAACCAGTGAGTAAGTAAAAATGAAATCTCACTGCTGGAACAGCAGCTGGATCTCAGTTGTGAGCTGTTCTGCTGGGTGGTAAATGATGACAGAGCAGAAGGGAATGTGTGGCACAAGCCCCGTGGAAACAGCAAGTCCAGTTGCCACACTATGGCTAAGTGAAGACTGAATAAAGGACAAGAGGGAAACTACACCTCAATCTGTTACACAAGAAAACATGACTTTAAAGCCCTGGTTTACAAAGCTACAGAGTTGATCAAGAACTTTGATCACAAAATACATAAATACAGCAGTCTAGACTCCTTGTATTACAAAGTCACCTGAAGAGATCAAGCCTTTGTTCATCAGGAGTACAGCTTTCCTTACATAACAGAGTATGATTTTAGTGAATTTGTTTTTTGCTAGAAATAAAAGCTGCTTCTTTATAACATGAGCATTTTTCAAGATCTTGAGAATTCTCTCAACCTTGAGTATTAAAATACATCTTTCAAATATATTGATATATTCTGAGCAGACAAATGCAGTAACTTTAAGTTTACTTAAAAACAAGCAATTTCTTTGGATTAGGAAAGCAAAAAGGAAAAGTAATTCAATGAGCCTACTAAAGAAAACGGAGATCAAAATAGCTTTTTCCATCTTCACTTGGGAAACTGGAAAGTCTGGAGAAATAAACATGGAGTTTGACAGCTGAAGAGGATTTCTCCTTAATTAAGATACCTGCAGCCATTGTTTGTGTATCTTCTTTTCTAACATGACTTTGAAAGGTTTCTTTGCTATTTGTTTTTTCTCCTTAGTTCATGAGTTAGTATGAACATAGGCACTCCAAGACCTTTTAAAATGCCCTAAAGTAGAAAAGATCATGAAGTGACAGCTGCATAAGACAGAACAAAACCCATAAAAATAGAAATGCTGTTCTGAAAGAAAGATCCTCAAACTGAGAAAGGCATACAAAGAAGACACTAAGAATTGTTGCAGAGAACAGGATCAAACCAAGGCCTCCCAGCTCAACACATGTAATGTGGCTTCAGATGAGTTTTCTGAGCATGCCTGTGCACGTGCCAAAGTGCAATTTGCACTGCAGTTGCTGTCAAAAGGCTAAACCTGAGGGACAAGATGCATGACAGCGCCAGCCACACAAGTCTCCCTTGCAGTATACAGCATCAAGTGAGGAGGACAGAACAAAACCTGATTTGCTTGGCCTGTAAAATAATTGCTGTGTCTTTTTTTATTTCTTAAAACCAAAACACTGAGATGCAGTAGAAGGATGTGAAGAGGAGAACATGGAACCCCAGTGCATAATCCATTTATACTTCCTCAGTGTTCTCTCATCCATGCCCTTTTGATTATTTAGAAGTGCTGGAAATCATCCTAAGGTCAGATGATTTTGGAGAGTGGCTGCTGCCCGTTAAACCCAGTGTTTTATCCAAAATGCTTCAGGGGGGAACCTAACCAGGGATCTCCTAGTGCTCTGTCCTAGCCCATCTCTCTCTCCATAATGTTCAGTGGCTCAGTGGCCAAGTTTAATCAGCAGGGAAGCTCCATTTAAACCATTTTGCTCTGGGCAACTGATGTCACCCTGCTGTCAATGAGAATTACTGAGCAGAGCTTATGACATGGCAAGGAAGGGGGTGGGTAAGTTTACAGAGCATGACTGTTAACAGAAACCAAGGCAGATGGCATCCTGACTTAAAAAGAATAATGAGGATTCAAGGGCTGCAAAAAAAGATTCCTGTAACTGTGTTAGGCTACCAACCTGGCTGAACATCATCTATGTCTTTCATGGCTTCTTTGGGCCTCTGGGAGAGATTGTGTCCTTGATACCCTTCTCTTTTTGCTGTATGCTATGTGCTTGCATAGTATTGCCCACAAATAAAAGTTCAAGTATTTTACCTAGACAGGTAATAAATATTTATATACATTCCTTGTCCAGATCTTTCTCCTGTCCAGCATAAAGACCTCATCACCTCTGTCATATGTTCAGTTGAAACTAACACAGCTAAGTTGGAGCTTTTAATCCCTCATTCCCTAGCCTAACTCTCTGCTGTCATCATTCTACCATTTATTCAGAACTGTACCCTGGGTTTTGGTTTCAATCTGGACTGCTCTGTAAGGCTGTCAAATTGGTAAAGTAAAGTAGTGCACTCTGATTTACTAGAAATTCTAAAATAAAATTTGGGTTATTTTTCAAAATGATACCATTTAGTTCAGGCACAATTGCAGGTCAGACTAGAGAGTTGCAATGGTCTTTCCTAGCCTTAGAAATCTTTTAAGATACCATTTTTCCCCAGCCATACACAACTGCTGCTTGCTTAGGCAGCTTCCTTGACTCAGATTTTGACTAAAGAGTTTTGCCCTCTTCTGCTTTTTCAGAATGCTGCCTTTCAGATAATTTTGTGAGCCCATCACTTTGTCCATGGCACCCCTTTTGCAAGCTCCTCCTTCTGTGTTACACCAAACTCACTCTTCATTCATGTATTTTTCTGCAGGGACTCTGCTCTGCCTGGTTTTTTTTTCAAAGCAATGAGTTAAAGAAGCATGTGTTCATAATGATAAAAGTACCTCAGAGAAGGCTTACAAGAAATGTTAGTATTTTGAATGATAAATGCATATTAAAAAAGCAGTGTAGCTCATTATTTAAAAACACAGTCCAAATCTGGCACTCTTCTTTCAGATCATAGAATCATTACGGTTGGAAAGGACTAAGATAACTTCCCATTAGCTGCTTTGCAAGTTTTGCTTGATAAAGGCTGCAGGACTTGTTTCAGTAACAAAATGCTCAGCTCAAGAAGCCTTCTGAAATAAAGAGGTTTGTGCAACTCCACCATTCTGTCAATCATCTGAATGACTCTAAGTTGGCAGAAGGCCCAATTAATTAAACTGTTAATTAGAAAAATGTGCGATAATGCACTCTGCAAGGAAATGTAGAAGTTAGAAAGCATGCATGCTAACTAGGAAAAAGAATACCTTTCTCAGCCACAGACAGGTTGGGATCACTGCAAGGTTTGCATGGTCCAATCATTTGCTGCATCAAGGCGCGCTGGAAATTTGGAGGCTAAGGGAGAAGAAAGGTAGAGAAGTGAGATAAAGAGAAGAGACCAGCTGGCTCAGAACCCTGGGACTTTCTTTTAAGTAGGGAGTTTTTTAACTAAAAACTTCATGGGACCCTCAGACTGTGCCTACATTAGCAAGTACTGCAGGGCAGTACTGCTGGATCTCTAGCGCTGAGGACCCACAATTCACGCTGCTTGTGTTCTGTGGAGAACTTACTTCAAACTAGCTCCAGACTGGTCTTGTGCCCATTATCAGCCTGAATGCATCATGTGACCTGCTGGAACTTAACTTTTGCTTAGGTTTCATTTGAAAGAACTGAGTTTGCAAGCTCAGAGACAGATGTGAACTGAAGCCTGATAAAACAGGCATGATCAGGACATTCCCTTCAAAAGTGCTTGCTAGGGCCAGATTAAAATATTTACATGTAGAAACACTCTACATTTTTGAATTTGTGCAGATAAAGTAGTGGATAGAGGAACAGATTGTTTAGAGACCCTGTATCGGTATATTATTTCAGCCTTTCATGGTTTTTGATACCTCTGGAAATCACCATGAAGCTATTTTGAATCAACTGAGGCTAGACTGCAGGAAGGCCATTCTTCTAGAAGAACAAATAAATAAAATGGTATGACTACAGGCAGTGGACCAGGGCTCACAGGATAAAGTTGGGAAGAAGAGTTAAACTTCACAGAACATATCGACAGCATAGCTGCAATTTTAACAGCGCACAATTTTTATCACTTGACTACCAAGGGGGGTGGCTCTAGGGGGTGATTTATTTGAAAAGTTCTGCGCTGCCTCTGAAGATGATCCTAAGGAAGTTGTTGTGCTTTCCAAAAATAAAAAGGGAAGCTTTAAGGTGGTCAAAAATAGTAAAAATAAAGTCACAATTTCAAGTGGCTGAGCTGACATAAAGGAAATGAGCGCTACTACCTGTCCGTTTTCCATGATAGCTGCGGGATACATGGCGCTGCTTGGTCGGTCCCGGTGGGTTGGCAGCAGCATCATCATCTCCCGAGAGTGGCGATACTTATCTGGTAGAGAGGGAGAGCCTGTAAACAAGTGAGAGTAATCACGTACACGTGACAAACAACAGCCATGTCTCCGCATGCCCAGTCACCTAGTGCTCCTCCGCAGCTTGTTCAGACGGGTGATCTTACAGGACTCAAGGAAACATGGTGCTGAGCCCACTAAGCAGCTAACTGTTGGTAGGGTGCATAGCACGAGGATGAAATAAGAACTGGCTTGTTATATGCAATTAAGGACATACCACGTAAAGGGTGGAAGGTGTATGTGTCCTAGTTGTTTTTGGCAAAGTGGAATATGTGGAATCAGCTATGTGGAATCGGCTGTGGCTGTGCTGTACAGGGTCTAATGCTCTCTTGTCCCATAACATATTGTAGAGTTATAGAAATGCCATAAAATTGTGCATTTTAGGACTACATGTGGAAAAAAGGGATAAAAGCTTGAGACTGCACCATTCAGTTAAAGCAGGAAGCTACTTCATTCCTCAGTTCTAGTAAGCTAGTCTGAAGTGCTGGCAGTTAGTTGGTGATGTCTTGGTTAGCTTCCTCTTTGTTAAAGCAAAACAAAAAGTAACAATAAACGGAATTGTTCGTAAATGTAGGTGGCACTTTGCTTACAATGCCGCTGGGTAATGTATGATTCCTACAGAGCATGTTGGTATACTGAGCCATTTTATGACAACAGGACATTTACCAATGCTTAGAGTTACACCGTAGGAATATGCTTGACTTAACTGTTAGTTCTCCATGTAGTTGTCATTTAAGATATTAGGGTATCTCATGTAAACAGCTTCCTGGCATGTGTAGTTGAGACTCATGTCCTTCAAGATGAGTGCCACATAACAATATGTCTTCTGATATGCAAAAGCTGACAAGGGATTTGTCAGAAGGGTTCTCGTTCGTGACTTCCTAAAGCCTGATACATGCATCCTTTGGGATGCACAATACTAGGCAGGAATTGATGTTCTGAAGCTGCTGGAGTGAGCTTTAATTTGCACTGATTATTTCATTGCGTCACAAACACGCACTTAACAGATGGCAGCAGACAGCGCATTACAGAGCCATGCCGGCTTTCGGGGAATACATGCCCCCTCTGGCAAACTTTCCACAACCACACACATTACCTGAACAGCACTCCAACGTATCAGCAAAGGCATTGGTGCTGGTTAATGCAGCTTTTACCTCAGCAAAAGCAAACATGCAGTTTTGGGGACTGATATTCAGCACACAGTGGAAGGAACAATGTGTCCAGCAGAATGCAGGATAAGGCCCTACAATTGCAACAATTCCATCAGGGGTGGCAGATCCCAAATTAATGTACACCCCCACCCCGAAATGAATAGCTGCAGAGTGTCTGCATTCTAGTTCCGAACTCATTTTCTCCCCAGACATAAAACAGAAACATAATTATACAACATTAGTTGCTCTTATATACAACATCAGCTTGGAAAAACACAGTGTCAACACTTTGTGCTGAGTCTTTTACTCACACGTCACAGATAGTCCTGCTTCTGGGTGACAAAAGTAAGGATGCTGAACTTTTAGGTGTGCCCAGAATGACATCACAGCACAACCTACACTGTAAACTTTTCCCTTTTATTTATCTTGTCATCTTTGTTCTTTTATATCCAAGATGCAGACCACCTCTATGTGGTTTAGATGGGATCATAACTTCCGCAGACCTTGCACTGCGTGATCTAACAAATCCCACATGTGCTAAATATGGTGGCAGAGTCTCTTTTACAGAACAGCTCTGCTCTTTGGTACCCTAAATTTGTAAATAACTCTAGCTATAATGATTGTAACAGATTATGCCAAGTATCCTGTCTGCAAACAGTACTGATACCTCTTGAGTTGTGGGCCACAAGAGGACGGCTATAACTGAGGCTTTTATTAATAATCAGGCTAGCTTCTTTGGACACCTAGAGAGCACCATCACCATGGCTCCTTTCAGGGACTGGCAAAACTTAAAAGGCAAAGTCAAAAAAAAAGCTTTTAAAAGCCTCCAGAGCAGCCAGTGGCCATATAAAACACTGCAGCATGTATCAGGGCTTATTCCTTTCAGCCTGTAGCTTGGTACACTTGATGTGTGCAGCACTTTACATACTATTGATGAGAAAGGAAAGCCTGTGCTAAAGCCAGATGTAGTTTTTCTTTTTTTAATTACGAAAACGTTAATCCAGCTGTGACAAATTGAACTGAAAATTAATGTATTTAAATTTCAAACTCAATGAATCTTTTCTCCTGATTCATCATTTTCATTACTGTTATGAAAACAGTTCTCCCCTGCACCAAATAAAAACATTTTTTCTTTCAGAAGGAAGTTTTAAACTAAGTATATGGATTTTTGCAAAGTGCAAAATAAGATACCAGGACTCATTTTCTACACTTTAAAAAGGGGCTGTTTGCAGAAGCAGTAGGGATGCCTTAAGAGGCAAGTCACCAAGTGTCAAGTGGGAGTTGCTTTTCAAGGGCACTGGAGGAGTACCAGCCAGATTTTAAATAAAATTACTAAAAAACCCCTAACCCACTGCTAGCTCTTTCCAGGCCCTTTTTACAGTTTCTGCTTAACAAACATCAACTTACATAATCTTTTTACTCCACTAAGGTTGGAGCACTGCCTCATGAGTCACCTGGTAGCCAAATCAAACTGAACCTCTTCCTGATCCTGCATACAACAGTGTTGCTTTTTTGATAGGGAAAAAGCTACACAAGGGTCAAGTCAGGTGAAAACTGAAAGCTACATATTTGTTAGTCTGAAAAATTGAGTAACTGGTAATGTGTTTATTGTTAGCACAGAGTTAGAAAATTCTTACTGGAATCCAATTCTGTTTAAGACTTTTTCCTCTAACTTGTTTATATTATCGCTAGTGTGAGGTTTGCTGCTTTAATTGCCTGTTCAGTGATATAATCAAATCATTAATCTACTGGCTTGATGACTGTCCTTTAAAAGGATTAATGGCTTTATTATTGGCTATGGACGAGCCAAATAATCTGCCTTTGTTGCTGTTTTAAACATCAGTGAAAGGGTGATTTTTTGGAAGTTGAAAACTGGAAGTACAATTTAAATTCCTGCGGGATTCTTACTACAAATGGCCATGGCTTCCTTTGGTCACCAATTATCAAGATAGCAGTCTCCTCAGAACAGTGGTGTAAGTATCTGGCTAATGGGATAGTGGTTTTTCACCTATACGTTAATGCTTGAATCAATGAGAGAAGCATTTGAACATCTGACCAAAACCTAGAAATCCTAACTAACCATGCTCAGGTTCCAGCCACAGGTGACAAAGATGCTAAGTTGATAAATTTAGGTGGCCTGTACACAGTCAGTTGTTGGCCTTCATATACTTCCTGTCAGAGAAGTGGTTAACTGCAGCATCGTGACTATCGGAGCTTTGTTGGCAGTCTCAGCAGAAAGGCCAAGGGTTCGATGGGTCATGGTGACTGAACTATCCTCTCACCTCTAGAGGTGGTCCCTCCAGGACAGAGATGAGGCACATTGGTGGGGGCAGCGTGGGGAAGCTTGCATGGCTGCCGCCCATGCTGTATCTGTTCTGTGGATAAATAGAGGGCTTCAGCCTCCAGTGTTGTCAATCCAGCACCTTTCATCAGCACTAAATTAAAAAGAATATAAATAAATACCAAAAAAAAGGGATAAAAAAAAAAAGGATAGAGGTGCACTGGCAGAGCTGCACATGTAATGTCTGTGAAGTACCTTGCTCCAGCCAGTGATACTGGTCTCATTTTCACAAGCATCAAATTCACCCAATTAAAAAACAAAACAAAAAGAAAAATCACCAAGGAGAAAAACAAAGCTGTATTAACCACAGTGGAACTTAAAGTGTAAGGACTCTTTCTCATTACAAACAACTCCATTCCAGACAGTGGTGTTGTAATAACCAGAATAGTGACTTGCACACTGTGAAACACAGAGAGCACCTAGGAATTTACTAGAAATGAAATCACATAATCAGTGGGTAATGTCTGTATGCTGTGCTCGCCTAACTTACAAAGTGAACAAAACTAGCAGAGAAGAAATGCTGTACTATAGGCTATCAAAACATGTCAGTAAGAGTGAAGAATAAAAAATATATATATATTTTCAAGTATTCTTCACTTTTTCATTACTGTTTCCTCATTTGTAGTCATTTACAGTGTCTAGTTCTCATCTCTGGGAGGTGCTGTTGGATCATCCATGAGCACCGTCCCCTTTGCAGCATTCATCACTTTGGTTTCTAAGCAACAGCAGAGAATACAGTAGAGAGGGAAGCTGGTGATGCTGTGAAGTCATCAAGCTCAGAAAGACTGTCACAGCCTGTCACTGTGAGCACTGGGCTTCTGAAGTGGAAAGTAGTGTGAAATGCTGTGAGCACCAGAACACCTCGGATCCTCCAAAACATTCAAACCTCACGCCAGGCACATCTGTTAAATTCCTGTTACACCATTTTCATCTGGTTGCTTTACTATTTAAATTATCTTCCTCCCAGCTCTTGGTTATCAGTGAAGCTATTTGCCTTTATTTGAAGATGTCCACTTTTCACCTTCCTACCCCATCTGATCCTTCAATTAAATCACTTTGATGCATTTGTGTCCTAACACCAGCCAGTGAATTAAGAATTTACTGCAGGACTGAGCAAAAAAAACCCCAAGATGACCCAACAGAAAGGTCCCTGTCTCTGTATTCTCTGTCCAGAAGGAGACATACAGTTGCCCTGTATGGGAAAAAGGGTTAAGATTTAAGTATCAGCCTCTTTCTCCGACTATATCCTGGATACCTTCTTCAGATACCTGTGAAAAGAGGTGTAGAAACTGGTGAACCTGCAACTGACAATCCAAAATGAGGAGGAAAAAAGCCCCCTGGAATAGAAACTACTGAAGTCAGGAGATTGCACAGAGTGGTTTAGCTTCAGCTCTGAGGCTTGGGAAGAAAATGATTAGGCAATATCAAGAGCAGCCACTGTAACAGAGCAAAGGCAACATGAGTATCCTAGAGCCTGTTTTTAAATGTTTCCTTTCCTCAAGAATTTCCCAGCAGGGAAGCACTTATTCGACTCCAATACTTAAAATTTGGATCTTTCAACGTTCATCATATACATATGCTTTTGTATACATACATTTCTGCTCTATTGCCTAAAGTTCTTTTTTGTGCAGTAATTTCATTACATGTGTAGAATGATTTTTTTGCCTTTGTCTTCATGATCTCTCTCTTAAGTACTGTACCAAAGACTATTCTTGTTTTCCTCTAGATTGCCTACCGCAATTATGTGGCAGAACAATGGAAATCACTATGAAATTCAACTGCCTGAAACCAGCAAGGATTACTGATGCATTCCAAACACTGCTGAAAAAAAAAGATTAAATTCATTCCTGGAGAATGAAAAGCATTTTTAAAAGAAATTATTTTTGAAGAGGCATTTACAGCTCCAGAAGAGAAGCAGTGTGTATGTCTGCATAGGTGGTCTTCACCAGTAGTATCTCAACAAGGTTTAGGGATGCCTGCAGGGCCAGTTAACCCTTCACTTGGGCCCATCCATTCTTACCTCGAGCACTGGAAGGCGCAGAGTTAATCATCTGGGACGGTGCTGAGTGAGTGGAGCTCAGGCTGGAGGTGGAAGGGCTAGCCTGGGATGAGGATAAAACAGAGACATTGGTGACTGAGCCATAGTACCTAGAGTTAGGGTAAACAAGCTGCAGGAAGCAGAGGAAGCATCAAGAGAGAACCAAGTGGATCAGTGCAGTAAATATTTACCTGTCTCGGATCACCCAGTGGAGGCCACTCTTTATCAGTGCTCAGGACTGATAAGGACACACTCCTTTCACCCTCCCACAAACCAAAAGCAATACTAACTGCACATGTTGAACAGGCCAGATAAAGAACATGCTGACTAAAATCTCACCTTTCAAAAGCAACTGTATGATCTTGCACTACAGTATCAACTTTCAGGGTACAAATACAGATTTCTTCCCAAAGTAAACCTAGCTTGAATTACTCTTCCATATTTCTTGAACAATGTTAGATTCTACCTATTCAGTTCTTTGAGAAAAATATGACAGGACAGATGTAAGCACACACACTCCTCCTAAGCATAACCCTCCAGAGGACAATCAGTGCTGTTTTGCTGGCTGTGTGTTGGAGCTGTACCTGCATGTGGTACATATCCTCAGCAGTCTCCCCCACAGAACTGTCTGTTAGGATAACCAGGTTTCCTGTTTCACTGGAGGTGTGGGATGACAGAGAGGATGATGAGTGTCGGACTGAACCAAGCAAGTTCAGTGGGCTGGAATGAAAACAGAGACAGATCAAGGGCATCATTACTTTCTGAAACTGTGTTTGAATTTGTGAAGTCTGTTTTTTTCCAAGCTAGTAAGTAGCTGAAGTTACCTATTGATTTAGGTCACCTCTAGATGTCAAACACTTCTGAAAAATTAGGCTGCTTAAATAAATGCGTAAATAGGAAAGAAGTGACCGGTAAGGTTACATGTAAACAACATAGGAAGGAGGATGCAATATTTCAGAATCCAAAGCATGTCTTGATCAGAATCCATCATGTCTTTGTGCTGGCTGTGTATTTATTTTGTTTATAACACAACATTCTGAAACCACTCTCATTTTTAATGCTGAAGTATGATGAGCTGAAGGAAGCCAAGCACAAGACACACAGGTCAAAATACAGTTTGCCTTACCACATTTGTTAGGTCTCAGCATTACAGTTGAAGGCAACTTTGTAGCTGACAGGAAATTAATGCAGCCCAGCTGGTGTGCAGGCTGCACCCTGATCTCACTCATGAAATTAATTTTTTCTTTGTCACTCTGACTCACATACACAAATATATGTTCTGTAGACTACAGAATCTCCCTAGATTGCCCTAAGAACTAAATAAAGCTTTACAAAGTGAGGAATTTTGAGGGGAAAAAAATTATCACCCAGACACCAATTGTCAACTGACAAGCCACTAAAGAAGTATAAAAGCTACTCAATTTTAACAGTGACAAGAATGTTGCCAGCCTGGATTCGTGTTCTCAAGACCAAGTTTCCACAGCTTTTCAAGCTAGGCTTTGAAAACAACTAAGCTATGTAGACCACCAAGAGAAATAACATGGAAGAACAGTTAGAATTTCCTAACTTCAGTGACATTCTGTCACTGTTTCTCATTTTGGCATGGATATGTACATTTTCAAATACGCAGTTTTGGCTGGATACAAATGCATTATTTTGCCCTGAAAATCCCAATTTTTATCCTCATCTCAGTTTTTATAGATGGGTATTCAGTTTGGCTAAGCATCCACACTTGCTGTGAAGGCTGAGCCATTTTTTTGGTATTCTGACCAAGACACCTTGTTAGCCTTTCCTGTATTTGGGTTCTGATTCGATCAGAATCATAAAAAACAATGAAGTGAACATTTTTTGATCTTTAAAAATGGGTAGGTATGGAGTTGGGCAGAAGTGCCTTTTGTCCTCATTCAGTGCTTCTGCCGAAATTCATCCTGCTCCTCTTGCAGTACTGTTAACCACTTCTTAGATCCCTGGATCTTAATACAAGAGTGTGCAGAGAGCCTAGATATTTGGGTAGAAAAAGCCAGGGTACCTGTGTCGATGCAGCAGCTTGATGCTCTCTGGGCTCATGGGCCCATGCGAAATGAGGACATTGCTGCGTGGTGTACTAGTGCCAGAACAGGCTGGGCTCAGCTTATCCAAACCAGGTAACTCCTGCAAAGGAAACAAACATTACTAACTAGACTAGTCATGGAAAATGACAGATTTTCTTCTCAGGAAAATCCTGATCTCTTTCCATGTTCTTTACAGTTACCCTGCATTTCCATAGGTTTGAAGAGCTTCTGTGCTTTCCAACTCCATTCTCTGCTTATTTCTAGTGACAGTTTCTAGCCACTATTTCAGGAAATAGAGGCATAGTATGGCCCAAATTATAACCACTTATATTTTCCAAAAAAGAAATGTGGACTCAAAACCAGCAATCTCATCCAAACTCTCAAGAGAGGTAGTGAACTCAAACTGGAAATTGCAACCTGTACGAACTTCATCTGCTTTTAAAGAGAAAGGGCATGCTGTAAAATTCTGGTGCTGTTTAGTTTGGTTGAAGTAATAGTGTAGGCATCCATAAAGATTTCTCTTTATGGAAAGATGAGGAGAAAGCATGGCAAGTTTCTGAGACCACCTGGCAAAGATGTCTCAAGGACAGTTGTCTCTTAATATTAACATACAGCAGAGCACACACAGAAGGAAAGATTTCATTCCTAGATGATGGTATTTTTACTTCTGGTATATAAGAGGTGGTGTGGACCATGCTCTGGAGGCAGTTCTGTTGACTGTATTGGAACTACAGACCTATAACAGTGCATGTCCTCATCACCAGAGTTGGATATCTAATGGAACCAACAGGAATTTATGTTGCTGTCAAAATAAAACACTTCTGGAGAGCCTAATCCATGTCATGCTACTCCAAATTACGGTAGTTCTTTTGAAGAGCTCAACATCTTAACACTTTCTGTTAATCTTTCTTCCTCTGCTTTACATCATTTTCTGCTACGTAAGACAGTAACAGAAAATTAAGCTTTACAATTGTTTTGTGATACAACAAAGAACATAAGAATATTAAAAATCCTAGTTTAAATTAAGGTCTAAGTTAACATACTTACACAAAAGTCAAGAATTCTTTTGATTATCTGACAATCCAGAAGGCTCAATTAATGCTATATAGCCCAGTTCTTTTGTGAACCTTACTGCAACTGACAGTCTGAGTAACTCCAAATGGAAAGAAAGGACTGCCAGCTTACGTGGTACAGACTGGATCGCATCATCTGGAACTGGTCGATCAGTTTCTTATGCAGAGGACGCATTTCTGGGTGTACAAATTTCTCATGGACTGCCAGACCCACTCCTAAGACGTGGACCTGTTAAAAACATATCACAACTCTCAATTATCATGTCTAAGAGACAGAACAGAAGCCTGTCCTGCAGTTCTGCCAGTGTGCAAGAAAGTACTTACTGTAAAATATGCCACTGTTATTCACAAGACTGCTGATAATTAAACAAGCCTAGAAGACCTGGCAAGTTCATCTTATTTCAACAAGTACTTTAAGTGTGAGACAAGTACATTTATGTCATGTTGGATTACTTACGTGAAGTGGTAACTGTAAAAAATTACCAGATTGATTCTCTCTCCAGAGTGAACAGCATTACATCCTCACACAGATAATGCCTTGTGACAAATTCCTTCCACCCAGTGTCAGAGAAGGGGGCCAAAAGGTGCCAAAAGAGATTCTAAAAGGAGTTTCTGCTAATTGTGCTGAAGAGTGGCAGTATGGCATGCAGAATCCTTCTTTCTGTTGCTCGTTACTTATTTTTAAAGGTCACTTTTCCAAACCTATAATATTAGCTACTGAGTGACAGCATATAAGCTCTCTGATGAAAGAATATAATAATGATAGTAGGCTTAAGATGTACATAATTCCCTACATGATCAATGTCTGGAGAAAAAATAACTAATTAATCTTCAAACATTCTCTTGAGGATTGAAGGGAGATAAGCATTATCTTTGTTTTACAGATGGGAAATCTAAAATGCAGTTAAGTGATTTGCTGAAGAGACAGGCCTAGTAGCTCTATTCAGACTTGGACACAGTGTTTAATGGGATATATCTTTCCAAACTTGCAGTTAAGAGGGATGTGATTTCCTGATTTCACTCCCATCAAAGCATCCAGCTAGCTTTATCTACCCAGATGTTTCATGGAGCATAAAGGAAAAATAAAAATGCAGATAATATAAATAGTTTTCCCATGTAGCTCTGCCAGTTTAATCTCAAGCCTGACCTGTCCTGCCTCTCATTCTCTTTGAAATTTACTGAGAAGACATAATTCAAAATACCAAAAATGCACAGCAGGCTTGGAACATGGCAAGATGGATACTGGATAGCAAACGAAAACAAAATATTAATGTACTTTTAGTAGAGCTTCCCCTAAGGTGAATAGGTTCTTCATAAACTCCTTGGCCATCTTCCCTGGGTTTTGTTTAAATGTACTTTAGATCTCCTGTACTGAAATTCCTTGCTTCTGAATGACTCAGTTGGACCTGATATGTTTAGACTGACTGCTAATGAATCCAGACATTGTAGCAGTACCTGTTCCTGCATGAGCTCCTTGAGCTGTGTGATCTTCTCTGCATCTCCAGGGTGTTTTGTGATATAATCTTTGTCAAAAAAGGCCTGTAGGAAAAGAAGAAAAAAAAGCCTTCTGCTTACTGGAGGATATTTCATAATATGTTGGTGTCAAAGGATGAGAGGAAAAGGTCCAAAAATCTTAGTAAAACTGAATATATTAAGCTAACAGCAGCAGCTCAGTTTTATTGCTTTTAGCACTCTGGGATCCAGGTAAAGTCACAGTACGGTTTTAGCAACCGAGATGATTCTGTTGAATCATGAACCTGAGCAAGCTTCCCATGTAACAGTGGTGAACAGTACCACTAAGCCTTGTATCATCCCATTATTTGAAGTGTATATAGTTTCTTTCCCTTAATTGCCTAAAGTTAATGGAATGAAGTGAGTAAAGTGGTAACTAATGCAAAGCATGAAGAGTGTTCTATTCCTGGCTCTGCAGGGACTGTGTGTCCCACACCCCTGGACTGCTGCTGCCATTTCTCAGTATTTCACCCTAGACTTACCTTTTGCAATGTGAATTTTAAGAAACAGCTGTATATAAAATCACTTTAGGGTTACAGCAAGTCTGAAATTAGGCTAGCATAGGTCATGGTTGAGCAGTATGATTTAGTGCTTTTCCCGATTACAGGCCAAATCAGTCTCAATTCCTGTGAGTCCCACTGCCTCTACTGCAAAATGAATTTATCATCTAAGCAGTATAAAAATATCTGCTTCACTGTTTCATCTGCCAAGTAAGGATCTCCAGGTAAGCCAAGTTCCATTCCTGGCAACTCCACTGTCAGCCATACAGAAATCAGCGTGATATCCCAACTCCACCTCTGCATCCTCCTGTTGACATGTGGCTATGCAAGCACTGATAACCTAGTGGGGGTTTTAACCTCATATTTAGACAATGTGCATGAACATTTCTTAAGTCATACTCTCTTTGAAACAGAAATGGGAATAAAATGGACAAAAAGGTGATACTAAATTCAGAAGCAGAGCCTGGCTTACCTCCTGGTATCGTGCAATTCCCCCATTAACAGCTGCATCAATCACTCCATTCAGACACATGCTGAGAAGATTAATGTTACCATGCATTTGTTTATGCTGGTACTGGCTTATCAGTGTTCTCAACTCCTGGTTTTTGTTCTCAACCACTTGAATGGCATTTTCCAAAGGACTTACTTCAACCTGAAAGGCAATAAAATACACTTTAATTCCATGGAAACTTCTCTGAGATGTATTATCTTCCTTGTAATTAAATGATACTCTGGGATTGTTCAGTGATCTTAGTTTTTTGATACTTTGTAGAAAATGAGCTACATTAACAAACTTTACTGTTGGCAATACTGTATTTCAGGTCACCGAGTGGCAATAACTTCTTTCTGTATACTGATGATATGGCAACAATGCAATTATTCCATCTTTTTAGCACTGTTGCCATTCAACTGTCATGTTGCCTCACATAATTCCCCTGGTTACATTCAGCAATTATTTAGAGTAAGTGGGGGAAAAAGGACATATTTAATCATTGGTAAACTTAATAATTTTAAACTGCCAGATTTCAGCTAGAGTTTCAAGTTGCCTGTTCCATGCCCTCAGTAACTCATCATTTCAAACCCCAATTACAGGAACTAAGAATGTTACCAGTTCTCTTCTCTCCACTTCAAACCAACGAGAGATTCCAGGCAAACTGTGAGTCAAGGTCAGAGTGGTACGTTCAATCCACAAGCTCTGCAAAGGGTAAGTGAAGATGTGAGGTACTCAGTGAATCACAATCACATTGTACTCTCACTACAGGTGCTAAGGTGATAAAGTTTGGAAAAGAATATATTAACTTCCCAAGTAGTAACTTACTTTGCAGAATTTCATACTGAAAGCCACTTGAACAGCAAAACGAGAATTCGGTCTGCTCTAAAAGTAACATACTCAACATTTCTGTGAATTTTTAAAGGCTGATAACCCATTCTGTCATGGGAATCAAGAAGACATTGTGGACAGGTATGGCAGCAAGAAAAAAATTCCAGCCAAACAAAAAAGCCCCATCCTCGCTTCAAATTGCACTTCTCTTGGCACTGAATAACCTTCAAACTGAACAAGGGCTTTACTGAGGTCAGGTGTTTAACCACTGGACTCAACAGCTCTTTAATTTCAGTTACTATAGTATATTTGACCATCAAATCAGGATTACTTACAAGGCTCTATCAGCATCAAATAACAAGACAATATTTGCCTATTTAACACTTAAGTGTTGCCTGCTAGCTACTTCTACCTTAAATTCATTCTCCTTGTCCTTGGGGCCCTTGTGGAAGGGTCTGTCGTAGCGGAATTTCCGGATGTTGTTGACTCGGTAGAAGCTCTTTATGCGATCAGGGACACGATCCATCTGCAGCACATCTATGTTGTCTGGGATGGGAGTCACTGCATAGATCTGTAAATCTGTAAGTTACGTAGTCAAAGAAAGCCACAAGACATCAAACAGGAAACCTCTCTCTGCTGGGGACAGAAATAGGAATTCAGAAAGTCACACTCCTCTTTGTTTTCCAGCACTCTTCTATTGCAAGTGAAACAACAGAAGGCTAGACCAGAACTACTAGGAGATTCTACAGCACCTCATAGCCAGATTAACCAAAGAGGAAGAGGATACCTGAGGATGCAGAGGGTATGTACTGAACATCCAAAATATCTACAGCAGGCAAACGGTCTAGTTTCTGTTAGTTTTACATAGAGCTAGGTGCCTCAGTTGTGCAGGAACTTCAGTAGGTCTTGATGTATTTAGGTACCTAAGTATCCAATATTACACTTGATAAATTTTGCCTTAGGTACTTCATCTTTGTCTATAAACTGAAGCTGTCCTATTTTCATCAATTTACAGTCCAGTATAATTAAACTAATTTAACCTCAGTGTTAAGACTAGATCTCTGCACACATAAACAAACCAACCACAGTACACACACAACCAAGTTTTCTGTCTATGAAAGTATCATAGTTTCAAAGCTGTTGTCACACAAGCTAAAGATCAGTGTTCTGATGACTAAAATCTCCAAAAGTCTCTGCAGACCCATTAAGTGTTATATGGTTCAGTTCTTAAATGTAAATACCACTGTATTGGTTGCATCACAGTACAGATTACCAATGTGAAGAACGAGATTCAAAGCCTGAGGTATAAAAGGGTTCAGCAGATTAAAAGAAATGGGAGACTGAAAAAACATATGAAAAATAAACACAATGGAAAATAACACGTTGGAACTAATATCTGTTTCCAACAAAATACCTTCCAGGAGAAGGTACTGGGAGTACTTTCAATGATACAAAACATGCATGATAGCAATGCTGTTAGTAATGGTTAAAACAGGAAGGTTACCAAGCACAGCCATTTCCCTTAAACATAAAATATGACCTGCTTTACTCCTGAGTAACAAGTGACTGTTCTCTCCACCAATACACAGCACAATTAATGAGTTAATGTCTACTGGAGGCAGGGGTATGTATGGTTTTGTCCTTATCCAGCTCTACCTTAGAACTGAAGTATCCAAGCTGATCATCTTTTCAATAGCTTCCTCCTCTGTGCTTTACCTTGGTTCTTTCACTTAGAGTTTGCCCTTTCATTGAAGGATACACTGGGCATCACATTGCAATATCGAGTCATCTGGGTGGTTTGGATGCTGCATTGCAATGGCTTGTGGGAACTCACTTAGCATCCTCTGCTGGAAGGCTTCCAGCCTCTCATAGTCGTGGCCCCGACATACATATTCTTTGTTCTGCAAGAAGGACAAGCATAAATTAGTCTCCTTAAAAGCAAGTTAAATTCCATTAGCTTTTATCTCATTTTACTGCTTCAAAACCAAAGATTTGTTACAATGTCCATATGCTAATGTGAGAGTAAAATGTGCATTTAACACAGCTGATACACTTTATGTCTTCATTTTTCTTTACAGTATAGTTCATCAAGAATTGATGAATAAGTGGACGATTCCACTGACCTCTCAACAGAAAGACACTTCTGATCCATACACACGTAGCATTCAGTCCTGCTGTCTTTTCTTACTTGCTTTTCAGACAACTGAAAAGGGACTGGTTTTTTTATTGGACTATACTGAAACATATCAACCAAAAAGCTAAGACTAAGTCACCAGCTTAGCTGTTCTGCACTGGGAAATCTGCTGTCAAATACAATTTACACTAGATAGATACAAATCCTGCAGGTTTCAGAGAACAGAGAGAGATATAGGTTTATCAATTTATCAGTTATGCTTAGAGAGAATTTGTAACAAACTGTTCACAAAAATCATTGTTTAATCATTGCTGCACCATCATAGCCATAAAAACCCACTTCTGATCACAATGAACAATACATCCTCAGGAACTCCCCTGTCTATAGTGGAGTAACGTGGAAAAACCTTATCAAGAATTCTCCGTGGCCACTTAGCAAATTCCCCTTCAGCCTTAAAAGCACTTTCCTCTGGAGGAAAATAATTTCATTTCTGCTAGTAATGGAAAGCTTGCATTTAGATATGCCTCTGGAGGCATTAAACCACTTGTGCAGAGTTCATGGATGCTTTTTGAGCCCTCTCAGACTATGAACAGCAAAATACAGGATTTCTAAAGTCTTGTGTCTTAAAGATTGTATTCCAGTGTCTTAAGTGTATTACCACAAAACACAGTTCTACTTAGTGTTCATGTCTCCTGATGCAAGACCAATCAAAGCAGGCACATTCTCTAATACTGGTAGTTTTAACTCTCATACACAAAACTAGAAGTACAGGGAGATTTTTCACCTTCATAAAACAAAGAATCCCAGCAAATACACACAGTTCCCCCCTTCTATTTCTTGCATTTAGGAGCTACAGTATATGCAATAATGTATATACTATAGCATATAGTAAAAAAATATACATTTTGCTCTGGAAAAGTATTCTGGCCAAGCAGTTCCTCATCTTATAGCAAAACCAAAGAGAAAGCAGTAAAACCCTATCATAAAACATGGCCAAGGAGTGCAGTTATCTTTGGCTTTGCACTTCAGCTTTATGGAACAGATCTTATGTTCCAGCTGTGACATGTGTCACTTTGTATGCATCAGTCATAGCAACCAATGAACTGGGAGAAAAACTGCAAGATGAATCTTGACAGTTCAGTCTGTAGTGCCCAAACTTTGCAGCTATTATTACATTTGGAGTGAGTCCATGTTTGAAGGTGAAGCTCTTCATGATACTTAGTGCATTCTCTATTTTAGCTTTAGACTGCAGCAATTCAGAAAACTGCAAGCCTATAAATAAAGTTATTGTGATTCTAAAAATAATGCCCTGAAAACACCTCAAAGCTAAATTTAATAGACTTTTCAGACAGATGCCAACACAAGATCTCAAAACGTGGCTTGTCAGACCTTACTTGAACTTCTAGTAGGTGGAAGACATGGACAATCTTAATTGACTTATGTAGGAAGGCCAGAAATAGATGTAGAATTCATAGAAACATGAACAATGGCTTTTCTAGACAAAGGGTCTTCAAAAATGTAGAGTGAAGTAGTTATTTTCTGTCTTAAGCTATACAGCAATAGAAAAACAAATGAGAAAAGGGCACGAAGATATTTGATCACTTTAAATCACTCCCATATCCATTTGAAAATGTTAAATCCATGTAAATCTTTTTCTTCTCTAGAATAGCTACTTCCAATCTCTTTACAGTGTGATCCACGCTGATGTGACTGCTAATGGGCTTAGTCTGTGCTCCAAAATGTGTATGCTGTATGGATCATTAAAGAGAGAAAGGAGGAGGATGACTTTTAATGAGATTGCTACATTAGTAATCTGCTATCAGAAGTACTGCTAACCAAATAGAATTGCAGAATTAACAAGGATTATAATTATGTACACTCATGTTCCCTCTTAATGTCTCCAGCCATATTGTTACACCATTTTGCAAAGAGTAAGTGCTGTGCTCTGAAAACTGGTGCAGTGTTGAACACAAAGGCCAGGCAGGATCCAAGATAAAACCATAATAGAGTAAGCTAGATTCACTGATACTACTTCAAATGTAGGAATGCCTGTGCACCATGACAACTTTGTTGTCATTCATTTTCTGAAACATCTGTTGTTAGAGATAAAAAAAGAAATTGCCAGTTTCCTCTGGAGATCTTCATGGAAGGTTAGCCACTGCTTCATACTGTCATTTCCTGAGGTTCCTCTTCATGTGTGTTTCACACACTGATTGAGGCTGCTACAGTATGGCACAGTTCAACTTCATCTTTGAGTAACACGAGGCCACTCTTTACCCACTGGTGTTTTCACCTAGATTAATTCCAGCATGCCTTTACTTCCCCCATCCATGTTTCATTAAAGGACTGTAATTAAACACCAATGTTTAAATCCTAGTTAAAAAACCCAACAATTTAGTAATCAATGGGAAATTTAAGAGCACAGTTCTCAAAGTGGTACACAGTTTGGCTTTTTGTAGCTTCTTACTGTGTAACTCAGAGTGGTTGTCATCTCTTGTCAAACCATTTCTTTAAAGAGAACACAAACGATGCACCTCCAAGTCCCCGAAAGCACGCTTCACATTAGCTTGTCCTGTCAAGTTAGATGGCATCTACCATCAATTTTCAGACAGTTCTTAGAGCAGTTGTCAGATTATATTCCTTCCTTGCTCTGAACTAGCAACAAGATATTGTATGAACAAATCTCCATTTTAAGTTCGATTCCTCATTAGGAAAAGAAGGTAATTTTACTTTTAAAATGGACTGCACACCCGGCTGATCCTGTATACACCAGCAGACAGTAAGCTGAAAGTGAGGATGTGTCCAGAGAAGCTGCTAGGCTTTGAGTTGAAGGGAGAGGAAATTTTTGCTTGCAGATAGCATGAGAGTCATCAGACTAGTTTTAGAATCATTCTGTCATGTGAGACTTTTTAAAGCATGATAATTTCAGATGATGAAAATTAGTCGAGTAATGACCCACCACTGCTGCAATACAGCATTCTGCTTAATATAGAGGCAATTGGTGCTGCATCTGCAGACTGTCAAAAATACACACAGGCATGAGTCAAATTTCTGATCTCTGTTCTTAAAAACATTGCCAATGCACCACATCCTTCAGTTCAACCAGAGGGCTGTTTGTTTGTGCAGGTGTAAGAAAATAAGCTGAATGGCAGACATTGTAACTCCGTAACAAAACCTGAAAGCCTTGACTCCTACTCTGAGCCTGGTCACAGCTTATGTAAGTCTGGCTTACCCGCAGGAAAAAGGGGAATTTCCGGCCGTAAAAACCAACTCTGAAAAACTCAGGTTCTAAGCGCTGCTGTTCCATGATGTTATCATAATAGGTAGCTTCCATTTTCTGTGGAGGAAAAGATAGCTGCTATCAGACCCTTAAACCTGCACTTAAAGCATTAGACTCTCAAGACACCTTAGAATATTACATTACTCTTTTACCCTCTCAATCTTTTATGAAAAGACCCAAATCCTTTTAAAAATAGAAATTATTAATTCAGCTGGCTACATGGTGGAACAGACTATAGTATCCTCAGACTCATTTTACGTTTTTGGAGATGATGTATGAAAAGTTTTGTGTTTTATCTCATTTTAAATTAAACAGGTCTTGCATGTAATTTTCTTTGCATTGTGGAATTAATGGCAAAGCTGAGATTAAGATCTGTGTTGCCTGGCTCACAGTGCCCTGTTCTCTCCTACAGCTCAAAATCTATACCACTGTCTGGAAAATGGTATCAATTCAATTGGGTTTGGCTCAATTGAGTGGAGGGGCATGAAAAAGGATGAAATAAAATTAAATCCTCTACAGCTCTGTGCACCAGATTTATCATGGAAGAAAAAAAAGGGGGTTGGAAAAAGTTAAAGGGACTTTAGTTCTAACTATGAGTTTTGTGGTACTGTGCTAGCATTTTTATCAAGAGTGGGATTTCAAGACCCCCTTGCCAAACTGAATCTCAGAGGAATTCCACTATAGCAAAAAGCTTTTTGAAGAAAAGAATCAGTGTGACATCACTGCTTCCACTGCAGGGCACCCTAACAGTAGCTTTGACTTGGAATGTTTCATCAAGATTTTGTTCTCAGTCCCCACACATATTAATTAACTCCTTTTCTGAACTGGAGAAGGTCCCAAAGTCATTGCAGGGAGAATAAAGGAACGAGCTGAATGATGAGAATGGCATAGAGGAAAACGTTAAGACTGGGGAGAAATTCAAGTCAGTTCAGGTCAACAGAGATTTAGGAAACTAAATAGAAAACAGATCACACAGGTGAGCCCAAGGATGAGGTGAACTGGTTATACTGAGCAGCTGAGATGCTTTTCACCTGCCAGCTGAATAAATCAAAATAATAAAGAGGCAGAATAGCTAATTTACTAATGTT